>OZ005653.1:127628204-128228204 GCA_963930645.1 Salticus scenicus | reverse complement strand
TATATTTCAATTGCATTAAGCTTTGTGGAAGAAAAAATTATAAAGATTTTGTTTATAAAAATAACTCTCATACAACACAATGCTTTGGAGTACTTTCAAGTGACCCTGTACACAAACCAGCTAGAAATGTAGTCTACTTTACATAGGGATCATTCGATAGGGAATTGAATAACATATTAAAATTTCATTAAAGTTTCTATACATTAAATGTATTAAAATATGATTTATAGAAACTCCTCTCATAGAACACAATACTTTCGAATAATTTTGGGTGTCTCTGTACACAAACCAGAAGAGGTATTCCATTTTCAATAGGGAACATCCGATAGTGAACTTGAATAAAATATATCGCTTTAAAGAAATTCCATAAATATTTACGTGAATTAGAGCGCAGAAAAACAGACAGAGAGACAGACAGACGGACAGAAGAACAGTCAGACATGTACAAAAATTGAAATTATATTCACACTAAAAAAATGATAGAAAGTGTCAAAAAAGCTTAATGTAAACGAAAGTACAATTCTAATTTTTTATTAATAGCTCCTAATATAACGGAATATTTTTGTGTCACCCTGTAAATCTAATGGCAACCATGCTATATTCTATGCAAAGCATTCTTTTGTGCATATAAATAACATATTTCAATTTCTTAAAACTTTGTGGAAAGTAAAGTTATTAAAATTTGATTTATAGAAACATCTCACAAAGAACGCAATGCTTTGGAGTACTTTTGAGTGTCCCAGTACATAAACTAGTGGTGGTGCGTAATCTATTTTTATAGGAAACATCCAATAGTGAACTTGAATAACATATTTCAATTTCATGAAGATATTGTTCAGAAAAGGTATGAAAATATGGTTTATAGATATACCTCTCATAGAACACAATTCTTTGAAATACCTTCGGGTGTCCCTTTAGACAAAACAAAATAGAGGTATAAACTCTATTTTCAATAGTAAACATCCGATAGTGAACTTGAATAACATATATCAGTTTCAAAAAATTCCATAATTATTTACGGGAGTTATAGCGCGGACAGATGGACAGATATACAAAGTGATATCATATTCACAATAAAAAAAATGTTAGGAAGTGTTACAGTTTCGCTTAATGTAAACGGAAGTAGAATTCTAGCAAATTTTTAATAATAGCTCTTAATATAACAGAATATTTTTGTGTCACACTGTAAATCTTATGCTAATCATGCTATATTCTATGTAAATCATTCTTTTATGGATATAAATAACATATTTCAATTTCCTAAAACTTCGTGGAAAGAAAAGTTATTAAAATTTGATTTATACAAATATCTCTCATAGAACGCAATGCTTTAGAATACTTTTGAGTGTCCTTGTATATAAAACAGAGTTGGTATTTAATCCATTTTATACAGGGAAAATCCAATAGTGAACTTCAATAACATATTTCAATTTCATTAAGATGTGTGTACAGTAAAGGTATGAAATTACGATTTATAGAAATACCTTTTATACAACACAATGCTTTTATCTACTTTCGGGTGTCCCTGTACACAAACCAGTAAAGGTATGAACTCCATTTTCAAAAGGGAGCATTCGATAGTGATCTTGAATAACATATATCAGTTTCAAGAAATTCCACATATATTTACGGGAATTAGAGCGCAGAGAGGCAGACAGATGGACAGACAGACAGACAAACCGAGGTCATTAACACTTTTCAACCTTGTTGGGAAAAGTTAAAAATGTTAGAAAGTGTTAAAAACGCTCAATGTAAACGACAGTACAGTTTTAGAAAATATTCATTAATAGCTCTTTATATAACTGAATATTTTTGTGTCACTCTGTAAATCTAATGCTAATCATGCTACATTCTATGCAAAGCATTTTCCTTTGTGTTATAAAAAACACATTTCAATTTCATAAATCTTCGTGCAAAGTAAAGTTATTAAAATTTAGTTTATAGAAATATCTCTCATAAAACGCAATGCTTTGGAATACTTTTCTGTGTCCCTGTACACAAATCATAAGTAGTATTTGCTCCATTTTATACAGAAAACATCCGATAGTGAACTTGACAAACATATTTCAATTTCATTAAGATTTGTGTACAGTAAGGGAATGGAAATATGGTTTATAGAAATGCCTCTCATAGAACAGAATGCTTTGAAATACTTTTGTGTGTTCCTGTACACAAATCAGTGGTGGTATTTACTCCATTTTATACAGGAAACATCCGATAGTGAACTTGAATAACATATTTCAATTTCATTAAGATTTGTGTACAGTAAGGGTATGGAAATATGGTTTATAGAAATGCCTCTCGTAGAACACAAGGCTTTGAAATATTTTAGGGGGTCCCTGTACAAAAACTAGTAGAGGTATAAACTGCATTTTCAACAGGGAACATCCGATAGTGAATTTGAATAACATACTTCAATTCCATTAAGATTTTTGTAAAGTAAGGGTATTAAAATATGGTTTATAGAAATGCCTCTCATAGAACACAATGCTTTGAAATAATTTCGGGGGTCCCTGTACAGAATCTAGCAGAGGTATAAATTCCATTTTCAATGGGGAACATCCGATAGTGAACTTGTATAACATATTTCAATTTCATTAAAATTTTTTTACAGTAAGGGTATGAAAATATGGTTTATAGAAATGCCTCTCATAAAACACAATGCTTTGAAATATTTTCGGCGGTCCCTGTACACAAACCATTAGAGGTATAAACTCCATTTTCAATAGGGAACATCCGATATTGAACTTGGAAAACATATATCAGTTTCAAGAAATTCCATAAATATTTACGGGAGTTAGAGCGCGGACAGACAGACAGACAGACAGACGGACAGACAGAAAAACCCATGTCATTAACACTTTTCAACCTTGTTGGAAAGTGTTAAAAAGTATTTTTTTAGTACCTTCGACTGTATTTCGTTGATATGGAAACTCCAATCTTCCTTTCAGAGATAGATTACGTTTTAGAATAAAATTTAATTTGCGAAAAAAAATGTAAATGTTTTGTTTATTATTCAAAGTGGATGAAATTTTAACTGCAAGTTGATCTTGTGCTGTATAGGTTGTATATTAAGTTTTGTTTGCGGGAAAGAAAATTTGAAGTTTTTGAAATTTGCAATTTTTAACTCCAGTTCAAAATCATGTGACATTAATGTTTTGTTTCCGTTCCAGATTGCGGAGAAAATCGTCTGCTGATAGAATGTCTCTTTTTAAGAAATTGGCAGTGGATTCTTGGCCATTTTTCGATCGACATGGGTCGAAGTTTTAATTAATATCTCCGAAACTAATTAAAATTTTTAAATTCTGTTTCCAGGAGCCCCTCGGGAAGGTTTCTGAGCACCCGTATGTCAAATTTTGTACTTCTTATGTTCAGTAGGGGTCGAACGTATAGATGCACAGACAGACGGACAGACAGACAAACATCTTCTTTTATTACTATAGATTCTTCAGTGCCAGGAGCCAGACATGCTGGTTCACTTTTCTTCCGGCCAGGAAAAATTGCTTTCCGTCCACGTGACAAAATACTGGAAATAAAAAAAGCAGTTTTTTAATTTTTTAAATTTAAATCGATTTAAGCAGAAATTCGAAATCGCCCGTCATTATGGCTCATCTGTCTGCAGTTAAAAAAATCTAAGATGTAGCTTTAAAAATAAAATAAATAGACATCTTATATTTATTTAATTCATTTTTATTTCATCTGTAGATGACCCCAAAAGTTACTTTTAACAGAGTAATATATATATATATATATATATATATATATATATTACTTTTATTTATTTATTTATTTTTTTCCATTTCTTTTCCGAACTCGGCTGTAAAAAAAGCAGTTTTGGAATTCTTAAATTTTAGACGGATTTTCAACAGCCATTTTGCGTCTAAAATATATCAAAGATATTCATTAATATAATACATAATACATCATTCATAAGATGCTTTAAAGTATTTTTATCGCAGCTTTAAAAATAAAATAAATAGACATATTATATTTATTTAAATTCATTTTTATTTCGCCTGTTAATGCAAAGACACCAAAAGTTACTTTCAAGAGAATAACAATGATTTTTTTTCTATTATTCTTTTCTGAAGTTGTTTTATTACGGATTATTAAAGTGATATAAGCCGTTCAAATTGTGTACGAAACTTTCGGAGAAAACTACGGAAAAATCAGAACGTTTTTATTCTTTTAATATTTTACAGAATTTCGAATTCAGGTTTCCGCTCACATTTCGTACTAATAATTTTTAATGGTATAAAGTGCGGAATTACGCAAGTTTTGGAGAAAACCACAGATAAGTCAGACACAAATCCTTTTTATAAAAATGTTTATATTACCTTTCTATATCAGCTTCTAATTAGAATAATTTCATGTGTGATATGTTATTTTAAAACTTATTTTAATTGGAATTAAGGAGTAGGGATCGCAAACTTCTGCCGCCAGATGGTACTTTAATATGTTAAAATTTTAATAACTCCACTTATAATTATGATTAACTTACTTATAATACATCATTGGAATATATTTATTGCGAACTTTTAAACTCATATAAGCCGTTAAATTCTGTGCGGAAATTTCAGCGAAAACCACTGAAAATCCAGAACAACTTTATTCCAATATGTCCAATTCTAATGGGGAAATTGAACAGTTTTTATTTTGACTTGTAAATGATAATGTAGCATGAAAATACAAACATTTTGATACCATTTTTATGAATATTTGAAAAGCGTATAGTTTAATAAATTAACTTTAAAAGACGTAGTTTTCATGTTAGCGCGATAACGCTGCGTCACGTGATGAAACCTATCGTGACGTCACTATTCACGAAACGAATTTTTCGCTGAATTTCAATTTCTCCCTATAGTATTGTAAAGAAAATTCGCGCATTCAGCAAAATTTTGTATTCTTTCTCTAAAAAAAATCTTTAAAACAATTTGAACTCATTGAACATCACTTCATTCTATGAATGACACCAAGTTTCAATGAGGTGTTTTTTTTTTTTTTTTTTTTTTTTTTACTGGCCTGCTGTTATTAATTCAAATTAAAGTGTAATCGAAATAGTAGTTGATCAATAGAATTTTTTAAAATAATTTCCTTAGTATGCCAAAGATGTATCTTTTAAATACTTGTCTGTTTCATTTTATTATGTTTTGTAGATTTATTATTATTATTATAGACTGAGTACAGAAATAAAATATTGTGATTGGATAATAATATCTAACTGAATAATATGTATATTTTCATTGTTTAAATAATCTAAAATAGTATATGCTGAACTAACCTAAATTAGATTACTTTTATAATTATGAGATACCAGTATATCTCTATATATACAAAGGGCATTCCATAAAAACTGAGAGTAAAATCATAAAAAATCAAGAAATATATTTACAGCAAAAAATACATCATTCTTTTTCAAAATACCTTCCGTCATATGATATGCAGCGGTCCTATCATTCAACCCACTTTTCAAAACAAGTAGAGAAGCCCTTTTCTGGAAGCTGCTTCAAAGAACCCTCCACTGCTGAAATAACTTCAGAATCTGTATTAAATTTTCTGCCACGGAGCTTCTCCTTCAACGTCGGAAAGAGCCAGAAATCGCATGGTGCGAGATCTGGACTGTAAGGAGGATGTGGCATGATTTTAATATTGCATTTACTAAGATATTGCTGAACAGAAGTAGCGACATGCGGGCGAGCATTATCGTGATGTAATGTCCAATTCCCTACCAGTTCATGACGCTTTCTCGGTATGTGTTGTCGAAAAATTTTCAAAACTGAAATATAATATTCACCATTCACAGTAGTTTTTGGAGGCACAACATGCTGATAGATTACACCTTTATGATCAAAGAAAATAATCATCATGACCTTTCCAGCAGATTTGGTTTGTCGGATTTTTTTGAGGCGGAGAATCAGTATGTTTCCATACACTTGTTGCGGGCTTGGTAAGGGTATCATAATGATGCACCCAAGTTTCATCACCTGTTATTACAGTCTTTAGGAGATTTGGATCATTTTGAAGCTTCTGTTTCCATTCACAACACTGGTGAATTCTTGTTTTCATTTGTTCTTTAGTAAGGTGATGAGTAACCCATCTGGAACAATTATGGCGAAGCTATAAATTTTTGCGTAGAATGTGAAATATCGACGTTTTCGAAATGTTTGTTGATGCCGCTATCTCCTCACATGTCATTCGCTGATTTTCTTGAAGGATTACCCACACAGTGTTAACATTTCGATCATTCACAACACTTTTTGGTCGCCCAGGCCTAGGAGCCAGTTCTGCAGACAAACGGCCTTTCTTGAAATCACCATGCCATCTAAAAATCTTAGACTCACCAAAACATTTGTCTTTGTAAGCATCTTTCATTAACTTATCTGTTTCTGGAGCTGTTTTTCCCAAACGGTAGCAAAATTTTATGGCACAACGCATTTCGTTTTTTAACTCTAATTCACTCATCTCCATTTCTGTAGGGCAAATAAAACAGTTCTTTAAACAAGCACGGAAATAGGAAAATAAAATCGTCTGCTTCGTTTAGAATTTTGTATAAACGTACAGTTAACAGTTTCAAAAATCGCCTGCACTTCTATTTTTTAGTTTCGCGGTGTTGCCACTATGTAAAAAAATAACTTACAGATTTTATGGAATGCCCTTTGTATATTTTACATTAGACTTTGTACAAAATTGAGATTAAAAAAATCAATAAACAATAATAATAATAAATATTTATACTGCAGGCAACCTTGTCAGAGCTTGCAACCGAAGATATAGCATTTTAAGCTAGAAGTAACTTTTTAAATATATTTCAATATTATAACTTAACAGTATTTCTATTAAAATAAAAGCTGAAGATTGTGAATAATTAAAAACATTTAGTGATGCAATTTGGGAAATTGAAAAGTTTTTAAGGAAAATTTTATGTGCTCATCATTTTAAATAAATAAATAAAAGAAAAAAAGGTCTCCGTACAAAATTATTATTATTATTATTTTATTTATTATTATTATTTATTTATTTAATTATTTATTTATTTTTACTTTTTTTTTCAAAATCTGGAAACGTGCTTTGTCATTTTTATAATGTAATTACTTTTTTTATTTAGAAAAATTGGATAAAAGAAAGAAAAGATTAGTAGAAAGAGAAAATAATAATAATAATAATAATAATAATTAGCAAAAAAAAAAAAAAAAAAAAAAAAATTGTGCTTAAAACAATAAAATAAAATAAACACATGAAATATATGTTAAATGTAATGATACATTATACGTTATACATGATCTAGTTTTAAATATGAGCGGCATTGAATAATTAATTAAAAATTTGCAGTCAAAACATAATTAATATATATATATATATATATATATTAATTCATTTATCAATGAAGCCTTAATGCAAAATCCAAATATATTTACAATATGTCAGGGATCGATCCAGTTAAAAAGTGAGAACTAACTAACTAACTAAATAAATAGATAGATAATTAAAAAATAAATTCACTGGAATCGCTCTCAAAATCGTTTCGGGTATCATCTGCTTACGGCAGCCTCTTTCCCGCCAGCGTACCCTGCTCTTTTGCGTCTTCTTATTGCCCGCAGAAACGCCACTTCAATTTGGGTAATATCAGACGGCAAAAGCTAATATTATTCAAGAACTAAGATTTTAAGTATAGTTATATCTCAGCATCTATTAAATATATTTTAGTTTTGGCACCATGTATTCTATTGCATTCGCTCTTTCTGCTATATTACCATTTGATTTCGACCAATACAATAAATAAATAAATAACAAAAGATTTCATTTTCAAAGGAATTAAATAATAAATGAATAAGTTTTTATTAAACTTAAATTTTAATAAGAGTAATCCTTTCTCCGATATTAACATTTTCCCCATAAATACATTAAATTATATCTTTGCTTTTCAAATGGATTAATTAAATAAATAAATAATTGCGTAACAGTCTTTGCTAATGTAAATGATGTAGAACAATATAATTCAAATGAAATGAAAGAACAAATTTAAGAAAAATAAATAGAAAAATAAATGGATAAAATTGAAATATATCTATATCTATGTATATTAAAAAAAAAAAAAAAAAAAAAAAAAAAAAAAAAAAAACCTACTGAAAAAATTATGAAAAGTAAACTTCTTGTTTTCCAAATAATAATAATAAAATAAAATATTAATAATACATAAATAAATAATGCATTTTGAAAATAACAATTTTTTTTTCGTTGCAAAAACATGAAGTAAATATTAAATACTACTGAACTCGTAATATAGTCATTAATAATTAATGACTGCTTTTTAAAATAATCATATATATTTTGTAAAATAAAAATATTAAAAAATTCTGGTTAAATGAAGAAAAAAAAAAAAAAAAAATAAGTAAATCGTTAAAGTATATTTTTATGCACTATAAAATTAGAATGAAAATTTTAATTATAATTAAATCTTTAAGCATGCATTATGAAAAAAGGAAAATTCTCTCATACAAGTGTCTAAAAAATTAGAGAAATGTAAAAAAATACTACTACTATATTAATACAATGCTAAAATTTTACTATGAAGACGTTTATAATTTCCTGCTAAATATAAAAAAAGAACAAATCTATATGTTTTAGCTTTAGCTCCTCTTTATTTTACGCCAATAAAATCGAGGTTTCTTCTTAAAAGAGTATGAAAAGAGCATCTATTTTCGGCAGATCCAATTGTCCTTTTACAAATCCAAAATCGACATTATACAAATAAAAATAGAATATATATATATATATAAGATATAGTACAGTTATGGAAGGTTTAAGTTATTTCTTCCAAAAGGTAAAAACTTTAAAATTAAAATATAAAATACAGATTAGAACAGAGCGAATAAAAAAAATAAAAAAAAACTATAGGTAAAAGAATGCAAACATTCGCACTTCGTGAACTGTGACGTCAACCCCATCACGGAGCGTTTTCAGATCACGTGGGTTTGTTTTAATTTTTTGCAATTTTAAAGCGTTAATTAAAAGTTAAATTGAATTAATCTTACGAATTTAATTGGATTTTTGGGATGCACAAGATTGAATTTATTGATTACAATTAAAACAAAGTGGTTTTCCTCCTGAGTGCAACTTCCCCATTATGATTAAATTACTTATATCATTCGAAATATATTTTACAGTAATTTTATTTTAAACTTTCTAAACTGATACAAAACATTAAATTCTGTACGACAGTTTCAGAGAAAACCACAGAAAAACCGGAATATCTTTATTGTTTTATATTTTGCCGACTTTCGAATTCCAGTTGTCCGTTCACATTTCTGATTAAGGATTTTCAACGTTATTTAGCCATTTATTACGCAAGTTTCGGAGAAAAACACGGAAACTTCAGACACAAATATTTTTATAACAAAGTTTATATTACGTTTGTATCTCAGCTTCTAATAACCATAATTTCATAAATAATATATCATTTTAAAAGTTTTTTGAATTGGAGATGAAGAGTACGTGTTGCGAATCTCTGTCGCCAGATAACATTTTGATATTTTAATAATTTAATGTCTCCAATTACGATTAAATTATTCTAACTATTAAAAATTATTGCATTTCTCATATGGACATTTATAGGAATACTTGTTATCATTCAATGAGTTGGTGTTTTGATAGGCCTAAGTTTTGCTTTAAGCTGAATCTTGTTATGTTTGGAAGTTTTTGTACATACTGTATATAATTTAATATGAATTTAACATAGAAAAATTGAAAGGATTAAGAATTTAAATTTTTCTTTTTTATTTATATTTTTTCCTAATAGTAATGCATGATTTAATCAAGATTTATTATTTTCAAATTGAATTATTGTAATTCTACTTTATATTGTTAGGTTAATTCTATTTAACTAAAAACACATTAATTTATGATAAGAATGTTCTTAGTAAGTTTGTCGTGCCTGGCAAGAAATACTTTGTTAATAAACAGTATCGTGCTCGGTACAGGAATGTTTATGGGGACATTTCTGGATCGTTATCAAGTTACCTATTGCCTCCTCCTTCCAAACTTGTTTTTAGAAAATGTAATTCGTCTCGATGCAAAACTTGCCCTAATGCACTGCAATCCCAACTTTGTGATAATATTAAATTGATTTCTTTTTGTCAGGCCTATAATGTAATTTATAAAATTAGTTGCGGCATATGTAGAAGGTAATATATTGGTGAAACTTCTTTTCCATTACATTTAAGAATAAATCAACGCCGCTCAGACTCCAAAAAATTATCTTCTAATAGCATTCATTTTAAATCTACTCTTGAGTTAAAACATTATAATCAACACGATTTCTGTTCATGTACCATTGAAATTATAAAGATTAAAAAAAATAATAGTGAAAGGTTATTCTATGAATCCCATTTTATGAAATTTTATAATACTATTTATCCTTATGGACTGAATCATGAGTATTTCAATAAAGTTGTAAAGGTTTATTCTAATATTAATACCCTCTATGATTATTCCCCTATTTACAATGAACTTAATCATAATGTCAACCAGAAAACCACTAGATTCAAACGTGGTAAAAAAACTTCTGTTTATGCAATATCAAAAAATGCTATTAATAAACAAATTCTTGAATTGCAGTCAAATTATCTAAATAATTATGATTGGCTCTCTGTAAGAAAGTTTATATTTGCTATTAAAAAAAAGGTTTTTAACTAATTTTCTACAGGAATTTAAAAACCATAGTTATAATCAACACTTTTCTGATATTTTCTCTGATATAATTTTATATCGAATAAAACAATTCAATCTCAAAATTTCTAAAAAACCTCAAAAAATACAATCTAATTCTCAACTAGTTATTAATTTTTCAAATCAAATATTTAATAAAATCAACATCACTTCAATTATTAATGATAAATCTTGTATGTTTCCCACCAATGATTTACATATTTCTCGCACATTTAAATATCCTATTACTCTTGGTCGTTTGTTATTCAATTATAATTCAGTGTCAAAATCTAACTTTTCTACTGATCTAGCCTGTAGTTGTGATGATCCTTCTTATGAAAAATATGTAGACACGGACCATGGACATATTATTACTGGAGATCTTGAATTTGTTAATAACAACAATTAAAAAAAAATCTTATGCATTATGACACGAAATTTAGACTTCCATCAAAAACTAATATTCCACAGATTTTACAGAAATTAACATTTGATATTGATTTGTTTATCTATAAAATATCTATTTCATATAATAAACCTATTTAATATTTTAATCAATGGAAATTTTTAGTGATTTCGAAAATGAAAACGGAATTAATAAAATATAAAACACATTTAACTTATTACAGTAAATCCGATCTTTTTAAACCTATTAATGTACTCAAACAAAACAATGTTATTACTTATGTTGATAAATCTCCGAATAACTATGTCATAATATGTAAACAATATTATCTTTCTCTACTTGATAAAACCATCTCTTCGAGTGCTAACTTTCATCCCACCTGTAATGACATTAAAATTAATAATAGAAAAATTCATAGCTTTTATAAATTATTAAAGCTTCCATTTAATAATTTCAACTATCCTTATATTGTTCTTATTCCTAAATTTTATAAAGATCCTATTAAATTAAGAACTGTTACTATTGGTTGTAATACATATAACAATAATGCTAATAAAATACTCCTTGATATTCTTAAACAAATTTATAACTTAATTAGTAAATCCAATAATTTCTATTGTCTTAAAAATAGCTATCAACTCAAAGAAATAGTACAAACTCTGAACATTGTTAATGAAATTATTACTTATGATTTTGCTGACTTGTTTAATAATATTAATTTAACCGATCTTCGTCAAATTATTTACAACCTTTATGTGTGTTTTAAAAGTGAACTTTCTCTTCCTAAATACTTTTCTGCGGCTTCCTTTAAAACTCTTTTAAATTTTATTATTCACAATAATTATACTCTTCATAACAACACTATTTATATCCAAAATGTCGGTATCCCACAAGGGGGATGTAGCTCGAGTCTGTTAGCTGACTTATATGTATACCATTATGAACAAAGTTTCTGTAATGATAATGTCATTATTTATAGATACATTGACGATATTATATTTTTTTATGTTAATAATTCTACTCCATCTTTATTAAAATTTCAATATCCCTCTCACCTTCCACTAACAAATAATCTTATTAACAACAATTGCATTAGTTTTTTTAGATTTAAAACTTAAATTAAATGGTGGTAAAATATCTGCTGATCTATATGATAAACGAAATGATATTTGTTTTAAAGTAAATTTCTTTACACATTTTAATTCTTGTCTTCATTTATCTGTATACAGAAATATCAATCTTAATCACCTATTTCGCATAAACTGACTTTGTTTATCTCATTGCAAAAACGAAAATATTAACAACTTAATTAAAACTGCTATTGATATGGGTTATCCCAAGATATTTATTTATTCTATTATCTATCAATAAATGTTCATTGTCTCACAAAAAAAAATGTATATATATATATATATATATATATATATATATATTTAAAAAAAAATAATAATAATTAAAATGTGGCGGATGGGAGGGCAGATGTTTGATTAGGGAGGAAGGGTGGTGTTGTATGGCTGGTTGGTTGGGTGGGTTGCTTAATTTAATTAATAAAAAAAATAGGAAGCATGGTCTTATTGCGATTGCAGGATACTTCATCTCTTTCTGGTTGATATTGATTAAGTTTCAACAATTCATACATTTTATTTACTTAATTATTCAAAATAAAAATTATATCTCATTTAAATTTGGTTTTCATAATAAATACAAATAATAATAATAATAATAATAACAACAATAATAATTATTGTATTTTTAAAAATAAAATAATTCCCCAATAACCTCATCATAATGACTTTATCATCACTTGTTGGCCTTTTGATCTGTTTGCTTAAGAATACAAATTACACTCATGTACATTGAACGTCTAATCGTACGATTTCTAAAATCACTTAATAGTAACTCATTTTTTTCACGTTATATGGCGCTAGCTCACGTTGTGTCGAACGTATGCTCTAAAGTGAAAATCGTATTGATTAACATCAAACTTAAATTTTCCTCTAGAACATCATCTTTTCAATTGTGCTTTTAAGCTTTTAAATTTTAAGAACAATAATTATCACTTCATGCTTTCATTTATTTCATTTCAGAAACTATTTCGATTAATCGATTCTTTACTTTTAATCATTTCTTTTCAGTTTGTTCGTTTTGGCAACCATCCGGTTTATTTCTACTTATTCGATTTGGACTAGGTTTACATGTGGACTTCTCAATTTTACGTGTTCCATTTTTCAATTCTGGTTTAGTTACTGTATAAGCTAATTTCCTATTATATTTCTATTTTTTATGCAAGATAGAAACAAGTGTTGTATATTGCTGAAATAGCTATACAACAATCAGAAATCTTGCATTGCAGCTGACAGAAATGCTAGTTTCCTGATGAGATCTTTTCTGGCTTTCAGCATTTATAACTCTATTTTTCACTTCATGAATTCTCTTTTCTTTCAACAGTTTCTTCTGGTTAATTTCTTTGAATTTATATTATGTGTTGCCTGTATTTACTGGTTTAATGGATTCTGCAAATTATCTCAACATTAGGCTTAAGTGTTGTGTGTGTCATTTCTCTTTCGCGTGAGTAATTTAACATGTTTTTACTACTCAGTGTAATTTAATTAAATTATAATCGTGACAATAACTTTTTACGTAATACATCTCATTTCAAATTTCATTGTTGGTATTTTCATCTTTCTTTCATTTGCTGAGTGTTGTAAAGAAATTAAATTATTCATTATATATATATATATATATATATATATATATATCATGGGGAATGTCCCTCTGGTCATATTTCCGCAATCCTCGAATATATTGTTTCCTTTATTATGACGTTTTTATGTTTATGACGCAATTGATAAATCTGTATAAATATTACCTTGTAGTATTATGTAGGAAAATCACATAAATTTATTTGATTAAAGGGTAAATTATTGCTTCTATAAAAAGGATCTCTTGAAAAAATATATGAAAAATATTTATAACATTTTTCAATTTTATTTCAACTTTTTGATGTGAAATATATCAAACAAATCAATTAAATGTAAACTTAGAAAATGTAATTTATATTTATAACAAACCACAGTTGTTATTGACATATTCAAAGTTGTATCTGATATATTCTTTATTTTTTTTCAGTTTACACTTTTATGTATTAAATTATAATTTTTCGATACATTCCACATGGATACTTTTGTTTTTGAATTTCCTATAATTTTCTTTCAGATGTTGCGTATAATCTATGTTATGATATTTCCATAGATATTGTGTCCGTCCGACATGCAATTGTATTTTAAAAATAAAACGTTTGCATATTCTGAACTAAAAACGAATAGTATATTTCATCTTAAAATAGCTTCAACTGGGACATAATGTATATTAATTTACACGGAACATAATGTATGTATATATATATATATATATATATATATATATATATATATATATATATATGTGTGTGTGTGTAACTCATAATGATTGCTGTATGTTAGAAGATTAGTTAACCACGTATATAACCATATAAAAGAGTTTTCACAGGAAGGAAGACTTGGTTTAAACAATATATAATAACATGCTGAAGTGAAGCATTATACAGAGCAACAGATATTGAAAACGTTAGTAAATATAGAATATATCTATCTATCTATCTACACTGTAAACGCAAATGTCTTAAATTAAGTTACAAAAGTGTCTTAAATGGATGGTCATTTTTTAAGCGAAAAAAAAATGTCTTACTTTTTAAGACACCTTTTTGCATCTGAAATTAAGACATTGCAATGTCTTAAAACGCAGCCATGTTTTAGGCTTAAAAACACCGCCATGTTAGGCTTAAAAACCCGTTTCGTTTTTAAGGCTTTTTAATAAATAAATAAATAAATAAATAAATATGGTGCACGATTATGTTTTTCTGATAAAAACAGATTTCAGAATTGTTTAGAGCATTAATGAAATATTTTTATTTAAAAAAAAGAAAAAAAATATAGCATTACCCGGTGCGGGATTCGAACTCATACTGTCCGTAGAAACCGAAACCTCGAGCTAAGCATGGTCAAACTCAAGCATTTACCAATCACGCCACCGTCGAATGCACAGTAATGAGTTTTTTTTTTTTTGGTAAAATATACTTCAGTATTCGCGAAATAAATCGCAGTGTTATGTTTTATTTCTGATTGTTTGCTATAAAATTTTTAATAGTACTGATCTTAAAGTTAAAAATTATTATTACCTTAAATTTCATATCTAGAGGTATAGAATTTTTTCATAATGCATAACAAATATGTGAAGGTTGCAGCCCTCGATGTTTTCTTTCCTTAAAGTGATATTTAAATAAAAACAAATTATAATCATGAATACAAGAAAATTTGTTGTTTTACATTTAGATGCAGGTAAATATGTGAAAGAAAAAAAAATAAATGAATAATAATAAAAAGAAAGAAAGAAAAAAGTTATGCACAAATTATTCATGATTATTCACTTATAAATTCGCTTTCTCATACTTGCTACGTCCGCCTTCACACTTTTTCTTTTAATATAAGAATGCTTTAGAGACATTTTCTTTTTTTTTTTTTTTTTTTTTTTTTTTTTTTAACGAAATAAGATTTATATGTAAGTATGTTGTTTATGAATTATGTTAAAGATAATACTATGCAAATATCATTCATATCTCTAGTGTATTATTCCATGAAAATTTAATTTTATAAATCTACCATAGTTTAAGTAGCTTAACTGCTTATTATATAAAATAATAATATATTTATTTAATGTAGAAAGAAGTAGGATAAGCCTATTTTCTTAAGTAGATTTCATATGAAAAAATTTCTAAGTTTTGCAAGTGTTTGAATTTCTAAAGTGTCTGAAAATTCAAACGCGTTTTGCTGTCTTAAAATTCGCGTATTTACGTGTTTCAGACATTTTTGTGTCTAAATTGGTATTTCAGACATCTTTCTGTCTTAAATTAAAATATCTATAACGTCTAATGTATGTTTTAAGACATTTATGTGTCTTAAATGCCATTTCAGTTGTTTTTATGTCTTACTTTAAGACCCTTTTATTTGCAGTGTATATAATATCGTACTATGGTATAATTCATAGAATAAATTAAAAATAGTAAACAACAAAACTAATTTATAATAAACTTATATTTCAAATTAAAGTTGCAGAACCCAAACTAAAGTAAAATTTAATTAAAACACATAAAAAAAGTAGTAGAACTATCAAAGATACTTAGTATGGCTTGATACGAGCGAGGCTGAAGCATGCTTTTAAACCTAGATATCTAAACTTAAATCAGTGTTGCTCTATAACTAAACGCTCTACTCATAGACTACAAATTAAAAACAAGTATAGTTTTTATATTTCCTCTATTTATTTCAAAAAAAATTAGCATAACTTAAAGAAAGCATTTTAATATTTCAATTAAAAAATAGAAAAAAAGGTAAAATTTACCGTTTGCAGTCTTAACAGATGTTAAAAATGTGCTCTCCACTAATGGTACTGTTATAGTAGTTGTATACCTTCTTTTTCATTCTGCTTTTATTAGATGGACAGAAAGTATAAATTCTGCGTTTGTTCGTCGTGTCTTTTAGTCGTGCCTTCTGTAGGCTTTTAAATATTCGAAATATCTTCAATATTCATATTGATGATCACTAAACATTCGACTGTTAAATGACTATTACAACAAATCTTGAAAAGATACAAGTGCACAGCCGTGCTGATCACTTTCGGATAACTCATTGTATTAGTTATGAAGGTACCGCTAGTGAGGTGGTGTGAGCGCAGCGGATCATCTTGAATTCGCAAAACTGGCAGGTGTCGGTATTCTATAAGGCGAATGTTTAGTTACCTAAGGTTAAGAGTCTCAACTTTCCCTTAATCAGACAGTTTAACTAAAAAGCCCAATTAAGACTAATATCAAAATGAATTGAATAAAATGAAACTAATAAGAAATAATTCAAATTTACATAAACTGTAGCATAAAATTTATTAAATCTTTAGTTAAATACCCAGATAAATTATTCCGCCACCGCAAACTTACTCAATTATATACAAATATGTCCTGGTAATAACAGGAGACTTGGCATTGGAATATTAAAACCCGAATAAACTACTACGTCAGAAACGCCAAAGAAAAATATTTGAGATGCATACAGCTGTTTCGGTAGCCTTAAGCGTACCATCTTCAGTGCAAAAAGAAGTGTCCTGGTAGTTTCAACAGCATCATTATGCCATCTCGAACCAACCCAAAAACACAAAATGGTATCCAAGAAAATGGAATAGCTCAACGCCATCTACATTATAATAAGAAAAAAATTACTTAATATATGTAGATTTTTTATCAATATTTAATTGAAGAAGTGGAATATGCGTAAAAACAAAATCAAATCATTTATAATTAATATGTTTAAAAAAACCTCTCTAAAATGTAACTATGTAAAATTTTTATAGGATAATCATTATCAATAGCATTATTAAAGAAACTTTAAATATCTTTAATTTTTACATGGTAATCAGTAATCACAACTAACCTTTTATTTCGGTTAAGATATTTTAAAATGATATTTTTGTATATCAGTATAATATTATTAGCGATCAAGTGTATTACTTAAATAACATTAAAATGAAAATAATTTCTTTTATCAAAAATAAAATTTACCATTTCATTTTCAACAATATTTATATCTAGATCCAAGAGATTAGTATTTAAAGGATTGATTATTTTACTAATTAGTTTTAAGTATGAAGGATAAAAATCAGTTTTTATATTAATGTCATTATTATTAGTACTAAATGCAATCATGGCATCCATATACCTATGGATAATAATAACCTCATAAAATTTATATTTATTTCCACAGGTGTGCAAATACACATTTCCTAAACAATTACAAGAAACTGATCCATGAGAAATGCCGTTTATTGTACGTAAAAGTTTCCTTTATAATTTGTATAATTCTCATTCAAAAGCAAATTGTATAACATTTTATATTTATTACTATCTATATTATTTTTTAAATTATTTCCAGAATAAAATATTTCGAAATAATCAATAAAAATCCCTTTTTCTAATATTGCTTGATAAATTTTCACAATTCGATGTGTAGCATTACTAATTTTTATATATTTCATACAGTTAATAAATCTATAACTATTTTTAAAAATCATAGAAATTCTATTTTTGTCAAGTGTATTTTTAATAACTACATGTAATTATTATTATTATTATTATATTTGTTATTTGCTTTAACATTATATGTTTTATAAGTAGAAGTTTCAGTTCTAATTTTTGTAGGATTTTCATGAAACTAGGGGATTAGGAAAATATAGGAGAATTAAATTTTATTAAAATTAATTCCTAATTGTAGATTTTTAGCTTTAATTATATTAGTTAATTACCTTTCTTTTATTTAAAACTCTTTAAACAATACATTATTGTTCATAATTTGGTTTAACATCTTCAAATATTAAATTTTAGATATAATAGCAAAATTGTTAACTGCTTTATCTACATAATATATGCGATAATAAAATATATAGCTACATATGTGATAAATAAATAATATATATGAAACAGAGAGAGGGAGAGAGAGAGTGGAGGGAGGGAGAGAGATAGAGAGATAAATATTCACATTTCTATATCCATCTGTCTACTTCTCCCCATATATGTGTGTATATATATATATATACATATACGTGTGTGTGAGTGCGTGTGTTTTAGTGTCATTTCTAATTTCATTATGTATAAAATGTTAAATATGAAAAACATCTCAAAACCTCCTTAGATAAAAATACTTATTACAATATAACTTATAAATATTTAAGCTTTTTAAAGTGTAAAATATTTTCTGAACCCAATCGTTTCATCGGAAATATCAAAAAGCATAATTATAGAAAATGTTTCCGGTAAATTTATAGAAAAAGATAATAATTGGTTTGCAGTAATATATTTTACAATAATGAACAATTGTGGAAAATTCTTTGCAATTTTTAATTAACTTTAACTATACCAATTTGAAAATATTATAAAAATGTGCATACATTAAAGACTTCAGTATAACAGATAAAAATTTCTCTAGAATTTAGAAATATAGAAATAAATCAAGAAATAAACATTCCAGATTTTTTTTTTTTTTTTTATTTAATTTCCTTTTAAGATTCCATATTCGTATATTGTGAAAACGTGTAAAATTTATATGTTATTTAAACTAACAGAATATTAATAAGTGCGATTTATGCATGAAAGTTACAACTTTATTTTAGTATATTTTATATTAAAAAGCAATAATGTATTACGTAGCCGGATATTTATATTTCGGAATATAAAACTATTATATGAAGGAACAATAAATGAGAAATTCTACTATTTTTATAAATAACATTAAATAACTGAATGTTTACATGATCATTTAATTAATATAATCTGTAGAAATTCCCTCTGTTTTCTTAGTTTTATTAGTAAACTTCAAGTCAAATACTGTTCTACGTTAATGATGTAGATTGTTGTATATATATATATATATATATATATTAACATGAAATATGTTCATCCAAAAGAAGTTGCGACCAATAAGTCAATAACTGAAACATGAATTATTTGGTGAAAAATCTATATTTAAAGAGTTACTTTTCGAGAAAATTCTTTTCTTGTATTTATTTTGGCATGTAATTAGTTTTCGATATTCTTTTGGTAACAATAAATACAATTCAATTGAAATGAATTACAAGAAAAGTTACTTTATAATCAACTTTTTTTTTTTTTTTGATAATTTAAAGGAACGTTATTAGAGTTTTCAGAAATAACTCACTTGGGAAAGATTTCCAATATCATTATAAATGAAAGTAAACAAACTTGCGCTGAAGTATAAATGGATTTTTTTTTTTTAATTTACCATTATTTTGTAGTTTTTATCGGAGTTATTTTTTTTTCCAATTTGCAATTGAAATGTGTACAGTAAATGTCATTTGCATAAGTGCATCGAAGTGAATCGAAAATATATAAGGAGATTCGAATATTAATTTCAGTACCAAACACTTAGAGAGATAAAAATAGGGATTTCTTTCTTTGATATGCTAATGCTTTTATAATGAAAGTAAATATTAATATATAAAATAAAAGTAAAACTAATAATTGCAGTATATTTACATAGTGTAGTGCGTTCACAATGAGGCAACGTAAAGTGGCTCCAACCAACGGACACCGACATTTTTTGAACTGAAGTAGCGTTTTAACTATTTTCACCTGATATTATAATACATATATGTACTTGAACACATAACTTCACATTTTGTGAAAACAAATCATGTATATTTTGTGATGATGCCCTGATGATAAGAGCGAAAAGCTTAGAAATATATGTCTCTTTTTTAATTAAATATGTTATTAAAAATGTACTTGTTTTTAATGTGTTTTTTTTTTTTTTTTTTACAAATTTTATATATTTTTAGTTTATATTTTAATTAATTAGCGAAATAATTTTAATAATATTTAATAAACTAAATGCTAAAATTAGGGTAAAAATTCCAAAATAACCAATTTATTTTATTGCGAAAAATACAGAAAATGCGATAATCAAATGATTCAAACAGCAATATTAAACAGAAATTGCAAAATTATTCAAACATTTTTTATAAAAAATAAATAATAAAATGAAATTTAGATTCTTTGATCAAGAAAAAACCAAATTATTGAAAATAATGTATTGAAAAAAAAAAATAAAAAGTTATCTTTTATACACAACATTTTAATTATTTGTATTATACAAAACAATCATTTTATCAACAATCCATAAAATCAAAGACATTATCTAATTTAAAAAAAAAAAAAAAAAAAAAGAATGTTTGTTTACAGGATGTAAAATTATTTTCTATTACTGAAGACAATTATTAAGTAAAAATAAACTTATAATCTTACATATTTTTATTCAAATAAATGAAGCAGAAGTTCATCTCAGTAAATTATATTTATAATTAGTAAATAAAATTGATAATGATGATACATATTCCTAGAGCTTAAAAATTATTAAAATAAATAAATAAATAAAAGCAATATTCAAAATATCCTTTTACATATTCACGACATTGGTCCCACATATTCTTTCAGTCAATGTTTCCGAGTGCTTGTGTCACATTATATAAGCAAACACAGTACTATTTTAAAAGAATAACGACTGCTGTCGGCTGCACTTAATGCGTTCGATATAAATCAAGAGATGATATTTACCGGGTAAACAACGTGGAGCATTTCTATATTTGAGCATTTGGGTTGTGTTTGTGACAGATAAGAAAATGTAATTTCCTAGAAAAGTAGAAAATTAGTATTGTTTATGTGATGTTTTATGCCGATAATCATATTATCCTAATATATTGACGCAACTCTAAATGTTTCTTTTTATTAAAAAAAGTAAAAGTTTGCACATTTTTTTTTTTAATAATTAATATTTTATCAATCTCTCTCTTCTTATATATATATATCTATATATATATATAATGTGCCATAATTATAGAATGTAAGAGAAACAAATGACCAAATGCAAAATTCATCCATAAGAATTTAAAAAAATATATATCCAGGAATAGTTAAAAGAAAAGAATAAGGATAATCCATGATACTCACACTTTAATTATTAAACAAGTACATCCCATACAGCACAGAATGTTTCAGTTATGTCGCAAAAAGCTTACAATCTTTCAAAAACGTAACGCGTTTTATTATGCTCTCTGATACTTTTCTGAAACATTCGCCCTTTTTGATTTTCTATCTGTTAAGTCATTGTAACGTTTCTGTTACGTATCTGATTTTTTGTTAACATCGCGGACATTTCTAAGTTTTTGAAACAAATCGGAAAGCAATATGAACGTTTTTAAACGTTTCGGAAATGTTTATAATGTTTCAATGTTATATGATTGTTACGTTTCTGGAACATTTTGTGCTGTTAGGGATATAGATTTGAAGCTTCACTAAAAGCAATAAATATTGAAAAATGTGATATGGGTTTTTATGAGACAATAAAGTATGAGATCATATATAAGAAATATGAAAAAAAAAATATCTACACAACAGCAAAATAATAATAATAATAATAATAATAATAGCGAGAAGAATTAGCAGAGATCAGCATAGATTAAGACGGTTGTAGGGATCAAACCAGTTGATCCCCACACCGGGATCAACTGGTGTAGGGATTGATCACCAGTTGACGATCCCTAATCAACGGTCGCCCAACTTTCTCCATACCCTCTCAAAACACCCATTATAACAAAGAATTAGTTGAACATTGTATATAAAATTTACTGCAATATAAATGAAAGAATTAATAATAATAATAATAATAAAAGTGATGTAACATAGTATTTTGCTGTTCCTAATTTCATTTGTATATATAATTAGATATTTTTTTCACAATAAAAGTACATATAAATGTTCACATACCTCCGTTTTGACAATTTAAGTCATAACCATAAATTATATATATTTTTGAAATTACGTTTAATTGTTTACAGTCGTCAAATTCAGTAACGTCATAATGCACAAAATCGTCAAGAAATTAAAATATTACTTGGAAAAATTAAAATAATGAAAAAAAAAAAAATTGTCTTAATGCAAGATGGCAGAAATTAAGTCTCCATATGTTTGTAAAATGAAAGCCTTTTTAAAAGTGAAATACGCAAATTTAATTTGCGTATTTTAAAATATTCCCATGTAAATAACGCTGCATTCCCTATCCGCAAAGTCATATTTATCACCATTAAAAATGATAAATAATTTAGAAAAAACAACATTTGATTCATTGAACCAATTGTAATGATCTTTTTCATATACATTACGTACCAATTTAACTTATAAATCCCTTCCCCCTTTCTTTTTTTTTCTTTTTAGTCTTCCGTTAAAATCGCAAAATGGTTTCTGGTGTTAGGGATAAGGCCAAAAGACTACACGAGGATCATCTGCCTGGGTGTCGTGCTCTTCGTGGGCTTTCTAAAAGAAATAGTCCTGAGGTTAGGAGAAATCCACAGAAAACTCTAAACGGCTAGGTCGACAAAAGTGGAAATCGAACCATGAAATAAGATTTCACTTCCCATTTTTTGTGATCGCGGTATTTTTACTGTTAAAGGTTTGAAAATAACGTTCCAAAAATTTTAAATGCAATACTTATCCCATAGTGGGAATTACTTTTTTTTTTTTCTTATTTTACGCAATGTATAGTTGTGGCAACATAATAATTTTTTATTTAGAATTAGCTAGTTTATTTTAAACTAGATTTAATATAAACACTTACTTCACTTATATTATTATTAAAAAACACGCATTTTTTTTTTAATAGTTTTGTTAAGAATAATGTAAAAATTAAGTTATTAAAGTCAATATATAATTTTTTTTAATTATGTATTGTAAAAGAACTTTTAATTTTGGATTCATTTAAACTTAATTTGAAGGATTATGAGAGATAGAATAAGCAGAATTTCAGTTCTTAAACAAACAATATAATAATAATAATAATTAAAAGAAAAAAAAAAAAAAAAAAAAAAAAAAAGGAAGATGAAAGGGGATTTTTTCAATATTCAGCGAACACTGTATTGCCATCGGCCATTGATTGAATAAAAATAGAAATATGAGTAAAACCCCTTATAGTTTAACTTTTATTTTGAGAGAATAGAAATTCTGTTCATTTTAGCTCTCATAACTCTTTAAATTTAACAATATTTCTTTGGTGTTTTCATATAAAATACTCAATACTTTTGACTATTAAATTATGCAAATGATTTTATTTATTATTATTATTATTATTATTATTATTATTTAATCTAGCTTATGCGTAGATAAACATTATTTAGTAAAAATTCTCATAATTCGTACGATTTTTAGCGTTTTTGCATTCTGATTGCTGTATTCTGTATCTAATGAAGCATGCCATTTTTTTTTTTAAATGCCTGTCTTCTGGGTTTAATACCCTACGTGTTATAGTTAAAAAGGTTTTTTTTTTTTTAATTTTTTTTAATTTAAAAAAAAAAAAAAATGTTATATCTCCATAAATATATGTGGTAACCTCTTGAAAATTTATACAGATAATTCAAGAATTCGCCTTAATCACATGCTACCGCCAAAATACATTTCATAGAATACTGTTTATAGGGTGATCCAAAACATTTTGATTTTTTTTTAATTCTTACTGGTCCCCTTTTCATTTTCAGGACACAACTTTTGCTGAAATATAACAGGTATAACGTGTTCTTTACGCTGCCAAATTTTCAAGATATTTCCAAGAGGTATTTACTAGATATTTGACGAAATGTCTAAATTTGAAATTTCCCAAATACTTATTAGTAGATAGTGTACAATATATCAGATAAACAAATTTCGCTACATAATTTGAAACTTTTACTGTACGTTTATAAACAGGTAGATTTTTAATATTATTGATAATTTTTCTAATACCGTAATATATATAAAAAAAAAATGTAAAATGAAGCTTTTTATATCAAGAATTTCCTATCCTTTCCTCAAAATAAATTTCGAATATTTTTATGTAAAGATCCTTAAAAAAGTCAATTTTAAACCATTATTGGGACATTTGGTCACGAAAAGATATGAATGGATTTCAATAATTAGCTAAAACAATACACATAACACACAATTATTCAGACCTGTAGAAGAATAATTAAAAAGAAACAATCCTATACATTTCGCACCACTAATGTTAGCGAAGCTGCTTTCAGGCATTATTATCTTTGAAAGGCATTTTCCGATTTGTGCAATGTCTACTTCTTTTATTTTTAGAAGTTCTTTATTTCCTAAGAAGAGTATCCACACATAAAATAGAATTTTTATCATCATATCACTTAAAAGTTTGAATGAAGAAGAGTTTGTAACAATTATTTCTTCATCACATGCAAAATACATGTTGAGTTTGGTTTCGAAGCTTTGAGAGACGAGGAATTAATTGGCATAATATAAAAAAAATATTCAGTTTTCAAAATACCTTTTTCCTTCTGACTTTGTTTTAAGTAGATTTTGTTTCTCATAAAAGTGATTAATTCAGTAACTGCTGCTTTGTAACACAAAATGTAACTCAAAATACAAAAAAATTTATATAATAAAATTTCATAAAGGCTTATCCACAAAATGTATTATTTTGGTAAATATTTATCAATACAATTTGAATAATAAATCAACATTTCATAATATCTCATATTAATACGAAATTTTCGTATTTTGTTTTCAACTATTAATTGTATTTCATTTTTAAAGGAAGATACGAACTGTTATAAAATAAAACACCAACTACTAATACCACTGTTATTACAGTTACTACTACCACTACAACTAGTACTTCTACTACCACCCCCACCACTACTATTAGTACTACTACTAATAATATCTTCATCCTCACCATAACCATCATCATTATCATTTTATAAAAAGTTTAATTTTGCAATAAATAAATAATTATAAAATACAATTTATTATATTTCCTCTTTTAACGTTTTCTACTAAATATAAATTAACACCACCTTTTGCCTTTTCGATAGATTTTGGATACACTGTAACTACGTGTTTTAGAGGACAATTAAAGTAGATGATTTAACTATGCAATGAAAAAATACTTCGCCAGAAACTACAAAATAATGGTAGATAAAATAGAATAAAATATATTTCGTTTATATAGTTACGAATGTTACTTTACACTTATATAAAATGGTATCAGAATTCTAACATAACTGAAATTTGTGAAATCTTTAATAAAGTTTATTTAATTTATCTTTTTCATTCTTAAATATATATATATATTGATGTTCATAAAGTATCTTTTCCAACAATTTATTTCTCTGAAATGTATTTATTTTAGCGAAAAGAATTTCAAAAACAAATTGTATGTAAAAAAAAAAAAAAAAAAGTACAACAAGTGGAATCTCTACAAATGTAACTATTTAAGCATAGTTTTTTCACGAAAGTATTCATGTTTCAGTTATTGAATTATTGGTTACAACATCTTTTAATTAACCATATGTAATATTGGAAAATAAAACAATCTATGTCATTAATATACAGTACCATATTGTTTGAAGCTTGCTAGTGGAACAAAAAGCACAAAACGATTCTTTTTAACGATTCTGTTAATTATATAATCAAATAAACACTGTGTTACTTTTAATTTAAAAGATAAATAAGGTAAGTTCCGTGTTATATTTCAGATCCTTCTTACATGCTATGTCATATGTATTTTTGCTTTTTAATATAAACTATAGCAACAGAAATTAAAAAATCTACATGATATACATGATATACATGATATACATATATATGTATGTATTTTGATACTTTAAATGACATATAAGCAAATAATTACAGTGTTTTCACATTTTAAATTCGGGTACTAGAATGAAGTTAAAAAAAAAAAAAAAAAAAAAAAAAAATGAATGTACGTATAAAGTTTAAGTAAATAATATCGCGTGTTTCATTTTTAATTTGTATGTTTTTATAAATTATAAATTATTTTTCAGTGTAAATGGTTCATAACTATTGGTTTTAAGTGAATATTTAAATATTTAGGAGACATTATTATTTTCTTTTTTTCAGTCAGGGTTTTCAATACTTGTTAAAGTAAAGCACTTAGATAGTTTTTTCAATTGTTGTGTTTAATTCATTATTGCACAACAGCAGATTTAAGTACTTTTTTTTTTTTTTTTTTTTAGATTGCTGTAAATACTAATAAATATACGTATCTAAAGAATTCTGACAATCGTTCATTGCTAAGAATGCGTTTCTGTTGGATTTATTTTCACAATATTAGATTTTATCCTTTGAACTAAGCCGTGATTTCTTTAGATGAAAATATTCGTTTTTATGAAAAAAAGTTATATCAGAAAATTTATTTACTTAGTAATTAGTTCTTAATGAATACTTTAAAAAAAGAGAATATTTATGTATTTTTCTATATTTACAGTCACATTTGTGTAGTTTTTTTTTTTTTTTTTTTTTTTTTTTTAAGTAAAAATATGATTTTTATAAATGTATCAAAGATAACTTTTGTAATTGTTTATTTTGTCTATTTCTTAATACCCTTCGTAAAATAATTACATTTCATGATATGAAAAAAATAATACATTAGTTTTCATATAGGTTTGAATCTACTTTAGAATAAATATAATATAGCTTGTTACATGAAAATATGCGAAGATTTTATTTTAACTATATTTATAAGTCAGCAAAACATACGGTTTTCAAAAAAGCACGTCCGAGAAATGTAGGAAACTTTTAAAATCCTTAACGCGTGTGTCGTCGCCGCGATAAACCAAATATTAAGTTCTAAGTGCAAAACTCTCAACACAGATTTTGTTTAGCTAAAATTTTCTTTTATAACACAGCGGAAAAATTCGGTTATTTTTCATTTTTGTTCGTAAATTGGGATGGATCTTTAATTTAAAGAGCTGAATTACCATGCGCGTCAAAGGGTTAAAGAAAAATGTACATGAAATTAAAAAAAAAAAAAAAAAATGTAGAGTACATAGAAAATTGTCTATGTTTTTAGTATAATCCATATAAAGATAACTTTATATTTTTCAGAATTGAAAAACCTTAATTATATTAAAAAAAGACTATTGTTACACACAAATGCATTTTTTGTATTTTAGCATTTTTAGTTTAACATGTATCTTAATTAAATTGACTTAAGATGTAATAAACTTTGACATTTGTTTAATTTATTTATTTATTTCATTTATTTATTTATTTATTATTTTTTCTTAACAGAAATTCTTCACAATACTTTTTTTTATGTATAACCAAAAGGAAGTTATCTTTTTACATTATTTAATCATTCTATTACTATTTATAATAAATAAATTATAAAGACAAAAGTAAGTTTTAATTTAAAACTCATTTTTTTTAAAGAAGAGTAAAAGAAAAATGTGTTTCTTATACATGTTATACATAATTTAAATGTGTTGTTTCCCTCGGAGAATAGATTCATTTTGTTTGTATTTATATTTATTGTACAAATTTGTTAATAATTATAGTCTATTTAAAATATAAATTGCAGAGAAAGAAGTACAATCTAATTACAAAAATATTTAAACAAAAATATGACACACACACAGACACACACACACACACATACATATATATATATATACATACATACAAAAGTTTGCATTTATTTAAAAAAAAAGCATGTATAAGCAACTCGAAATTCTTATTTAAAAAAAGTGATTTAATTAATTAAATATGAAAAATTAATAATAACTAAAAATGGTAACTTCCAGTAATCTTTGTTGATATTCCTATTTATGCAAAAATGTGCTCATATCGTCCTTTAAAATATTTCAAAAACAATGTTTGATGTTTTCTATCTGTGCACGGATTCACAAAGATATTTTTGTTTTTTTAATTATAAACTGTAAAAGGCAACCTGTTGAAAAAATTTCATTCTGAATTGGTAGATCATTGGTATTTTTGAACGATTTTGTACACCGTTCTTAAAAGTAACTGTATTTGGTGCGCAAAAAAACTAACTCTTTATTCATTTAGTCTGCTTCTGACTATCGCACCTTTAGTGCTAATGAAATAGCCTCTGCGAATTTTACAGAAAAAGATTTTATTTACCACCCAGATAAAAAATTAAGAAAACTATGATTTGAATTTTTCCAATTTTTTTTTTTTTTTTTTTTTTTTTTCGAAATCATACGATTTCATTGAGCACCGGTATAATTTGCTTAGGGTAGTATGCATGTTCATAGTATGAAATTCATTGCCATGATTCATACTTTTAGAAACGCACGGTACTACATGATTATAGAAATCGGCATTTTTGAAATTATATTTCTAAAAGAAAAGAAATAATCTTCTGTAAATATTACAAATATTAATGACGTTTGGATTAGTATATTTCTTTTTATGATAATTTCAATAGTAGATTTTAGTCAAACAGTTCATTGATACTAAAATCCTGAAAGAGTAAAAGATATTATGTAGAGGCTAAAACTAACATTAAATCAAAAAATGCAAATTTTTTAATGTTTATTTTAAATTTACGTTTGTCTTCATAACACATTAATTTCCTCAATGTTTCAAACTGAACGCATCCAATTTTTGACATTTTATGTAGATATGCTAAAGAGAATGATACAGAATTAGGCAACATCATTGACTACTTAGGGAGATGTGATATGCTAAAATGTGATGCTAAGTTTAAGTAAAAAAAAAACTATTCCGGTCAGATTTGTTCATAAACATTTTTAATGCCTACAAATAATGAAATATGCCTAACTCCATATAGTATTTTTGAATATGAATATAATAAGATATTTGTAAGTTGTATTGCTTACTGTACTATAAATTCTCCATAAATATAAAACTTTGTTCAATTTTTATTTATTTTTCTTTTTGAAATAACTTACGTTAATATAATTAAGATTTACAACATAAAACTAATTGTTGCAAGTTTGGCAACTAATTAGTAATTTCTGATATGCCAGCCTTATACGGATTGCACTTAAACCTTTTAATGCCTACAAATAATGAAATATGCCAAACTTCATATAGTATTTTTTAATATGAATATAATAAGATATTTTTAAGTTGTATTGCTTACTTTATTCTAAATTATCCATAAATATAAAACTTTGTTCAATTTTTATTTATTTTACCAATTCTTGTACCATTTTATGTAGTTTATCAAATGAAAATTTTTGTAAGTTCCGATTTCAGCTGTAATTTAGACTCGATATAACGGAATATATAAATGCACTTATTCTGATTCATAATGCAAGAATATAATATAAAAATTATATTATAAAGTTTCAATATTATATTTTATTATCTATCATTAGACATGACGTTTTTAAAAATATTTTTCAATAAAATATAATATGTGTTCAGTTTATTAAAAAAATCTAATTCTTGAAATAACTATACCACAGAAGAAAACCTGTTTCATGCTTTAAAAAATATTTCATTTTTTATTTGCAAAAAACTAAACTTTTGTAAATTCTTTTAGTTAGATAAACAACATTTGTCCAGGAATAAAGTATTTCCTATTTATTATCTGATATTGGAAAGAAATGTTTGTTTTCCGTTTAATTTATTTTCTTTTTAGAGAATTTCCAATTTCAAAACTTTTATAAATACATGTCTTTTTTTTTTTTTTTTTTTTTTTTTTTTTTTTAAGTTACTAGTTTACTCTTCATATAAATTCTATAATAATTTTGCTTTGCACATAATATTTTCTTTTTCTTTTTCTTTTCTTTTCTTTTCTTTTTTTTTTCTTTTTTCTTTTTTCTTTTTTTTTTTCTTTTAAGTACGACAATTTCTAAAATTTAAAGTGTATAAGAGAAAGTTAGTCAGTTCAATTTCAATTGTTTGGAAAAAGTAATAACCTCTTATATAAATATTATTTTCCTATATGCGATTAGAATTTTGTCTAGTTTATTTTGTAACACTTATCAAACATATTTAGAAACAAAGTACAAGCTTTAAATTATTTATGTTATTGAACTTTATGCTGTTATTGCGCATGCAGTTTTAACTTCTTTCATAGGAATTGTTTTAAAAGAAAGTTTCATATTTCCCACCAGGTATAAATGAAGTATATTTTTACAAAATTCAGTTTAAGAAAAATGCTTTTATTCTGACCGCTTTAATTCACATCACCTACGTAAATGCAATTAACACCTTTATGAATTTGACTTAATCTGAAAACATTTAAAAAATATTTTTGTGAAAATTATTATAAGTTACACTAATAAAATGCCTTTAATATTATATTAGTAGTATCAATAAATAGGTTAAATTATAAAAAAAAAAAAAATGTACATGATAATTGGACTCAATCTACTGATAATTTTAAACGTATTTACTTCTGTGCTGCTTTGAACTATTCCTAAAAATATAAAATATTTTGAACTTTTTCTACATTGTAATCCATTGCGTGTCAGTAATATATACTTTTGTCAAAAGTGAAATTGCAACTCTATGAAGTAATGTGCGTAGCAATTGTAATGTAACAGGATCGGCAGAGGTAAGACACGTATACAGATTATTAAAGTAACAAACAAAGATATGAAAAATAAAACTGTTTATTCAGTATCTAATATAGCCACCACGGGCAACTATACAGATCTCCAAATGGTGAGGCATACTGTGTATGAGACTAATAATAGTCTCCTGAGAAATTCTTTCTTAAGCTGAGTCAATTACAGCTTTCATATCCTCTACAGTATGAAGCTACGGTGCCCTGTGCCCCACACGTTCGATGCCAAACAACAAATTTCCAATGGGAGAGAGATCAATGAGGCTGGTGGTCAGGGAACGATGTCAATTCCACTGACTGTGTGTTCAGATTGTGACGTGCGATATGAGGCTGGGGGATAACTTTTCGAAGGAGGGGGATGCGAAAGAGGCCGAACCGCATGCATAAAAAAAATCTGTTACGTTTCCCATAAATATTTGCAAGTGTTTTTCAATGTCCAAACAGGATGTCACTTCAAACCATGAAGCCAGGTATGGAATTGGCGTGATGTTAAGACGATATAGTCTGGTGGGTAACGTTCTTCGATAAGTCGCCACACATGTTCACGATCTTCATTCCTATATAAACAAAATCGGAATTTGTCTAAAAACATTTCTTAGTGCTAGACCTTTCCTCCAGTTACGGTAACATCGATACCAAGCCAGACAGGTAGCCTTGTGTCGAGTGGTTAAAGGAACCGTAGATCCTGGCCAACGTGCGCGCATCCTTGCCTCATGCAACCTGTTACGAATTGTTTGGAAAGGCACAGGCGCTCCTCTTGATAATGGTAAGTAGGTTCGAATATGACGCCGTTGCAAACGGGTGTATATTTGGCTTCATGTTCTTTTTGTCCATACATTTATTATTAAAAAGAATATTTATTCTGGTGGCGACTTTTTATTCGTGAAGTTTTTGTGAACATTTCCCAGCCAAAAAAGTATTCCCGACTATGCATTGCCACATGTTTCTGTGTCGACGGTATATATCGACACTGCCTAGAAGTTCCTAAACGTTGTATTTATTGTTCAATCTTTTCCTTTAAAAAAATATTTGCAGATGCATTTAGCGTAGTTACAAATAGATTTCTGCTTAAAAATTTTAGATCTAAAAGAGGCAAGAGGATATTCCCCAAATTCAGTAAAAGAAAGATTCAAAAGATGCACAAAAGCTAACAAGATATTTTAGCTTAAAATGTGTGTGTCTCCACCATGTTGCATTACTTGGATAAAAGATTAGTTTAACAAATTAAATAACTCACAAAATATGAAAATGTGTAAGTAATAAAAGTTCAAATTAAGCATTTAGTATGACGTATTTTTTTGTCGTTGTATTTTTAATATTTTTAAGTGAAGCGCTACCTAGTGGGAATTTTTGATCTTTTATTTTAAACGTTCTTGAAAACATTTCCTGATATCAAATTTGTTGGCAAAGTTTCAAACCGTTTAGTACTAGGGTACCATTTATTTCGGAAATTTAACTATAATTACATTTTTCTTATTAGCTTCATGACAAATATTGATCATTATTTTGTAACCTGCTATAGCAAGTTACTTTAATATATAGGGTACATTTTATGTACTATTTTAAAATTTGTCTAATTTAACGATAGGGTGATAAAACATGCACAACATTTATGTGCATGAAAGTAGGCAATCACAATAAACAGCTTTCGTAGCATAACAATTCAAACAAAAAATGCATAATTATACAATCTGAAAACGTTAGTAAGGTAAAGACACCAGTGCTCGTCACCCCTAAAATCTGCACCAGTATAAGTGTCAAAATAATTGTTTTATAACCTTTATGAATTTGAATCTACCCGCACAAGATTCTCCAAAGTCCTCTGCTTCTAATAACATAAAAAGTTCAATTTCAAGTATTGGGTTGGTTGGTTGGTTGGGTTTTACGTCGCACTAGTGCTGCGCAGATGGGCAATTGGCGACGGTCTGAGACTCACATCTAGAGGTGGTCTTGAGACATGCCATCGCAATTTTGATCCTCCACGGAAGGGATGGCTCTCCCGCTTCGGTGACTCCCAGAGGTATAATTTGTTATGCTCAAGCATTGGGTAATTTTAGCGAGAAGCAAAATAAGGGAAGTATGTGTTAAATTACAACTGGATTGAGTTAACGTAAAGCAAATGACTAAGGAAAGAGATATGCATTTCTTAATGTATTTTGTTGTTTGCTATTTGCTCATAAAGCATTGTATGTAATGTTTATGAAATTTAGAATACTATTTATGTGCAACATTTAAAAATTTGACATAATATAAAGATTTTTAAGGTATGACGGCTACCGGTGCATATTTTGAACATTTCACCAGTGTTCGTCACCTTTGACAAACACTGGTGTTTTAACATTTTTAATAACTGGGTAACTTTTTAGATTAAAAATACTATGTTTTTGTTCAGAATTATGATGGTATAATTTTTACTTTAATTGGGCTATCGGCACCAGTAGTCGTCAGGGGTATTCGTAAATGTAAACAAATGTATTTTAACCCCAAGAACGTGACCAGTATTGCGCTCGTAACTTTTGTATAGCTTTTTTAAATAAAGTCAGTCATGGTACCTTTAATTCACTAAGACTGACTTTAAACCACCTAAAAATTTTTATTGTATTTTGCTGGAAAAATTAAAGGATGGCACATAAACATATTTAGGTATAAAGAGCTTTTCCCAGTTTTCTGCTATATATTTTAGAAAAACAGACACGATTACTCAATCCATCTGGCTGATGTATTTTAAATTTTTATGATGTCATGCTTTTGCGAAGATGTATTTAAGTGATGCTTTAAAGTTGCTTCATACTACATAGTTACAAACTGTAAATACCACTTAAGCACTTTATTATGCATTTTATATTTTTATAAGTTTTTTATTGATCGTAATTCATTAATTTTAATTCATATATATTTCGAAAAGGATAAAATATAAAGCCTTAATTTCATAATCAGCATAACTGTAAGTTGATTCAAAATTTTATTAAGGATTTTTTTTTTTTTTTTTTTTTTTTTTTGTTAGATATAGGTGACTATAAATTTACGTAGAAAATATTAAACATAAAAACATTTCTTAAGTAAACTTTCTATTTATACTTATGTAAGGTAAACACACTAAATATATAAATGATTCTTTTAATTAAAAAAACTTTAAGTATGTAGTGCTTTTTTTGTTTGTGTGCGGAGGGGGAGGGGTAAAAAAGGTGATATATTCAGTAGCAGTGGATTGTTCTTTGGAAATTCAAAGGATTGTTCTTTGACTGTCTAGCATAAATAGTGCTACATTAGCTGGAAGATTTAAAAAACATGATAATGGGAACTGCATTTTAAAAATTTCGGAATATGTATAATACTTTTTTAAAAAGTTTAAACTTCCTTATAGCTCTTATTTTACATAAAAATATCATATTACATTTTTTAATATGGCTCAAATCCACACATAATGGCAGTGTAAAACTGAAACAGATAAAAATATTATTTTTTGTGTTTATGCCAGAAATATTTACTAAATATTATAAGATTAAATTATAATTAAGTCAAAATGTTTTCTAAGTAAAATTACATCAACAGGTTTTACAGTAGAAACTTAATTTTCTTTTAAAATTTTAAACGTATGCTATACATAACTTAATAGTGGTACGTTCGTAAGCTTTGTAATATTATATAGTAAATTTATTAATTGATGAATTAGTGTCATAATAAATGATTTCATTTATTCGAAAAATATTATTAAGAGTTTATATTAAAAACATTTCAACTTCTACAGAAATATATTGAATATATGCTTATCGTTAGTTAAATAAATTTAAAGTAAATAGATACCGAAAGCGCATTTGTTCAGTAGTAGAAAAAAATTGCGCATATATATATATATTGTTTTGAAAAAAATAATAATAAATACTTGTAAGAGTTTAAGATAGGTGGGTTAACAAAAGAAAAAATGTTAATAAATACAAAAGCAACAAATTAAAGTGTCCAAAAATCATTCGTAAAAATAACATTTCACGTGAAAAACTCTTCCGCTTCTTCTTCAGTGTGTGGGAGCAGCAGAACAGACAATTAAGAAAATCAATAAGGCATAACATGTTTCGGAAACAAGGCGAAACCATCATACTCAAAAAAGAAAAAAAAGTATAAGAAAGAAATTCTAAAACAGAAATAAATTAACAGTAGTAAAATAAATATAAATGTAGCAATTATGCATGATAAAAGTAACTCAATTTAAATAATAAACAAAAAAAAATATACAGCTAATATGTGTGATAAAAGTAACTTAATAAAGGACATGCTAGATCACCATGTTCCTAACCACACCTAAAAGAAAAACAGATATTGTAATAAACTGAACTTACTGCAAAATTGAATTGTAGAAAAAGGAAGCAGGACTATATAGCAGAAATGGTGGATTCACATGTAAAGGGCCTATTACTGGCACGGTCATTTCCGGTGTTCGACTCTCATGGTCCAACCACTCCGAGTCGCTCGATCTCAAGTAGCTGCATTTCCGACAGGAGGCTTTCCATACGTTGGACTTTGGCCAGGAGTCTTCATGAGCAAGCACCACAACACTACAAGTGTTATAAGTGAAAAAACACTACCACTACTATTACCACAATCACACACACTTGTTAAAATTATTGTTGTAAAACTTTATAAAATTCAATGGTTAGTTATTGTTATAAAAAAGATTGGCAGCAAATTTAAAATCTTGTTTATTATAATTAGAATGTCTATTACATATCTTATAAAATCTATTTAGTTGACCAATTAAAATATTAATGTAGATTTTTTTTTGTGTGTGTGTGTGTGCAGACTGCATTAGATAATTAGCATTAGATAGGAACTGCATTAGATAGGAACATTAACTGTACTTTCGGCTAGAATTAGCTATAGAGTTTTCTTAAATCTTGCGATTTCTCTGCTCGTAGAAGGTCATGTACCCTTAATGGTGAGTCCTTCTGTTTTTGAGCATTTCCTATTCCAATTCTCATTTCTAATTATCTTTTTTTCATATTTTCATAAAGTTATTGGTTTACGTTTAATTTTTTCTTGAATTTCGCATGATAAAAATTACACTTTGTTTGTCTTAGTATTATGGTCCTAATTGCTTACATTAGCGTAAGTAATTTAAAATGAATATATATATATATATATATATATATATGTATATTAATTGATGCTGTAAATGAATCAAAACTATGTGCTAGCATTTAAATTGAATTGCAATCTCTTTTATGTGAGTGTTGTTGGTATTATCATGTATTTATTAATTGCTGAATTGTTTAACGTTATTAAAATCTTCACTATATATACATTATGTATTAAATTATGATTTAAATTATGTATGTACATAAATTGAAACCTTTAAGGCATCCATAAATTTTATTATTAATGTCTTATTATTTGATATTTTTTAATTTAAAAATACTTCTTTTCGTAAAAAAAAAAAAAAAAAAAAAAAAAGTTTATAAAGACCTACGAAAAAACAATATAGAATATTGACAAATTTATAATTCTAAAACTCAAGGTGGAACCTAATTGAAAAACAAAACTATATTAAAAAGTTTTAGTTCATAAAAAAAAAAAAAATCGGTTTTCGGCTTTTTTTGAAACATGTAATGAAAGAAAGAAAGGGAAATTTACTTAAACATATGTTTTTTAACGTAGTTTCATTTCAGCATTAATTTCACATGTTAATCTAATATTTTCACATAAATATGTTTTTACGATTTTTCATTTTACAATCGAAAATTCTAATAAAGCTCTTAAATGACAATCTCATGTACTTGACAAGCTTATAATGGAGTTTAATAAAGTCTATTATCAATAATTTTATTTGGATATCGTTAATGGAACCTTAGCATCAAACATCAATATTTAAAAGCTCATAAAGTTTTTATTATTCTTTACGATATTCAACTCAACGTGTACAAAAAATATCCCTATCATTATTTTCTCATTAAGACACTACGTTCTATGTAAGTGTAACACACTTTTTGTTTTATATTATTAAATAATTTCATTTTCATTGAATTTTACTTCTTATTAAAATAGAGTTAATACATTAAAAAAAGTTACATATTTTCCAAATATTTTAAATTATACATTATTTATTTTATTTTTTTAAATATGAAAATGTGAAATTCAATAATATATGACCATTTAAAATCTTTAAAGTTATTAATAAACATATCTTATAAAACAATTTGCAGGTATAAATTGTAATACAAATTTGCAGTAGGAAATAGTTATTCATTCGAATTTCACCGAGGTATTAGATATTAATTACTTTGTAAATAAATGATTATTTTTCTATAGTTAAAAATCCAAAAGTACTTCTTTGACTATTTTCATTACTTGGAATTTCTTTTTACTCTATTTATTTATGGGGGTTTCTCAGGAATTCCTGTGTTCAAACCCATAAAGCCTTATGAAGACACATTCACCTCTTTTTTTTAACAACACTGAGAAAAAAAATATACCGCATTCATCTAGAATGAATAAGTGGTCATTTTCTAAATCCCTAAACTAGAAAAATATATTTACAAGCTATGTGCATAAGGTACACCAATTAACTGCATAGCTGAAATGATCAGGAATCTCTAGTCTACACATTTCTAGATTGTGAAACAATATTCTGAATATTCTGAATCTTTTATATTGCGATAAATTTTCGCTTGATTTTCTGGAATTAGATCATAAACAAAGATTATAGTTGCTGAAATCTACCTCTTGTATTCGCATTTATTTGCAGAGTGTTTTAAATAACTTTGCTCTCTAGAATATAGGTAAACGCTCTAGAGTTCTAATATGGGTTTCTAGAATTCGCTGTCAAAGGGGACTAGAATTTAGGAGGATGACATGGAACTATTTTTTCTAGAGCCACGATTTAGATTTTAGATATCAGTTAAAGACTTTTTTTATCAGTGAAAAAATCATGCTTTTCTTTCCATAGACAGTTTTGACTTTTTAAAGGAAATGTTTTTCCTCTGCATTGTCTAACCACACGTCTCTTGAATAAGGAAAGGGCACGTGACATCACACACACTCAAATTATGGGTAAAGTGGCAAAACATTGATATTTCCACCAATAGAAATTGATCTTTTGCCACTCGAGAGTGGCAAAGATTGATTGACGGAGCGTTTCTTTGTAAACATGCCCTTTCCTTATAGATTTCGGAAACGTTAAAGCTCAAAGTTTAGAAATATATGTTTATATTGAGAAAAATTAATATTTTATAATGATGGTCGAAGAATTTCGTGCATCAAAAATATATTACGAAGCACATATATTTATATTTTTGCATAAAATTCCAGAAATTATAGAAAAACTTGTAAAAACAACTAAAACAGTGATCGAGCAGAGGTATATAATTAAGCTCATATAATTCTAGCGAATTATATGAGCTTGGTGGAGATTGTTGTAAAACTTTCCCAATTTCTTTAAGTAAGCACATGCTATAATATTATTATTTATTAAAAGACTTGTTTAAAATCGCTTTTGCTTCTTTTTACAAAATAATTGTTATTCAAAGTTCGCTTCCTTTATTTCTTAAATTTACGAATTTTTATTAAAAATAAATAAATAAATAAATAAATAACACTTGAAATGAACCGGGAAATGGGTGTATTTAATGAAAAAAAAAATAATAGGATTTACTTTAGAATTAGCGACCTAATTCTAATGTGACACATTTCTAAGTTTTTAATGCCAGAATACGAATAAATTTTAAGATACCTTTATAAAAGTAGTTCAAATCCTGGATATGTATTCCAAATTTTATTACTTTTAAAGTTAGAGTGTAGAAGATATTGGAAAAGATTTATTGTACTTGAAAATGATTTCTGTTTTGTGCTATCATTTCTTTCTTAAAAGTCATAACTCCGGTTCTGTTTACACTAGAAACCAAATCCCTAGAGATAATTAAAGGTAAAGGCTTTAAAATTATTCCTAGATGAAAATTGAAAAATGTGTTTTTAAGGCGCATAAAAGGTTTATTTATACCATAAAGGATTTGTAAATAAATAGCGTGTTTTCAAAATATCTCCACGTCAGTTTATATGAATGTGAAATACATCGAACGTCACCCAAAAACAAAATTTGCATAATAAAATAAATAAATATCAACTTTTTTAAAAAAAAAAATCAACCTAAAGATGTTTTAAATATATGCATTAAAAATGCAAACCCAATAATGTGAATAATAGCACAACATCTTGCCACTAGTTTTTATTCATTCATTTATTTATTTATTTATTTATTTATTTTTTTGTCGTATCAGTTTTAAATAATACTCTTCTCCTTTATTCTGTGTGCTATATTTTACTGTTTATGGTGTTAGCTTAACTAACAACACAGCTGCCAACACATTGGATTAATTTACACCAATATTTCTCTATAAAAATTCGGCTTATTTAATTACGGAATATTCGGTAAAATATAAACCGAATATTTCTATTTAAAATATATATATAGGTATTTAAAAATTCGGTAAGGTGGCAAATCTGTCAGAATCTCTCACACTTCCTAAATTAACACCAGCGTTTGATTATAATTTATTGAAATATTATAGTAGTGTTATGAAAGTTATTTTTTTTATATAATTCTTAAAATTTATTTAGTCTTTTTTTAAATTACCCATAAGCATCTCAAACACTTCTAAAAATTTAGCTTTAGACTTTGAATCTAATATCAGGTGCTATACCTCCAGACTTAACTATAAAATCAAATCTGGCAGCATTGCATCAACGTTACTCAAATTAATATTGAAAGATTATTTTAACTATTACATTAGTATAATTTTTTCTTAATACTTCTATTTTTCAAAGATTTATGGGAAAAATAAATTCTTTTTAAAATGTCATAAATGCCAAATGTTTAATAATATATTTGAGTTGCGGAGTAACTCAATTACAATTTCAAAATTGATGTTTGTAAATTATTTTCTTCCTCTTATAGAGTGTCAACGGAGAAAAATCACCAGCTGACGGAATTTGATGTTTCTCGGTTTTAAAATATTCTTTTAACAATTATTTAATAAACTTTTCGGAGAATATTAAGACGTACTGAAAACTAAATATAATATATCAAAGTTAAACATGGTACATGTATCATTTTGTAAGCTTATTCAGAAAAAAAAAAAAAATAATAAAATAAAAAAAATAAATAAATAAAATTTTTAAGATAAATGTAAAATATAATAAACCATCAGAAATAATAAATTCATTCATAACACAAAATTTTGTTATCTCTTATATTATTAAAATCTGTACGCGTGTGTGTGTCTGTCTGTCTGTGAGAAACGGCTTGAAACACCTAAGGCTCCGCAGCTAATGGTCGCACGGACTTCGGACAGGTACCGTTGTACGGAGAATTTATCGCAGATGTACCCTATCTAATTTGCTAAACGATACGACCATAATTAGCGGCGATATTATATAAAATGTCGACCCATGTCAAATCAAAAAACGATTCAAAATCGCAGCCGACCGTCATTTTGTTACGGAACAGCCAACCTCAAAAGAAAAAGCAAAGAGCGAAACTTTCGTGGGTTTTTGTAAAGCGATTCTGCTCAAACGGCTCGAGATATCGAAATACCTGTACCAAAAGAAAGAGCATTTATTACCAATTCTTACGGTACAATTTTTACTTTCCGAACACTATAGTGAGGAAAGTATTGTAATCATGTCAAAAATCCGAATTTAAGATTTTGATGTTTCTATACGCTTCGAGGTCCAATGAGTCCGTTTTCACTATTTTTGCGATGATGTATGTATGTGTGTATGTATGTGTGTATGTCTGTGAGTGAACGCGCTAGCGTCTAAACGCTTTGTTCGAATAAGCTGAAGGTTGGTACGTATATTGTAAGTCACCATAGTACGAACCCAATAGATTTTGGTGAATCTAGCACTTGTAGTATTTTTACAGGGACACAAAGAAAAATTCTTTATCATTATGGCCTATGGGACCAAAACCTTAAAAGTGCGATAGTGTCTAAACGCCTTATTCAATTGAGCAAAACATTTATACACATATTATAGGTCACAGATACTTAATCTGTATAGATTTTGGAGAATCTAGCACTTATAGTTTTTTTACAGGGACACAAAGAAAAATTCTTTATCATTATGGCCTATGGGACCAAAATCTTAAAAGCGCGATAGTGTCTAAACGCCTTATTCAATTGAGCAAAACATTTATACACATATTAATAGGTCACATATACTTAATCTGTATAGATTTTGGAAAATCTAGCACTTATAGTTTTTTTACAGGGACACAAAGAAAAATTCTTTATCATTATGGCCTATGGGGCCTAATTTTTAAAAGTGTGATAGCGTCTAAACGCCTTATTAATCTGACCAAAAAAATTGTACACATGTTATAGGTCACGGTTGCACCAACTGCATAAATTTTGGTTAATCTAGCACTTACAGTTTTTTTACAGGGACACAAAGAAAAATTCTTTATCATTATGGTCTATGGGACTAAATTTTTAAAAGTGCGATGGCATCTAAACACCTTATTCAATTGAGCTGAAAATTTATATGAATATTATAAATCACTGTTGCACTAACTCTAAGTATTTTGGTGAATCTAGCATTTATAGGTTTTTACAGGGACACAACGAAAAATTATTTATCTTTATGGTCTATGGGCTCAAAGTTCAGTAGCGCTAAATAAAACATGATGTAATATATGGAGAAAAATACTCAAACACTCTATTATGGTTTTCTCTCTTTTGTTTGTTTAACAACAACTCTTCCTTTACTTATATCTACAAAACTGTTAATTATTCAATGTTCGGAAAGTCGAGTGGAGTCACTCCAGAATTTTTTTTTTTTTAAATACGGATTTTTATATTTAAAAAAAAAGTTTAAAAAAGGGTCGAAAATTTCTCTTTTTCTCGATCGTCTTTTTTGAAACGCCCTGTACGACCGAGTAACTCTTAACAATTTCTTAACAACTGGTATATTTGGAAATGGCATTTAATCCTCTTTCGAACCATATAAAAATTTTTACAAAATACGGATTAGCAATCCATATTTTTAGATTTTACGACACATCGATTTTTTTACAAAACATTTTATAACTCAAAATCGTTTAGAGATAAATCATTTTTTTTTTTTTTTTTTTTTTGTACATAGATCTCGCTTCCACAATTTACTGCTCAAAATATTGAGAGAAATTTTTTCAAAAACTGAATGAGTTATATATATTTTTTTTAATTTTAGGCATTAAACCATTGAAATGTCGAACTTCATTCCAAAATGAATTCCGTAATGAAATCATGCATCTGTCCGTTGCGTCACCATGACAACCCGTTCAGACAGGAAACATTTCTGGACGGAAGCGAAAAAAAAAACAGCTGCCACTGATTGAGAATAAGAGGTATTTTGAGTAGGATAAAAAATTGCAAATGTCTATTTTCTTCAATTTTTTACTTTCGCACACGACACGTAGTATACAATCTTAACACCACAAAACAAACTTGCAGTTGAAATTTCATCGATTTTGGTCAATAAACAAAAGGTTTACGTTTGAATTCCAAATTAAATTGTCTCGAAAGAGGATGCCAGTTTCTATAGCAACACTTAATTTTTTCACTTAAGGTAAAAATATTTGTTTTTCTATTTACTTCCAATAACCGACTACCGTAGGTAATAAAATTCGAAATTTCACCTGACTTACACGTTTTGAGGTCTCATGGCGCTGTAATATTTTAAAATTTGAATATTTCAGATTCTAAATATGTTTACATTTTTTTTAATACGTCATTCGATACACATTTTAAAGTACGGTTACATTATCGAAAGTGGAATTCGAGATTTCACCCGATTTTCACGTTTTGAGGACTCCTGATTAGGTTTTCTTTTGTATCTCAGTTATTAATTAAAAAAATTTCATAAGTAGTACATCATTTGAAAGCTTTGTTGAGTTGATACACATTTTAAAGTACTTTTACATTATCGAAAAAGGAATTCGAAATTTCACCCGATTTAAACGTTTTGAGGTGTCCTCATTAGGTTTTCTTTTGTATCTCAGCTACTAATTAAAATAATTTCATAAGTAATACATAATTAGAAAGCTTTTTTGATTTGAAATTTCTACCGCCAGATGGCGCTGTAATATTTTCAAATTTCAATATTTCAATTTCTAATTATGATTAAATTATTTTTAATACATCATTCGAAAGGTATTTTAAAGTTCTTTTATATTATCGAAAGTTTTCCCCAGATTTACATGTTTTGAGGTGTCCTGAATCAGTTTTCTTTTGTATCTCAGCTACTAATTAAAATAATTTCATAAGTAATACATCATTAGAAAGCTTTTTTGATTCGGAATCGAACAGTGGATTACAGAAATTTCTACCGCCAGATAGCGCTGTTACATTTACAAATTTCAATATTTCAATTTCTAATTATGACTAAATTATTTTTAATACATCATTCGAAAGGTATTTTAAAGTTATTTTATATTATCGAAAGTTTTCCCCAGATTTACACGTTTTGAGGTGTCCTGAATCAGTTTTCTTTTGTATCTCAGCTACTAAATTAAATAATTTCATATGTAATACATCATTAGAAAGCTTTTTTTGATTTGGAATCGAACAGAGGAATGAAGAAATTTCTACCGCCACATGGCGCTGAAATATATTTAAATTTCAATATTTCAACTTCTAATTATGATTAAATTATTTTTAATCCATCATTCGAAAGATATTTTAAAGTTCTTTTAAATTATCGAAAGTTTTCACCAGATTTACACGTTTTGAGGTGTCCTGAATCAGTTTTCTTTTATGGCGCTGTAATATTTTCAAATTTCAATATTTAAATTTGTAATTATGATTAAATTACTTTTAATACATCATTCGAAAGATATTTTTAAGTTCTTTTATATTATCGAAAATTTTCACCAGATTTACACGTTTTGAGGTCTCCTGAATGAGTTTTATTTTGTATCTCAGCTACTAATTAAAATAATTTCATAAGTAATACATCATTAGAAAGCTTTTTTCATTTGGAATCGAACAGTGGAATACAGAAATTTCTACCGCCAGATAGCGCTGTAATATTCTCAAATTTCAATATTTCAATTTCTAATTATGATTAAATTATTTTTAATACATCATTCGAAAGATATTTTAAAGTACTTTTATATTATGGAAAGTTTTCACCAGATTTACACGTTCTGAGGTATCCTTATTACGTTTTCTTTTGCATCTCAACAATTGAGTTAGATCGTTCAAAATTGGCATACGTAGGTTAATTAAGAGGTCCTGAAAGGGTGGGGAAGAAATAGGCGTGCACCGCGCACATACCACCTAACCTGTGCGCGCGCAGCCTGCACGGGACTGCGCTCCCGAAGGCATTGGGGACCCGTCCCGACTTTTTAACCAATGAGAATTGAATTTTTTAAAAAATGTTTCTCTTAAGAATAAAAATTTGATTTGAGGAGGAATATGTGCGCGCAGCGCGCGTATACCTTCACACGTGCGCGCGCATGGGTCTGCGCTTCCGAAGGAAGTGGGTACCCGGTATGAGTTTTTACCCTATCAGAAATGATTTTTTTTTTTTTTTTTTGGAAGCACGAAAGGTCAGGGAAGGAATAGGCACGGCGAAGGAATAATTTTAGTACATTTTTATATATTTCTCTATTTTAGTTTACAGAAGTTTTTTAATTAGCATAATTTTACAGCTTTTCATATAGCAAGTTTATCCAATAATTTGTATATTTGTCTAACTGGTTTAATATTAAAGAAAACAAGACACAAAAACCTGTTAATATTTGTCATCTAAAATTATAGAGAGAAACTTAAGCGTTAAATAAAGTTAACACATAAATGACACATTCTCTAAACTGTCTTTCTAAAATCCGTTGGCACGTGGTAGAAGTATTAAATTATGCGCGTTCAACAGCTAAATTGAAACAGCAATAATATTTAACTGAAAAATTGTAAATTATTTTACTTTAAAAATTCTACTCAAATAAGATATTTTTATTGTATTTTAATTTTTTTCAAAAACAAAAATAAATAGATAAATAAATAAATCGATTATTTCTTAAAGTATCTGTACCATCTAATGAATATTTGGTTCAGAATATATTTAAGAAAAGTATTTTATGAGATAAAAGAATAAAATAATATATATAATTTATCTTAAAATTTTCCTTAACCCCTTGAACTGCAATTTATTTTCAATCAGCACTGCTGATACAGACAATTTAATTTTCTTAGTTTTAAGAGGAGGGAATTATATAGAAACTTACGATTTTGTTACTCAAATAAGTTGTTATTATTAAAAATAATATTTGTTTCACACATTTATATGAATGTTTATTGTTATATATACGTATAAGAACATAATTAGTGTCGGGAAATTCATGACGAGCTGGCCTCTTCATTTTAGTTCAAGTGTTTAATTGCTGCCTCCTAATTCAAAGAAACGTGAAACGAATTTCTATAATGCTAATTAGAAAGAATGGACGCTTGCTATTTCTACATTAAAATAGTAAAATGTTAACTGAATAATAATTATGTTTTCTTGCTTTTTCAGTAAAAACATTTTTAATAACATGTCATATTAAAAATTTCTGGAGAAAAAAAGTAATTACTGTGTAACATAAAATTAATTGCAGTGTTCCTTTGAAGAACCGTAGAAGTTGTAAAATCTCACAAAGATCTTAAAATTCATACAGTTAGAAAATTGTCACTCTGAAAAAAATAGTTGATTACAATTTACATATATATCAACAAGATTCATTAATACACCATATATTTTAAATGTAATTATTAGCTTTAGCTTGATCCTATATTAAAATTTCGTCATTCTGTAATTATACAAACTAATATTAGTTATGTAATTTATTTAAACAGGGCTGTTAATTGAAATGATATTCTGTTATATAAAATAAAATAAAATTATGCTTTTGATATTGATCAAATTTATACTGGTAGTGAAATTGGCACTTTATAACAAATTTACTCGGTGAAAACACAATTATTATTATTAAAAACAAATTCGTTCTTTTGAGAACAAATGTGTTCATCAAAATGTTGACGTAATAAATGTAAAAGAAAAAACTTTTATACCTGTTTGATTAACATACTATTTCGACCAAGTAGAAATTAGTTGTCAAATTTGTCAGTACCTTTTTTAAAGATTCGAAAACCGTCACATTTTTCAAATACCAGATATGCAAAACACATTTTAATTATCACAACTTATTTAACTGAGAAGAGTAATAAAGCATTTACCTATTACTCTGTGCCGCAAGAATTAACAGCACTTCGTAAATTACTGTTACGTTTCTGTTTTACATATTAATATTTTTTAATGTATTTCAATTAGATTTTGGTTGAATTGATTTAAGATTTGGCATAAAAGGAATTGAAAATCAAGATTAGACTTTTTTTATCAGTATATAAAACGTTGCAAAGTTTTGAAGTACCTTCACGTGAAAGTATGACATTGAAAATAGAAGATATGCATGCTAATATTCATATAATTTGGAGTGACTTCACTCGACTTTTTGAAAATTAAGTAATTAGCAGTTATTAAAACAAATTTAAATAAGAGAAATTATTAAATATAAAAACGGAAAATCCTAATAGAGTGTACTTTTTTCCTTCAAGTTGTATGCCGTTTAATGGAGCATAAAGTATCTAAATTATTTTGTGCGTACTGTGAAAAAAAGAAAATGATGAACTCGCAATATCAAATATTTATTCATTTATTTTTATGTTTCAAAGTATTTAATATTACTATAGCGAACTATAAAAACTTTCAGTAAATAAACTACAATGCAAAAAAATTCTACTTTGTATACCAGAAAAACAAACTATATGTCTTACACTTATGTAAAACTGTACGGTTCTGCAGTAATAATCTATAAAATGCCTACCAATATATATCTTATTCGAATATCAAATTTAGACGCTATCAGCCTTCAAATAATTAAATATATTGGTCGTAATGAGCAATTCTTTTTTATGTCCCTGAAAAAGAACTATAACGAATACCCCCATCAAAATCTACATATATCTTGTGGTAGTAACTTAAAAAACGTCTACCTATTTTTAGCTCAATTAGTTAATGCGTTATCATATCGTCGCACTTTAAATAATTTTAGTCCAACAGACATAATGATAAAGAAACGTTCTTTGTCTCTCAGTAAAAAACTTATAAGTCTCAAATTCTTAAAAATCTATACAAATAGTGCAAACGTAACCTATAACATAGCTAAAAACCTTTAATTTTATCGAATAAGCTGTTTAAAAGTTATCACACTTTAAATAATTTCAGTCCATAGGCCGTAATGGCGAAGAATTTTTCTTTATGTACTTGTAAAACAAATTGAAGTTAATTCATCAAAATTTTTTTAACTTCACGGGACGGTGGCCCATAACATAATCTACCACCGTTTTACCTCAATCGATTAAAGAGTTTAGACTTTATCGTGTTTACTCTTTTATAGACCCATACAAACACTCACTCATACACACACACACACACTCACACACACACAACACACACACACACACACACACACACACACACACACACACACACATATATATGTCGTTGTAAAAATAGGGAAAAATGAACTCACGAAACCTCAGAATGTAGAGATGCACCTATATTTGATTTTTTTTTTTTCTTTTCCATGAACAAAATTCTCTCCTAGCATAATGTCTGTTCAGAAAGTAATTAATAATAGTAGTTTATTTTGACGCACAAGGTGTGTGGAAAATCTCAGATAAAATTTTAATTTCAATATAAAATAAAGTAGGTGCCACTCAATTCCTGGATCTGTATTGTAATGTTTATTAAGAAGAAAAATTTCTTTTAAGAAAATAAAATACATTAGTTACTTATTTTGTACATACATGGAATCGTATTCAAAAACAGCAACAAAATGTATAAAAACACAATACAAACAATTAAAGAGCATTTATTTTGTCAAAATGATTAAAATACTTTTGTATGTGTGTGCTTTATAGCGGAAAACGACATACAAATATTAATCTAATTCAACCCACATGTTCGCTAATATAGATTGTGCAAAAGACTGGATTATGTACACTATTTGTGTCTTTAATACTTCAGTGTCAGCCACGGGGTAAGCATACCTCTATCCTTCACGTTATCCCACAGGAAAAAGTCAAGAATCATCATAGACTAGACCGATAGTCATAGCGAAATTAAAAAATAAATAACAGTAATAAATAAATAAATAAATAATAAGTAAATAAATAAATAAATAAAAATAAAAATAAATAAATAAAGGATGAAAACTTCATAAGTACCGACATCTGAGAGTAAATTGTAGAACTATTCTTTTGCTGGTTTAAACAAACCATTTTACAATCCCGAAGGATTTTAGTACGAAGAAGATTTTTGTACATATTTTATATTAAAGTTTAAAATGTGTTTTGATCCACCATGTATTTTATACAAATAATTTTCCTGTTTTGTGCATATTGAAATTGTCCTTAAATTTAAACACGCTTATTCACTACATTTTTCTTCGATTTGAATGTTCAAAACCTTAGAAAAAATCAAAATAATAACTAAAAAAGGTCTTTATAAGCCTAAATGAGTGTCATGCGAAGGTGTAATTTATTTAGACACATATGAAAAAATGTGTTTCTCAACTCAATTTTAGCGCGCGAATCAGTACTCACTGTAATTAAAATATCAAAATTGATGCATGTAAAGCAACTTTCTATCTTAATGAAGTCTCAGTGGAGTAAATTAGATTTGTGATGCAAACTCGTTATTCATGTCTTCTAAATTATTTTGTAAAAATGTTAAAATAAACATTTTTGAAATGTGTCTTTTCGATAATAAACGAAAACAAAATTCTTTTTAGTGTACATAAGGTTGAAAATTCTGTTAACTTCTTCTATTGTCTCACTTCTATTGTCTATTTATCTCACTTTCCTTGTGACACACATTTTTAAAGAAAGTTTTTTTTCCCCCTGAATTAGAAGTACTTAAATATAATAAATTGCATTTACTAAAATGTGTATCTAATTAATAAAAAAAATTAATTTTGTAAGAATCATATTAATACGATTTTTTATGTTTATCTGGTTAAAAATGAATATATATATATATATATATATGTATATATATATACGTATAATTGAGTTATTTAAACTTTTTAATAATAAAATTTTATTTATTTTTATTATTGTACTAGCAGGCTTTGCCCACTTCGCTGGTAATTATATTGAAATGAATGCTCAAAACACTATATCATCAATAAAAAATCTTAAAAAAGAAAAAAAAAATCATTAAAACCCCCGTCAAAGTAGTACCCCCCGTACTAACCCCCGTCTTACTGGGGGTTAGGGTTCTAAAACCAACCTGGTCACCTAAATTTGTGACTCTATCTCCCATAGAATCGCCATGGCAGTGTTGAGTGGGTGAATAAATGAGTTTACTCTTTTAGATATACAGATTTCTTTATATTCTCTATGGATTACTTGGCTTAATGAGGCTGTCACGAAAATAGCGTCCTTGGCGAAAAATGTCTTACCTACGTTAGCATCAAAAGTGAAAAAAACATACTCAGGATTATCAATAAATAAACCTCTTTAATAGAGAACTGAATTATCTTTCATTTTATTATTATTTAATTTTGATAATGATGTCATTTTGTCACGTGCCTAAACAAATTAATTATTTGATATTTATTTTTATTATTATTTTTATTATTATTATTATTCGCGTGAAAATATATTTTATTATATGTCGAAAAATAAATTTCGTAAAATTCTCGTAAATTTCTTTGGCGCCAACTGAAACTTAAAAAAAATAAGCTTTATTATAGAAGAAATGTCTATATTATGAAGAAAATATAACATAGAAAACGTGTTGCTTCCTCCCTTCCTCCCCCCTTCCTTTGGGGACTGCATTTCTAAATTTCCAAAAATTGGTTTTTAGGTATTTGTGTTAGCTATATTTTAAAGCAAAAATTTTACGAATATCTGTTTTTTTTCTTTGAGATATAAAGGTTTTTGTGAAATCACGTTTTACCCCCTGACCCCCCCTTTAGAGGCCAAATTTCTAAAATCCCAAAAATTTGTTTTTAGGTATTTAAGTTAGCTATATTTTGATTCAAAAATCTCACGCATATCTGTTTTTGTCTTTGAGATACGAAGCTGTATGTGTGAAATTAATTTTCGCGCATGTGTAATCACATTTTGCCACACACCCCCTCTTGTTTACTGAATTTCCAAAATACGAGAAATTGATTTTTATGTATTTACATTAGCTACGTTTTGAAACAAAAATTTTACGGATATATCTTTTTTTTTTTTTTTTTTTTTTTTTTTCAGATATGAAGGATTTTGTGAAATCACGTTTGCTCTCCCTCCCACCTTGGGGGGGCGAATTTTGTAAAATCGCTTCTTAGTGGATGTCTACGTAACAGAAGGAACATTGTCAAAAAAATTCATGCTTCTAGGTCCAGGGGGTTGGGCTGGGCGATGATGAATCTCTTACTCACACAATTACTCAGGATAAATGATTTTATATATATACATTGTAAAAAAAAAATTATATAATACTTAGCATTAATGCTGTATTTTGAAATAACGAAACTTTATTTATTTATTTTTTTTAATTATATATTCCGGGAGCGCCAAAAGTTCGTGAAACTTCAAAAATTCATTAAAAAAAAAAAAAAAAAAAGATGATAAAAATGTGCGGTTTGCACGAATGACATCAAAAAGAGTTCGGATTTTTTTAAAGAACAACAACAACAACAACAAAAGTTCAAAAATGATCGTTAGGTGGCTCTGATGTTGAGTACCTTAAGCAAATTAATACAGATGAGTCATACATTAAAATATAATGAGCAGAAACACAATACCAATACAATTCTACATTTCCAAAGATTTATTTAAGCTGAAGTTGTTCAATTTGACCTCCACCACATTGTATGGAGCAAGTAAGGTGAGTCACAACACTTGTGACAGCTCAGTACAGCGTGTCTGGACGAATCGTAGAAGAGTCCATGTGTATTCAGGTGTTTTATTTAAAACCTAATTTACATAAATCAGCTTCGTGTATGCACCGTATCGGTCTTTTTTTATTTTTATTTTTTTTTGTTGTTGTTGTTCTTAAAAATATCCTCTCTCCTTCTGATGTCCTTCATGCAAACCGCACTTTTTTATCATCATTTGTTCTTTTTTAATGCATTTTTAAAGTTTTCCCGAACTTTTGACGCACCTGGTTTATATATTCTTTAAACAACATTTCATGTTTTGTTGAACATATAGCAGCAGAAACTCACAAAAATATAAAAGTTTTAATAGCACTGTTTTTAAATGGAAAAAATATGCATATATATATATATATATATATATATATATATGTAGTAACAAGTTCTTCTTTTCCCCTAACCTTGCTTGCCCGCAACTGCAGAATCCTAGCTAACTGATCATTGACGGAGTATCAGAATATGAGAGGAAGTGCGTGCTTATGACGTGAATGACACTACTTCCTGAACAGGCCGCTGCAAAGAGCGTTGGAGGAATGAAATTCAGTTTCGACGGAGAGTTTGACGAAGCTGCACACTAGATGGGTGCAAGGCTTGTTTATAAACTTCGGTTTTCACGTTCGACGTATTTGGTGAAGTACCGAGTGATTTATCTATGTGACGAGATATGAATAATTTGACGTACTATTAAAATAACTTTTGATAAGCAATTTTAATGCTCATTAGCATTTAAGTAAATATTTGTACATATTAATTCTTTATTAAATTTTTAAGTAATTAGTAAATAATAGAATTGGTATTTTTATCGTTCTTAAACGCCCACATCCCACATATATATATAATTAATAATTACTTGGTCTTCCTCCGCTTAGCGGTCGATATTTCCAAATTTAATGCTTGCATATCATCCCTTCGAGCCATTTTCGACAATTCAAAAGCAACTGTTAAAAGCCATTATAAATATCAAAGTCTTAAAAAAAAAAAAAAAAAAAATGAAAATTTAACCATGTTTTATTTATCTAAATAACAAAATTCGAGTAATGGAACGTAATTGAAATGTAATTATTTAGAAAAAAAAAAAACCTTCAGCACTAATTTATTAAAGTCGTCGCTTGTTTATTTGACGTCGGGTAAATACACTATGTACTAATAAGTATTTCGACACTTTCGAATTTAGACGTTTTGCCAAATATCTAGAAAAATTCTTTAGAATTCAACATGGAACTTTGGTAGTGTAAAGAACACGCTATACTTCATACATTTCAGCAAATTGTGTGTCCTGAAGATGAAAACAGGACCAGTAAAAATTAAAATCAAAATGTTTTGGATCACAATGAAATAATTAATGCTTTAAATGCATTTGCCTGTAGTATGTGATTATGAGGATTTTACCTGTGTACATTTTCATGAGGCTATCGGATATATTCATGGAGATATAACTTTTTTTTATTTTTTTATTCTGCTTTTTTTAATTCTAACACGTATGATATTAGACCCAATGCCAAGCCGTTTTAGGTAAATTTGGCATTCTACATTAGACATAACTTCAATCAGCATGCAAAAAATTTAAATATCATGCAAAATATGAACATTTTACTAGAAAATTTTTAACTACACCTGCAATACCTTTAAAAATTTTCATTTGCATAATTTAACAGCCAAAAGATGCAATAACTTACATGAAAACCCCAAAAAAATAACGCGTAAATTCAAAAATTTGTGAGTGATGGAATGAACAAAATTTCAGTTCTTAAAAAAAAAAAAAAAATTGTAAGTTGATAAGGGGTTTCATCAATATCTATTTACAACCAGTGACCAATCTATTGCCATTGGGTATTGATTGAATAAAAATAAAAATGTGGGTGATGGAATGAACAAAATTTAGCTCATACTTTGAGCGATTTTAAATTCTGTCCATTCTATCTCGCATATTTTTTTTTTTTTTTCTTTGTGTTTACCAGGTTTTTTTTTTTTTTTTTTTTTTGGGGGGGGGGGGTCTTATAGGTTTCTTAGTACTTTTGGCTATTAGATTATGCAAATGAAATTTTTATAAGCTGGCGCATTCGTAGTTACAAATTATCTTGTAAAAATGCTTGTATTTCTTAAGAAATATAACATTTTTGCATTTTTATGTATTATGCTGTGTCTAATGTAGTATGCCAAATTTTTCAAAAAGTCTTTTTCACTGGTTCTAATACTTTGTCTTCTAGCCTTTGTCGCGTAGGATCTACCCGGCAGAAATTCTATTTTTTTTTATTGATATACATATTGATTTGGCTTATTTATGCAATAAACTACGGGGGGAGCTTAACCTTTGGAATTGCGCTCTTTCAAAATTCCACAGTGTAGATGGTCAATTGTCATCAGAGTTAAAAGGGCTAAAATTGCTCAAAATTGTTGTAAAGTGGTGAACAGCCTCCTTCCGTCGTTTAAACCTTGAATTCTTGAAACAAACCAACCTCTTTTTCAAAACCAAAACCATCTTACAAGAATGGCAAAATTAAAAGAATATTACATTGAGCTTCATTACACTTCTTGCAAACTGCTCTAACAAACTATCGATGTAATATAATTAGTATTATTTTGTAAGGCGCCTTACTATGTCCATAAAACTGTTTTTATATTTAAAAGTTGGAGAAATGGTTAGGTTAAATTCTTGTTAGGTGGCACAGCAATTTGGAATACTCTAGTTGTAAAGGTACTCTACGAGGTGCGTTGCAAGATTTCATGGTTACCGACATTGAGTACTGATAGGAAGTGGAGTACGAATTCCCTATACTAGCTGTGGAGGATAATTCCGCGAACATCATTACAGTTTTTGGGTAAATGGGCGCCTTCTTTTCATGATAATCGCTTTGGTCGAAGTGGAAACCTGCTTTGGTGGAAGTGAAATGTAAGTTTTTCGGCATAAAAACAGATTTGATGAATGAATTGATGGATGTGCAGGAACAAATAGGTTACTAGCCCGAGATCTATTCTAATATGCAACCGATGGTTGGCGAGGTTTAGTTATGTGAAGTTCTAGAAATGTGGCACAGCAGTGTAGAATTGATATCTCGGTTGGTAAGAAAATAATCGTTTCTATAGGTAGTACATGAAACAACGAGAAAAATTTACAGCCAACCTAATAGTATCCATTTAAACAGACGCGGCCGAGGCTTTCAGGCTCAAGAAGTCGGGACGGCAGTACGCCTACTCCTTCTGGTCCTTCCCAGCTCCGCTCCATGCGTAATCACCTAACTGCTCTACGAAGACAAACTAAATACCTTGACCCGTCACAAATACAACAACACAGACAAAAAATTAAGATCCATTCGGTCATCTTCAAAAAACGAATCAACAAAGCAAAAAATACCGCATGGAGGAAATTCTGCACTTCTCAAACACAAATATACGGCACAGCACAAAAGTTTTATAGTCAAAAGTTCTTCACCCCGCCCCAACTGAAACTGGAACGTCCTCCGGCCCTTTCCTCTAAACGTCAAAATCTAGAGTATCTAACAACAATTCTTTTCGCACAAACTGCCTACCCACAACACCAAACTCCACTTTTCTCGGCTCCCTTGTATGTTCCCTTCACGGAGTCCGAGGTTAATGCCACTCTTCACAGTTTCAACATTAACGAGGCTCCGGGTCCAGACAATATAGACTTTAAAATCCTACGACACGTACACAATACTACGCCTCAAATCTTACTACAATGGACCAACCTATGTCTCAAACACTAATACTTCTCCGAGACACTCAGAAGAGGCGAGGTGGTGCACTTTTTGAAGCAAGGGAAACTTCCCTCTGAACCCTCATCCTATAGACCAATCTGCCTCCTCCCCACTTTAGGCAAATTACTAGTAACATTAATTGTAACAAGATTAAACTTTTACCTCGAAACAAACAATCTACTACATCCAAACCAATTTGGGTTCAGAGAGGGCAGATCTTGTGACCAAGCTTTACAAGCCATTAAAAGTTCCTGCGCTGTCAGCTGCAATGCATCAAATTGCACCACTATCATCTCTCTACACATTCAAGGAGCCTTCGACAATGTGGAGTGGCCACACATTCTACGCGCCCTACAAGACCTTAACTGCCCGAGTAATCTGGCCGGAATCATCCGCTCATACCTCTCCCATAGGAAAATTGTTGTCAACTGGGGTGACGGGAATACCGAACATCCCCAAACTAAAGGCTACAAACATGGATCGTGCCTATGTCCTATCCTGTGGAATCAGATAGCAGACAAAATACTCAAAAGCATGAACTCTGCGGGCTTCAGAACATTTGCTTATGCGGATGATTTCTCCCTGATTGTCTCGGGTCGAACTAGAAGAAACCTGGAGGCTCAGGCCCAGGAAGCCCTTTCCCACTTCAGTAAACTTTTGAAAGAATTCGACTTAAAATTATCCCCATCTAAAACCAACGCATTAACTCTCGCCTTCCGTAAAGCCCTTAAAAGAAATAGGAATCCGAAGATGCGGATAGACGGCATCAGTGTCAATCATGTCGAAAACATGAAACTCCTTGGCATCACCTTCGACAGGCACCTCAACTGGCTGGCTCACGTTAAAGAAATTAAACTAAAGACTCAAAGTATATACCACAGCTCAGCAAAAATGGTGGGAAAGAGGTGGGGTATCTCCACCTCTCTCCTAAAGACCTGGTATAAAACAATCATTGAGAAAATAATAACCTACGGAGCCGCCATTTGGGGTGGTCACCTGAGAACTGATGCCATATTACCTCTCTTAACTCAGCCCAAAGACCCTTCCTCTTGCAAATTGCAAGAGGATATAAAACAATATCCACTGATGCCCTCACCGTAATCACTGGGATTCCTCATGACAAACCTGCAGGTCTCGCAGACATATATAAAAACTCAAATCCTACACCTTAATGACCCCGAATTAACAAACATCATCGTCCCACAAACCCCCATACAAACTTTGACCTGCAGCTGGGATATTCACCCAGGCAAGGATGTTGCCCCATTCACCACCAATTGTACGAAAAATAGTTTATCTCCCTCTGCTCCAGTGGCGATCTACACTGATGGTTCCAAAACTGACGCCGGGGTTGCAGCGGCATTTTGCGTGCTGGACCATGGCACCGTGGCCCATCGGTGAGCCTGCAGGCTCGAGGACTATAATACAGTCTTCCAAGCGGAAATCTATGCCATAGAAAAAGCAATACGCAGGATTGGTGACTCGAACACGAATGAAATCTTTAACATCTTCAGCGATAGTCTCTCGGGCCTTCAGGCAATAGCTCGGCATCGTAGCAGACACCCACAAATTCAACAGATCAAAAAACTCTTAATGAATTCAAACTTAACTTGCTCCCTGGCACACGTTTCTGCCCACAGGGGCGTGATCGACAATGAACTCGCTGACTCCCTTGCAAAAGAAGCAACTGTTTTCCCCACCAAGTGTTCCACAATCCCTGCCCCACCCTCCTATGTCAAAAATCGAATCAAAGAATTTATTAATCTCTAATGGCAAAACCTGTGGGATAGTTCAGAGAAGGGTAGGCACACCTTTTCGCTGATCCCACAGGCTCGCATTAATTCCTGGACCCTAACCCCACCTATCACGGCATTTTTAACAGGTCATGGCCCCTTCCCTTCTTACCTTTACAAATTTCATTGCCGACGCTCTCCCCTGTGTTCTTGCGGCGAGGAGGCACAACTATCTCCGCAACATTATTATTTCCACTGCCCCTTAACAGCACAATATCATATTAGAAATCCCTCTCCCAGACCAATCAATTGGCTGGACAACATTTTAACAAGGAAACCCTTAATTAATAAATTAAATAAAACTTTCTCATTCCTAATGGATTTATGTACCCTAACAAACTAACCTAAAATCACATTTAAAGAATAATTCTCTCTCCTAAACACATTAATCTTCTATCTCCTTGTTATCTTCCCGTGTGCCCGTGATGCTGCTGTAGCCATCATAAATGCAAGGGTCTAAACTGGTAGCGTGCCGCTTGTCGCGGAAGGCCACACAGCCTGGCACCCTCTCTCCTATAATCAAGCGGCGCCCCGTGTCGCGGGTAGACTTGTGTCTGGCGCCGCTCTTGTAAATACCCATGCCCATTTGCATCGCCCCTTGTTGCGGGATGGCTAAGCCAGGCGATGCATGATGTATTTTTTTTTTTTTTTTTTTTTTTGATTTCTCAATAAACGTTGGAGCAGCTCACATGGATTTTCCTAGAAGCGCTCAACACCGCTCTTCGAGCGGTGAGCGGGGGCTGCTCCCTGTTCAAGGTACTACAGGAAGTTCGCTGTAAGATTTCATGGTTTACGGTGTTTTAGGTAATTGAGGTTGAGTAGTATTTGTGTGATTTTCAAAAATATGCAAATTGATTCGCTATTAAAAGTATTTAATCAAAAACAAACTTAAAGTTGAGGTCAGTTGGAGACAGAGAGAAACAAGGGGTCTCTAGGCTCTTCTCATTGAAATAAGGTACTATGCAATGTTTAATATTTCATATTACTAGGGCATATAAAAGTTTATTAGTTACTAAGAACAAGTAGCCTTTTACCCCCAGTTTTATAAGTATTAAACTTTTAATTTTAATAAGTGTTTCTTCTTTAATTACACTTATTCATAGCAACTGTATAGCAGAAAAAGAATGTAGGGTAGAGAATATAACCTTACAATTTAACATGCCTGATATTTAATGTTAACATAGAGAAGTTATATATATATTAAGACACACAATTCATACATCAATAAAGTCGAATGATAGTATGCTAAAGTATTATATATAACATCATTACTTAAATTGATACTTAGTCGTAGAGTTACAGTCTTCATGTTTCGTCGTTGTTGATACTTTCGAAATTCTTACGAGAGGAGTATGTTCGAACTTAGGTCATGCACTCAGCCTAGCCGTTCACAATTTCCTGTGGCTTTATTTTATTTTATTTTTCGAAATTTTCGTTAAATTTACTAGTATGGCTTGAGAAGATTCCACACAGAGAACATTCCCCACCAGTACATCGAGATCTCTTATCTTGATAATCGATTTTAAATTTCATGCCAAAACTAACAACCATTCATTCTTTTCGAAACATTTTTATAAATTTTAACTACTTTATTACTATTTTAATTACTTCAATTAAACATTTAATTAAACAACTAGCAATCTTATTGCAATGCTAACAATATTTTGATATGCATATTAGAAAAGAGTTAAAAAGTATAAACATGTTTGAAGTACTAATTTAAGTAATTTTAATGTTTAAACACTCAATTTAAGTAGTATAAATATTTAGAATAATAAAATTTATAAAAATGTTTAAGTATTTCATGATAAAAACATGCAGTTTTTAAGTTTAAATAACTTTTAATATCTTAAAATTCATGTTAGTGGTACTAAAACAATATCGATTTGGTAGTCTAAAATATGTTACGTGACATGAACTTATAGAATACCGAAACTAAAATGATTCATAGATGTAATTATGAAACAATGGTTACAGATTGTTTGATTGTTTGGTTCTAGGATTTAAGGCCGATTGACTACACTAAAATCCTAGGTCTATAGATGAAACGTCTTCCCTGGAAGTCTTTCTAAATTGTTCTAGTCCGTATTTAAGCGAGTTTCGGAGAAAACCACGGAAATCTCTGAACGGCTAGGTCGATGAGCACGATCTAGGATCGAACCCGGCACCTCCTATCTATTAGCTTTCAGCTCAGAGCCGCTCGGCTAACAGTGGGCCAATGACATCAAATTAAACAGTCAAAAATCAAAATTATGTTTCTTCCCATACAGCCACTTATATGGAGCCACCATTAGCCATCTAAATTCCATCCAAATGATCCATAACAAGTACAAAATATCTAAATAATGCTCTTTAAAAGTCTTGGATATCCTTTGTTAATTATAGATATTTATTAAATGTTAAAATTTAGACGTGCTTTTTTTCGATGCCTAATAGATGTAACATGCTAGATCGAAAAAAGATTTAGATATTTTCAATACCTATTAGGTATAAAAAGTCCAGTTATTGGATATTTATTGGATATGTAACAGACATCTAATGGATGTAAAACAGAGTGACATTTGTCGTGCTAATAGGAATCTGTAGGATATTTATAGAATCTTAATAGATCATTTTTTAACTTTTATTCGTGTTTATAGATGTCTTATGGATGTAAGTGGCTGTGTGGGGTTTAGCATGATTACAATTCTTCCATCCTGCGCAATAACAAAACCTTCCTTCTCCCTCGCCCCACCACAAAAAACCTATTTTTCATATGAATTCTGGTGTGGTTTGATGCTAATAAATTAAAAAAAAAAAAATCATGCAATTGCTTGAAAAAATATGAGTATATTAGCACTTTTGTTTGTAATATTACATTAAATAAGAAACAATTAATTTCAATATCCAAAAAAAAAAAAAAAAAAAATTCAATTAAATCTTCAATATATTTATACGGCTACTGTACTTAAAAATATAGAAAAAAAATTCTATATATATATATATATATATATATATATATTAATAAATGAGTACAATCATTCTTTTTACTTTCTCTTACCCATAAGGTAGAGAAAGTATTGTTTTTGGGTCAAATTTTCGAACGCGAGATTTTGTTATATTTACACGTTTTGGGGTCCCCTGAATACGAAAAACATGTTTTTAGCAAATGGTCTGTGTGTCTGTGTGTGTGTGTCTGTGTCTGTGTGTCTGTCTGTTATCAGCATATCTCAAAAACAAATTATGGCAGAAAGTTCAAACTTGGTATTCTAAATGTGTATCATATAGGAATGCTACAGTAAGATTTTCGTTAAGATCAAGCAAATGGTTCGTGTACAGGGACAATCAAGAGAATTCTAATACATTACGTCTATGGGGGAAATTGCAGGTAAGTAGTGTTTAACGTCTATAGACTGCACTAAACCAAATGAAACAAATAAATACTTTTTGTAATAGAGATATTTAACTGGGAAAAAAATTTTGTGTATGTAAGGCTCCTCGCCTCCAACCCTGGGGGGGGGAAGTCCCCCCTCGAGGGGAGTAAATTTTCATGATGGGTATCTTTCAAAAGAGCTCGCCAATACCTTTAAAACGAATGGTTGAACCATCCATCTGCGATAATTTAAAAGAAAAGTTATCGATTTTTTTTTTTTTTACTTTTAACGAAATAAAAAGCTTAGAAAGAAATTCGTTTTTTTTTTTTTTTTTTTTTTTTCGAGAATAAAATGGACTTTTTTTAGATATTTGGTGTTACACTACCTCTCTATTATGGAAATCGTCTGCATTATCATAAAAGATAATTTTTTTAAATAATAATTTTAATATATTATTTTTTAAAAACAGAATTATTTTTTAATGATCGAATTAAATTCTATATAAATGTAGGTACATTAATGAAACGGGGGGTTGAGTGGGGCAGTAGCCCCCGTCACACAGAACTAATTATTATATAATACTCTTCAGAAGCCTAATATGAATTGTTGAACACAGGTTTACATAACAGTACTCTTTATAATACCTATTAATCTGCAACCCGTATTTATAGTACTAAATTTCAGGGTAAGAGAAAGTCGTGTGAGTGACACACCAGATTATTTTTTTTCTCTTTATAATGCTGTATTTATAAAAGATATTTTTTCCTGTTAATATGAAATTTTAAATAATATATATAACTTTCTTTCACTTCCATTTAGTTTTCTATAATAAACAGTAGTAATGCTGAAATATTTGAGAATTGTAATAATTGTTGACAATTTGCAATAAAAATGTTTTACTTATAAGAAGCAAAATCAGCATTTTAAATTTATTCTTTTACAATGACTTTATTTCTCCACAGTGGAGGAAATGTTCTTGACAACATTGTTATAATACTTGTATGGAAAATAAAATGACATATTTGCGGATGCATCAAAATTCATGTTGAACTATAAAAAAAGCTCAAAACCTTTTGATGAATGATACAGAAAAGCATAAAGGAATATGGAAAAATAATATTTAAAAAAATCAAACTTAAGCAAAATTCTTCATCTGACAAATTGTATGAGTAGAATAATAGTGTCTGTCTTTTACGTTAGAGAATATTAAATGTATTATAAATCTTTAAAATATCAATTCAATAAAACTTTATATCTGGCTATTCGTTTTACAGTAAGAATAAATCTTGTGTAATGCATAAGGCATATATTTAATTGAAATTCTCATAAAACCTATCAATTTGTTTGAATTACTTTTATAGATTTTATCTTCGGCAACATGCAATAAAAAAATAAGCATTTACTTAAAAATATGAAAACGAAGAATGAGTCAGGAAGCAAAGAAAGCTCAAATGTATTTATAAGTATTGATCCAGAAAAAAAATCTTGCTTAGAAATTGAAATTACTAAAAAATTGTATCTTAAAAATATATACTTGTAATAATGATTCATTGCAATTTTTGTAAGTAATGTACATAAAAAATGAATAAGAAACATAAAATATCGGTGTGTAACAGTATTGTTAAGTAATTCAAAAGATTAAGTTTGTTAATGCAATTTAAAGAATTTCTCCAAATAAAAAATGACTCAATAAAACTTCAGAAAACATATGTATATACATATATATGAATTTTAAATTTGATTATCTATTTAATTAAATTAGCTATAAAACTATCACCTTTTTAGAAAAATGTATACTAAAACGAAGTTTTTAGATTTTTGCTGGTATGAGAAGAAAAATAGTTTTAAATTTTCCGATTAGTGAAATAATATAGAAATTTAAATTCGATTTGACATTTGCAACATTTGAGAAACTAGAATTTTCTAATTTGATGTTTCTTTAAAAAAAAGAAAGAAAAAAAATCGAGATTTTAAAAAAGAACATTAATTAACAATTTTTGTTTTCTCTGCATCGAAATTGATTTATAAATCATCAAATAGAACTCGTTTAAAATGGTGTAAGGTTTGTAATGATCATGCAACTCCGTTACATACGTTATATTTATAAAAATGCATTTAAAATTCTAATTACCAAAATATAGAAAGAAAAAAAAAAGAAAATGTTAATTTTTATTTACACTGTTAAAAATTTGGAGTTAGTTTGAACCAAAGCTTGGTACTGAAGTACACTGTAAAAAATATGTCCTATTTGCTGCCAGAAATTCTTTGTAATATGAGAAAATACGTTTTGACAACGTAAATTTTTCGTAAATAACGCGTATTTTCTCAAATTACAGAGAATTTCTGGCAGCAAATAGGACATATTTTTTTCAGCGTAGCTGCAACTATCCGATTGTTTAATCTTTTACCATACTTTGATAATTTTATGTTGAACCAAATAACGGTATTACGTTCAAAAATAAATAAATAAATAATAATCAAAATTTGACCGAGACGGAGATCGAACTAAAGACCATCTTGTCTCAAATAAAACACTCTGGTACCTTTCTTGTCCGATATTTCTGTTTCGTTGATTTAAATAAAGGGGGCTAAATTTTCTAGGCGCTTACCTTGGCCCAAGGGAGTTGCTGCACAAAATTTGGACTTTACCCTATGTTTCTCACTACGCTCTTTAATTTAAACATGGTTTAGTTTCAATATGAATTTTACTGATTCATACTTTTTCTGTGAGTGGATGTATGGTAGCTCCAAGTTTTGACGCAATTTGAATTCAGTCTCAAGAAGTAGAAGACTTAAAATTGAGATTGAACCATATTATGGTATTGCTTAAAACTTTACACGATATAGTGATTCAAGTTTGAACTGAAAAAAATTAACAGTGTTTGACGACGCTCAAATTATGCAGTTTCCAGTTAAAGTAAAAAAAAAAAAAAAAAAAAAAAAACCTCCAAGAAGTTTTCTCCATACATCGAATAAGGGACGATGGCAAATAATTCAAGATTAATATCTCGTGCAACCATTTTTCTCTCTTACTAAAAAACATTTGGCTTTTCTATCAAAAACATTAGAATATAATATATATATATATATATATATATATATATATATATATTAACTTTCTTGACTGTGCTCCAATCTAAAAAAATATGTATAAGAATACACAACATTAATGACGGGACTTATTTTCCTGAACCATGTTGAGAAATGTTATCAACTACAGTTGTATAGCTGAGGCATACAGTAGAATGTCACGAAATTACAACATTTCTCTACATGGTTGTGGCAAGTAAGCTGCTTCAGTATTGAGGCAGATTACTATACAGCCTCAATATCGAGGCAACTTAGAAACATATTTTGGTTTTTGTTGTTAACTAGTATGACAGTATTCTGTTAATTAAAAATATTATTTTGGTTTACTTTAAAATAGAAAATTATTTTATTGCAGATATTAAAAAAAAAAAAAAAAAAAAAAAAATCAAGGGTCCTCCCTCACTACGCGCATGATATTTCAAAAAGTATTTGATATATGACCTTAATTTTTTTTTTTTCAATCATACATTTTAACATAATGAAAAAACTGAACAAAAAATAAGAAGTTCTGTTTAATAGAAAAAAAATTATGATTGTGGAAGTATTAAACAATAATAATGAAATAATAATGGTAATTTTATATTTCGAATTTCATTGTTAATTAAACTGCATATTATTAAAATATTTAAAACATTTTAGTTCAGATTCTTAATTTGAATGTTTTGTTTCCTTTAATGAAAAAAATATAAGGATAAAGAAAATTGTAATTGAGATATCCTGCGCACAGTGAGAAAGCTGAGATTTTCTTTCTTTCTTTCTTTCTTTTTTTTTTTTTTTATCTGCAATAAAAGTAATTTTCTATTTTAAAGTAAACCAAAATATTGTTTTTAGTCTATAGAGTAATGTGATACCAGTTAACACACACACAATTAATTAAAAAAAAGTGCATGCATTTATTTATTTATTTTAATATCTGAAAGTTGGTAGAATATTTCTTCATTTTCCCATTTTTAAAAGTAGGTTATCCACTTAATATCATGCAGTTATTTGGAAAATCACAGAAAGTGAATAGTTTCTGAAAAGAACACTTTTTACAGAATTCTCATCTCACATATCATGATTGGAGGGTTTATATGTCATAGAAGACAAGATAAAGCTTTCTCTTAAACGGGGAAATTACAGCTTAACTGTCGATCGATATATAACCGCATAATATAAGCAAAATTGTTGCTAGTGATTATCTCATATATCACCATTACTGTACTTATAGTATTTAGAATTGAAATAGATCCATCTTATAAGCAGTGTAAATTGAAGCATAGCATCAAAACCTATCGTTAAAGAACTGCGCAAGTTCAACCAGCATGTGTTTTTAATAGATCTTTCAGAAATAACATTTTGTTCACCTATATAGCATAAAAGCAAACAAAGCTTCCCCGTAAATGGAGGAAACTGGAACATAACGGCTTCCCCTTTTAGACAATGTATTGCAAAATACAATGGAAGTATTTAAATCCCTAACTAAATGTGAAGTTTTGTGGAATTCTGAAATTATTTTTGGGATACTTTGCCAGCAAAATGTTGGTAATACACACAGAGATGCGCAGAAAAACGTACGTACAAACATGCATAAACATATACTTTTTTAACCTCTTAACTGCCCCGAGCGTATATATACGTTTTCCCGAAACACGAACCTCTGTACTGTACTGTACTGAAACCAGTGAAACTACTGACACGGTTTGACAGTGCAATAAAATAAATTTGAAAGAGATCTTTACAGTGTTTTTGGAAGATTTACTTATTTGAGAATGAAATGGAACAGTGGTACTTTGAAGGACATCTCGTAAAATTTCCCTCGACAGGTAAGGGGTTAATGAAACAGTATAAGATTCATCTTTTAAATTTTTTTTTCAGTATATTTTATAAACTGTAAACACATGGAAAAACGGAAGTCGCAGTCTTTCACGAATCGAATGATACATAGAAAAAAAAAAAAATACTGCATAGAAAGTATATACATTTTTTTAAGTTTATTTATGATTGAATTTCAATACCTAGAACTTCTATTTAAATTATTTAGCGTAATTTTATTGCCTAAAATTACACACTCTGACATTTCTTACAGTCAAGGTTGTAAATTAAAGAGTCAAAGTGGCAACGTACATTGCAGCTTTGACTGCAGCAATCCCAAGTAGCACAAGAACGTTCTTTGAACGTTTAATAACGGTTACAGTAGTTCAAACACCGTGTTTCGTGTCAATAGAACGTTCTATTGTACGTTCAAAAATAGTATTATTTAAAACGTTCTGAAAATGTCTGCTTTGTACCATCTATAACACGTACAATTCTAGTTCTATATAGAACGTTCAACTATATGACCGTCATAACACGTTCTGTAACAGTGTAATTATAACGAACATGACAAAAGGATTTTTAAGTATACTATTGGTAGGCAAACTAGTTTAATCATGAAAATTTTAGACTTCGGTTTTTGAATTTTTTACACGTTTTGTGGTGTGAAGAATCCGAAAATCAAAGGTTGGTATGGTGCCTGTTAATGGGTATCGGTGCCTATTAGTGTGTTAGTCTGTTAGTCCAGGTAAACGAAATCTTAACAACAAATGATTGCAGAGAAATCGGACCAGTTTTAAAATATCACGTATGATATCAATCCTATTCAGAGATTTGCAACATTCTAATTTAAAATCTTCGTCAGTTATTCGAAATTTATAATTTTTTAACATGATAGCGGATAGGGCCTTTTTTATATTTTCAGTTTAACGTTTTGTTAGCACGTCAATGAAGAATGCTGAACTAGAAGTAGTAGCGGTGAAGTGAAAAAAATTACAAAATTTTAAATTGGTGAAAATAAAATTGTGGATATTTTATTTCAAAAATCAATGGACAGAATTTAACGAAATTTGTTATATAATTGGAACTTGCCCTCAATTGGTGTTTTTTTTAATTGCATATGGGATATTTCGCCTGATAGGTGGCGCTGCTACGTAGTGAATCCCACCAGTTATGTGATGGTTATATCTCAACTTCTATAGTGTACAAATTCATAAAACTTGATACACGGGGTGTATGTATAAGGAGCTGTATATACATTTTGAATGTATACATTGGCCAACAGGTGGCGTTACTAATCTGCAATTTAATTACGTTATCTGAAAGGCAATATTTCAGCTCATGTGATTTAAAACAAAACTTAAACTTCTAAATTTTGTAATATACTGAAGTTATATGTGAAATCGATTTTATGTAAAACGTTACTGATGCACATCGGCTAATATGTGGCGTGGCTATGTTGCAATTTAATCCCATAACGGGAACGAAATATCTCAACTTCTGTGATTTATAAATGTTGTAAAAGTTGTACGTAAAATTGCTAGTATATAAAACTCTACTGATTAACTTTGGGTGCTTATCGGACGACAGGTGGCGCTGCCACGTTCCAATTTATAAAAAGCCTATATTTTCTATTTACGGAAAGCCTATATCTCAGCTTCTATAATATATATACTCATCAAACCTTGTGTGTGACATACATTTGATATATTGTTGATACAACTTGGTTGTATAACCAGTAATACTCAATGATTTTTTTTCTTTATTTTATTTTATTTTATTTTTATTTATTTATTTATTTATTTATTTATTTTTTTTTTTTTTGGGGGGGGGGGTATTCATCGGACATCAATTTCTCTCCAAGGAATAAGTATCCATCATTCCCGAGGGAGGAGAAGGGGTGTATGGTAGATTTTTCAATATGTTTACCTTTAAAACGAATGGTTGAACCATCGATTTCTGATGATTTAAAAACAAATTTATCTACTTTTTTATCATTTTTCATAATGATAACAAAAATGAAAATCTTTAGAAAATTATGTTTTCTAAGATTATATTTTCTAGATCTAGCATAAAACTGATTGTATTCTGATTTATGAAAATCGTATGCATTCGCCAGAGGAAAGTATTTAGATAAATAATAAATTTAATAAATAACATGATCTGTACTGCAAGAGTTTGAATGGGAAAATATGGACGAATGTTTTGTGATGGCCTCAATGTACAAGTTTTAAAAATGTTTAAGATTTGAGTCTAATGGAAATCGTGAACAAAAAAAAAATCGCGGATGTTATTGAATGAGTAATATAGTGCATGGTCAGCAGAATTGCAGTCACAAAGATTTTCGCGCTTTAATTTGCAGCTGTTGCGGGAAGTCAAACCAAACGGTTTGGCAACTTTATCGCTAATTTGGCTATATTTTCTCCTATCCTTAATTATTTCTTTTCTTTTATGCATTTTCTTATCCTTAGATAAGATACAGAAAGTATTGCTTTTGGGTTAAATTTTGGAAACTGCGTTTTTTAAATAGTTATGCGTTTTGAGGTCCCCTGAATCCAAAAATCAAGTTTTTAAGTTTGATCTCTGAGTGTGTATGTGTGTCTTTGTGTATGTCTATGCGTGTGTGCCTGTTATCAGCATAGCTAAAAAACAAATAATTCCAGAATATGAAAACTTAACATTCTAAATCAGTGTCATATAAGGATGCTGCACTTAGCTTTTCGTTGAGATCATGGAAATGGTTCGTGTACAGGGATATCCATAATAATTCAAATACATTAAGTATGTGGGTAAAAGTTTTTGCTATTTACAGTTTAACATCTATAGCCTGTACTAAACAAAATGAAATGAACATATATTTTTTATATGCATAAAAGCATGTTTTGTGGAAAATATGGTATGAGAATCGTTCTCCTTTCCTTTACAGGTCTACCCAGGAATAAAAATTTCTTTATACCTATGCAGAGAACAAAATAAAAAAATTTTAAAGTGAAATTTTTAAGGCTTGTTTAGCGCATAATTACACGTTTTGGAGGTCCCTAAATACTAAAATGAAATTTTAAAATGTTAATCTTTGTGTATGTCTGTTATCAGCTAACTTTAGAACATATATTTGCAGACAAATTAAATTTTGTATTTTGAAGTTGATTATGAGGTTGCTACTTAAAATATTTAACTAAGATTAATAAGCTTCAAAAGTGGTCAGATTGAAGTTGATTGAATAATTTCAAATGAACTTTTAAATTTAATATCAACCAAGAATTATTTATAGTAAGTACTATATTTAACCCCCCTCACTAAGAGAGTTATTCATCAAAATTTATTTGTTCCTAAAAGTAGTTTGAAATATTTGAAACGTAGATTTATATATAGTACTTGTTACCTTACACCTTAATCCGCAATTTGTGTTTATAGCATTCAAATGCTAGGTAAGAGTAAGAAAAAGTCGGATGAGTGCCACCAGATTATTATTAAAATTTAAATAAAAAACAGTCTTTTTTTTTTAATATTGATAATATATAATTAACTAGTTAGTTGGCATAAGTGGACTCTGCTCAGTTCCCCATCTTATTTATGTTCTCATATATTTCTAGTGCGAGACATATTATAATCATGTTAAAAGAAATGAATTTCGCCAAAGCTTGATAGAGTGACAGAATGAAATCCCCGCCTAATAGGCTATCCTTCGTTCACTTCGATATATTTATCTTATTCTAATCTATTAATTTATTTTATCAGGGTCAATTCCGTTGTTTAGTTTTCATGCTACTATTTCCAATGCAATAATCCTCAAAATTCATATTTATATGAAAAATGTACAATTTCGCTATGTTGATAAAATCGTAAATTACGAATAATTTACGAAATTTTCCTATTAGAATATTTGTATTCAATCATGTTCAAAAAAATATCATAAATGTAATTTTGAAGTTGTCTAATGTATTTATGATCCTCAAAATGGAAGTTTATGCTCAATTTTACCTCATTCTGTCATTTTAAGTAAATCGTAAATTCCAAATAACTTACAAATTTTTTAAATTGGAAAAATCATAGTCTATGATATTCATGCCAGTATCCTAAATAATATTTCGAAAGTGGTTTGACATCTTTACGATGAAAATATCCCTCAAGATTGACGTTTATGTGAAATTTTGCTCTATCCTGCCATGTTAAGAAATTCATAAACTTCCAATAACTTACGAAATTTTTATATTGGAAAATTCATAGTCAATAATATTCATGCCAGTACCCTAAATAATATTTCAAAAGTAGTCTGACATCCTTACGATGAAAATATCTCTCAAAATTGACGTTTATGTCAAATTTTGTCCTATTCTGCCATGTTAAGAAATTCGTAAATATCCAATGACTTGCGAAATTTTCAAAGTAGCTTATTTATAGTTACTGATGTTCATTCCGGCATCAAAACTATTTTAAAACTGGTCTGACATTTTTACAGTAAAAAGTTTCCATTTAATGCCCGTTTAAGTGAATTTTTGTCCTATTCTCCCATGTTAAGAAAATCGTAAATTTCTAATAACTTACAAAGTTTTTAAATTCGAATGTTGTAAATGAATAGGGTTCTTGCCAGTGTCGAAAGTAATACTTTAAAACTGATTTGACCTCTCTGCGACAATTTGTTCTTGAGGTACTGTGTACACAGACTAACACACTAACACACTAACCCACTAACAGATACCCTACAGACAGACACCATACAAATTTTGTCATTTTCGGATTCCTCACACCTGACAACGTGTAAAAAAGTCAAAAAACCGAGGTCGAAAATTTTCACGATACCTAAGTTCCCCATACCTATAGTATGATGGGGAACTAAAAGTAATTTTTATTTCATTATCTATTTATTTATTTATTTGGGTTTGGAAAGGGTCTGATAAATGAAAAAAAAAATATATGTTTTATGATAAATCTATATTAATAAATCTGACTTTTGTCTGCAAATTTTTCGTAATTAAAAAATTTTGCGATATCTTGAAGTTCCACACATCATGAGAGCCAAAAATTATTTCAGAAAACTTTCTCTTTCTATATGTGAGTGCATGTGTGTGTCATTGTGTGTATGTTTATACACACAATGTTTATTCGAATTATTTTTTATTTATATACACAAATTAGTTGTATCAGGTGCAAGATTTTTTGTAAGAAATATTTTATACTTTAGCTATATAACCTGAATGATACATATTGATTTCAAAGATTATTTAAATTATTTATGGAAATGTGAACGCAGGCAGACGAACAAAGATTATTAATTAATCTTAACTTTATTTGAAATTTTGAAAAATGCATAACTCAACTGAAAATGCATTTCTAGCATTTTCCATTACACCTCTTTGTGGCCAAATATGCAAATCGTTGCTAACAGTAGCATAATCTATAGAGAAAATGCTTTTGTGAATTTAAATAATATACGTTTATTCTGTTTGTTTTTGTGCTGATTCAAAATATTATAATACGCTTTAAATAAATAATCGTCATAGACTGTAATGTATCCGAATTCTTTTTGCAAATCCTTGTATTAAAAAAAAAAAAAAAAAAAAACCTGTGCTTTCATACTATTTTCAATAAAGAACATGACATAGTGAGCTAAATAACAGTGTCATAGCTAACACAAAATCACATTCAAGGTATTCTAAAAATACTCAAGAAAGACAGACAGACAAATCGAAATCATAAATATTGTTCAACTTTCCTGGGAGAGCTAACATATTTGAATAATGCTTAATTTCTGATAATTTTTGTTTTAAAATTAAAACTCATATTTTAAATCTTAAACCGATCAAATACTAAATATTAAATTTAATAATTAAAAAATTAAAGACACATGTGGATGAATAATTAAATATTATTATGTATTATGTATATTTATTGATGTTTTATGTCCCACTTTTTTCTTACAGAAATTTTTTGTATACTTTGGAATAAACTAGAGGGACAATTACTATCCAAAAATAAATATATTAAAATCTCCGCAGTAGGATCTCTCATGTATGTGTGTGTGTGTTTATTTATCAATACATAAGACTTTTTTTAAGAACATTTTCCGGCAAATTTTAAAATATTATATGATATCGGTTTGTCTATTCTTCGTTCCCCCCCTTTTTCTTTCTTTACGGGGGGGGGGGGGGGGAGAGGTTAATTTATAAAATGTTTTTATGATACTCTGAAACATATATATATATATATATATATTTTTTTTTTTCCAAGTTCATTATAGTTTTCTCTTAATTGTAAATGATATAAATAAAGCTAATGTTTAATGTACGGGATGTCTGAAAAGGACTCTGGCATATCATGGACTATGACAGATACTTATCCAAAGAAATATTTGTTTTATTTTTATGCTGCATAAAACATCAGAAAAACATGTTTTGTATAAAATGTGGCATGATCAACATAAGATTCAGTTGCGAGAGAAAAATATTAAGATACATTTGGAGATATACGTGAAAACTTCTTAAAGAGCATTTTTAGTTCTTTTATGCATTTTTAACATTATAACAAAATCAAAATGCGTTTATGATTTTGGTTCCATTGTGTATCTATCTTTCCGTTCTCTAATTCAGTTAATTATTTTAGAACATCTCTGATATATTATTCAGCTTTACTGTGGTGCATTCTTTATTTAAAAAAAAAAAAAAAAAAAAAAAAAAAAAAAGTAGTTTTCGTTTACGTACAGGATCTCAGGAAATAGAGTCTATGGGATGTTTTTTTCTTTAAAACATATTTGAAAAGTTGTATAATCTTCACATCATAGCAAAATTAACATACTTTATTTAGATGTAAAATACTGTGTTTCCTGTAGAATATGATCAGTATTAATAATAGGTTTATAGGGATCCGAAATCATTTTCATGCCCTATATAAGTCGAACTCACGCAAAGTAAATTTTCAGTGTGTCAAATTCTTTTCGACTTTTGTCTTCTTTTTTATACCTTTTCTTTCTTTCTTTTTAAAGTATAGTAATATAGGACGTATGCAAATTTTAAACGATATACAAAGATACACAATAATAAATTTAAAAAAAATCTATTTTATGCTTTCATTTTTAGAAAAATAAAATAAAATAAATGATCTAAAACTAGATTTTGTGGGATTTCTTCCTTCTTAATTAAAACGATATACAGAATTGATGTGTCATTACTGAGGTAAATTTCACTTGAGATTAATATAAAAGTAAAAATTACTTGAAAAGTGTTTTATAATTTATGCGAATTGCAACATTTTTAAAATTAATAAAACATGCATAATTGCTGTAATATTTGAATAATATATATATATTGTTTTCAAATTACATAATGCAATAGTTTATGTTTCATACCGTTTAAGCAGTTTCTTCAATTAAAGAGCAAAAACAAAACAAAAAGTAATAAATATAAAATTTTATTGTGTTTCTTTTTTTTTCATTGTGATTGTAATTTTTCTATGCAATTTTTATTTCATTTTGCTTTGATCAGGGCCCGTTTAAGACTGAAAAACGAGGTAAGAGAGGTGTCATTCAGGGGCACCCCCTAGTTCTATACAAATCATCTATATTCTTTGTTATATCTACAGATTTTTATGCAAGCTTAAAAAATGTGACTATTCACCATAAAATTTTTAAAGAAAAAAAAAAAAAAAAAAAAAAAAAAAAAAGAAGCATAAGTTCATATCTAGTCTAATTTTTATGCAAATGATGTCAGAACACTAATTATTTAACATATAATGCTAATTCTATATTAATTTGACACAGTGCAGAAAGGAAATGGCATTCGAATACACACAAATCTCATGTAATTACATAATACCTAATAGTATAGTAGATACTTTGTCAGTTAAAAAGAAATATAAAGCACCCTGATAACAAAATGGTAGTGGATGCTGCAGATAATTTTAGACAATATCAAACATTAAGTCCTTAAATTTTATTCAAATCAAAACTTTTTTCATTTCAAACTATAGTTATGGACTTTAGATTTAGAAAACATAAAATGCATTTAATATGAATGCAAAATAAATAAATAAATAGAAAATAATATGTCATTTAAAATAATTTTTTATAGACAAACACAAGACTGCCTAGTGAGTTTCGCAGTTTAGATAAAAGTTTCGTATATAAAATAAAAAATAAAAAAAATCTTGGACAGAAAATTATTAAAAAAAATATTTTAAAAAGTGAGTTTTGGGGGGACCCCCTTGTAAATTCTTGAGTAAGCCCGGGCTTCACGGGCCTATTCGGTAAACAGGCCCTGGTTTTGATGATTAGTTTTTTTTTTTTTTTTTTTTTTTTTTTTTTAACTAAAATAACAATGCAATTTATTTGAAGTAACATAAGCATTCTGAAACAAGGATTTACTATTTTAGCTACGATCGAATTTCAAAATTTTACTTTAAAAACCTTTAAAAAAAAATAATAATACATAGAATAAAAGTAAAATAATTTCTTTTTAATAATAGAATTAAAATAATAATCATATGTTTTACAGAATCTCGCCAACCGTTCAGTTTTCGTATGGTTGCCAGCCGGATGTATTTTCAAAAATCAAAACATGTGCGAAGCGCGAAGACAGTAGTAGTAATGAGTCGTTTAATGATACCATCTGCTTAATTTCATATTTTATTCAGTTAAGATTTGCTGCTAGACGAAGTAAATCTACAGATAAAAGATAAGTTTAATTTCATTTTACATATTACAATTTTAGCTATTTTAAGAATTACAAATTTTATAAATATGTGCATCGAAATATAACAATATTATGTGAGCTTAAACTTCTCCGAAATTATTTAAATTTTTAAAAGTAAATTCAAAATATTTTTATTATTATTATTTTTGAAATTTTTTAAAATTTTCCATTTTAATTTGTTTTTTGCTGGTTTCATATTACTATTGTTTAACGATATATTTTAGTAGAATGATTAGTTAATTTCTTATAAATATTTTTATGTTTGAGAGCTGAAGTTTAAGTTTTAGCATTCAAGCTTAAAAGTGTTTTTAAAACATTAACAAATTATTGAATCCACACCCAAAGAAAAGCACTGCGCTTTAAAATAATCTGCGCTTTATTTTTTTTTTCTCATATATATTTAGAATTTATTGTTACATTGCAGTAATATAAAATCAGGTGAAAATAATAAAAATTAGTTAGAAAGAGATTTTAAAAAATTTTCAAAAAAAAAAAAAAAAATTGAAATTTGTTATTTTTAAATTTAAGTAGTTTTGGAGAAAACTTTATTTATATTGTTGTATATCAATGCATATGTATGGAAAATTTTTAAACTCTAAATAAATTATTTAAATACAGTTTTGCATTCTATATGCTTTGAAATATAATATCATTAAGTTTATTAAAATTTCTCAAAATCTATTTAAATTTACAATAATAATAAAATTTTTAGTTTTAATTTTTTGAAAATATTTTAGATGTTCCTCTTAACAAAGTTTTGTTTTATTTTTCCATCGATTATGTATTATTATAGTTTGGAAATAGAGTCTAAATACTTCTAGGTATTAATTTGTGTATACATTCATAAGTTAATGTTTTAAAAATATTTTCATTTTTAAATGAAAAAACTTTCCAACAAACTTCAGTATATAAATAAAAAAATCTTTAAAATTTTAACTTATCAATGAATCTAAAAATTAATACACAGACTAGATTCTATGGCTAAACTAAAATAATGTACAAACGGTGGAAAAATAAAACTTTTATTAGGAAAACAGTAAAAATATTTTTTTTAAATTAAATTAAAAATTTTTGTTATTATTGTAAATTTAAATAGATTTCGAGAAATTTTAATATACATAATAATATTATATTTTAATGCATTTATGTAAAATTGTATAATACTAAAACAGTAATTTACTAAAATTACTCACAGAATGATGCATTTGGAGTCACAAGGATTAAAACAAGCAAAATAATTCAAGAGTTTAGTTGTGCATAGCAGATGAAGAATAATGATACAAACAACAACAGGGATATGAACTACTTTTTTTATTAATTCAAATAATGTTTCAGAAATTTTAACATACTTACTATTTCTTTAATTTCAACGTATATGCATGAAAAATTCCATATTCTATGACAGTAATTCCCAAAAAGTGTCATAACATCTCTACATCCCTTAAAAAATTCCTTAAATTTTTGCATTAAAAAAAAAAAAAAAAATTCTTTTTTCCTAATCTGAAGATAATGACGTAATAGTTTTGATTACAAGACTTTGAATAAACACCATAAAATTCAAGAAAATGCAACTGTTACAAACAAAGCGGCAACACATTCAATGTACTCAACGTGCTTGTTTGCAGCTCTCATGTCTACATTGTTCGCCTGAAGAAAAGTTGTGTCTTCTTTTGACACGAAACAATTGTTGCGAGTTCTTGCATTTTATGGTGTTTATTCAAAGTTTTGTTATGAATACTATATCTTCATTTTCTTCAGATTAGGGGAAATAAATATATATATTTTTTTTAAATGCAAAAATATAAGATATATTTTAAGGGATATAGCGATGTTATGACACTTTTTGGGAATTACTGTCGTAGAATATGGAATTTTTCATGCATATACGTTGAAATTAAAGGAATAGTAAGTATGTTAAAATTTCTGAAACATTATTTGAATTTAAAAAAAAAAAAAAAAATGTAGTGGGGTGCTTTTTTATAATGACGTCACAATTTTTTTTTTTTTTTTTTTTTTTTTTTATTGCACTATTTTAGAACGTTTATAGTACGTTTTCTAGAACGTTCTGAAAATGTGTATAACGTTTTGAAAACGTTCTAAAAACGTTTAGAACGTTCTGAGACCGTATACATAGAACGTTCTCTGAACGCTTCTATAACACCAATGGTGATAGCTACACGTTCATTGAACGTTCCCTGAACCGTACTATTGTACGTCTTCAAGATGGACAAATAGACGTCTATAGCACGTTCAAAGGGAACGTTCTTAGAACGTGTTTGCAGAACAATTTTTGAACGTTCAGAGAACGTTTCGGTGCTGCTTGGGATCATGCCTACTGTGTTAGCCTGACGAAGGGTCGTGTGGTCGAAACAATTGTTGCGAAATTATTGCATTTTACGGTGTTTATTCAAAGTTTCGTAATTATTATTTATTAACGCCAGTTCTGTGATGCTTTCTTATTACATTAAGTACCTACCTAATTTATAGAAGTCCATTTCCATTATTTCGAAGATTTATATAATTTAAAGACATTTTCGTAAACAAACAAAATCTTTAAAAATAACTATTAAAATTATTATAAAAATATTTTATTGATTTTTGTTCATTTTAGTTTTTTATGAAATTCATGCAGATATTTAGAAAAAAAAAAAAAAAACTGTAATTTCCTTATTTGTAATTCTTGATACATTAAAATTGATATATTTTTTGATAAAAAAAAAAAAAAAAAAGTAGAAGAAGAAGAAGAAATAATAATTAAGTATGTTTACATATGCATAAGTGCCATGTTTGTGTTAAAAGTTTCAGAAATTTGTATCCAATATTTACATTTTTAGGATTTTGATTGTGTATTTTCATTTTAATATTTTTAGTTTCCCACACATCTGAACTATTACACTCGTTTAAAAATAAATTATTTGATTATAAATTTACTTATTTATAGATTTCATTTTTTTTTAAACTGTATTATGAAATTATTAATGGACATATATATTTGTGTGTATATTGAATTTCATAGCTTACTGTAAATAAAATTATCAATTTGCAATTCATACATTTAGTTTTATTAGCAGCAATTCGATAATAAGATTTATGAATTACAGAGAGAGATATTTCTAATTAAAAGCATTAATCACTGTTAAATCATAATAAATCGCCTCTACTGAAGGTTATGCTTGACTTTGTATTTTTCTTTCATAGGTTTTTCTTAATCTTTAATATTTCATCTGATGAATTATCTCTTGGAAGATTAATGTCATTATGTTTAAGTTAATATAAGCGAAGGTAATTATAATGACATATTTTTAGTAATAACTCAACAGAATAATGAGGGTGAAGAAGTTATTTTAATATGGCGGAGAGATTTTCAAAGTATTGTACATTTAAAGTAATGGAATTGATATTTATTAAAATTCATCTAAATAATTCCTCTATATCTAGTACATACACACTCACACACTCACACACACTCTCTCTCACACACATATAATATATATATATATATATATATATACGGGGATAAATGGTGCTGTTTTCTAGGAGTATGTGTTAAATATAATCAGTTAAGACATTTGGTTAATTTTCATTAGTATGCGGGACTCCACAGACTATATGCATAGAGAAGAATAACGAAATAAATCTTACAATATCTTTAATTCAGTATCATTTTCTTCCTTTACTTACTACTAGAAGCTAAATCACTCTTAAATATTTTTTTGTTATTTCTTACACGAATCTTCTTCTCATAAAATAATATCTCGGTTTATTTATTTCTTAATGACCTTTTATTCCTACTTTCATTACATTTTTTTATTATTATTATTATTATTATTATTATTATTATTATCAATTAATTTTTTTGTCTGCTCCAATCGAGAGAGCGGCGGTCACGAGTTTTACACTCTTTGCAAAAAACATGGATAACAAATTCTTTCAACGCTAACTACCAATCTCATATATTCTCCATCTCTAGACATCTATTTTTGGTATTCTTTTCTTCTCAAGTTCCTTTCCCACATATGTCTGAACGTATTTAAACATTACAAATTTTTAATCGTCATATTGCGGATTTATAATATTTATAAAATAAATTCAACCTGGTTTCTGTTGGCATTTTCATTTTGGCGATGAATTAAAATGGATAATGCAATTTCGTAAGTAAAGATCTTGGTGAGAATTGTCCGAGCTACTTCGGTGTCAAATTTCAAATTTCACCAAGTGAAGCTACTAAAACTGTTCCAAAATGTATTTTTTTTTTTTTTTTTTTTTTTTTTTACGCATATATGTTAAGTGATTCGCTGTTATCAATATCGGATTCAAATATGGCCATAGATTTAGCATTTGATGGGAAGTCAATGCAGAAAATAACCTAATATATTTTCGACGCAGGTGAATATTGAAGAAAAGTTACAGATTTAGTATAGAAACCTCTTTGCGTTTTTATTCATTTATTAGCTATTGTATTCGTTTAGATTTAGTATAGAACCCTCTTTGCGTTATTATTCATTTATTAGCTATTGTATTCGTTTTTCAGAACGTAAATGGTAATGAAAATTATGTTTTTTTAAGCATTCAGAAAATTTATGTTCAAATCAATGCACGTACACTTATGCAAATATATATATATATAAATACATATATATATATATATATATATATATAAATATGTATATATATATGCATATATATATATATATATATATATATATATATATATATATATATATATATATATATATATATATATATATTTACAAACTGTACTTATTAACTATAATAACCTATTATCTACCTTCATCAACATAGAAATCTTGAACTATGATAAATATATTTTTTAAGTAATATAATATAAATAATAATTAAATTCCCTTGTGAGAAGAACGGGCACAACAGCTAGATTTAAATATTTTTACTTCCATAAACCGTAAATAACACTGCTCTGGTAAAGAAAAAAAAAAGAGGGAGAGAGAGATGATACCATTCTTGCTGATACGTATGTAAAATGACCTTCTGAATCCGAATATGACTCCCATTTTGCCCAGTCATCCATCGTTTTCTAGATAACCACCCCCTCCCTCAATTTCTTTCCCTGTTCGATAATTTCATGACCACGAATTTGATTTGAAGAATGAAAAATAATTAATTTAACACCTAAAAACAACAACAAAAAAAATGTATAAAGTTTAAAAAATAACATTAATAGCACATTGAAAAAATATAAGATATCTAATGCATAATTTCAGTGGCAAATCTACCCCGAAAATTTTCCCTTGTCGCAAACGTGCATGTTTTAGAATTTTCCAACTCTGTAGCACCTCATAAGATATTTAACGATTAAAATAATCCTCCCCCTCCTAAAAATCAAATTTATAGCCATAAAATCACCGAAACATGATAAAACCATTCCTAAAAACGGCGGATGATAGGGCAAAATGGGCGTCATATTCGGATTCAGGAGATCATTTTACATAAGAATATGCTGATATGGTGTCAGAGGCAATTTTCACGCCGAGCAGTATATATGAAGTATGCGAGAGGGAAAAAAAAGGAAAAGCATTTTTTTACTTTCTCTTGCCCATAAGGTAGAGAAAGTATTGTTTTGGGGTCAAATTTTCGAATGCGAGATTTTGTTATATTTCCACGTTTTGAGGTCCCCTGAATACGAAAATCATGTTTTTAGCAAATGGTCTGTGTGTCTGTGTGTCTGTGTGTGTGTCTGTCTGTTATCAGCATATCTCAAAAACAAATTATGGCAGAAAGTTGAAACTTGGTATTCTAAATGTGTATCATACAGGGATTCTACAGTAAGCTTTTCGTTGAGATCAAGCAAATGGTTCGTGTACAGGGACAATCAAGAGAATTCTAATACATTACGTCTATGGGGGAAATTGCAGGTAAGTAGAGTTTAACGTCTATAGACTGAACAGGGGAGCAGCCCACGCTCACCGCTCGAAGAGCGGTGTTGAGCGCTTCCAGAACCGAGGTTCACGTGGGCTGTCCCGAGAAGAACCCCTACAGACCTGCCTGACGTTTATTTAAAAAGCAAGAGGGTTTTACATAGGCATCGCCAGGCATGAAGCCTTACCGCGACAAGGGGCGATGGAAAACAACATAGAAAGAGTACATGGTCATCGCTTGGCTGAAAGCCACCTCGCGACATTGGGCGATCATAATTTTAGATGGATTGTGCCAGGCCCTTTAGGCCTCTCGCGACAGACGGCACTAGATGAGTTTTCACAACTCTTGATGTGTACTAGAGAGTTCAAGTTTGACTAGAATAGTCCAGATGATACAATTGGATGACAACATGGGTGACAGTATTGCAGAACAACTGTGCAGAAAACTGATTTTGCAGGGTAATTTGGGTAACAGAGGAGAGAATGAGAGATTGAGAGAGTTAGGATTGTTGATATTTTAAACTATAGAGTTTATTTAGTTTTTAAGAGAGGTTTTAGTAAGAGGCTTCCTTGCAAGCAGATTTTTGTTTTGGTGAAGGGTATTTTGAAAAAGGGTGGGAGGATAAGTAGCTTCATTTGGGAAGAAGATTAGTTGCCAGTGGGAATAGTTATTAATCAGTCAAATTGGTTATGTCCATTAAGAGTGAGTAAATATTGTTTAGTTTTTTAATTAACAGTTTTCTGGTTAAGATATTTTCAAGCCAATTATTTGGTCTTGGAGAGGGATTTCTGAAATGGAACTGTTGAGTTAGGGGGCAAGAGAAATAATAATGTTCGGGAGTTCCCTCCTCACCGCAGGGACACAGGGGAGAGCGTCGGCGATGAAACTTGAAGAGGTAGGATTGAAAGGGGCCATGGCCTGTTAAGAAAGCCGTTATGGGAAGAGTTAGAGTCCATGAATTTGTTGAAACCTGTGGGATTAGGGAGAAGGTATATCTACCCTTCTCGGAATTTCGCCACAGGTCTTGCCATTTTAAAATGAAGATTTGTTTCAGTTTTAATTTTACGTAGGAGGGAGGGGCAGGAGGAGATGGTTCTTTTACTGAGAATTATGTGGCTTCTTTGGCCAGGGAATCAGCAAGTTCATTACCGACTACTCCCCTGTGGGCAGAAACGTGTGCCAGGGTACAGTTAAGGTTAGGGTTCATTAGAATTTCTTTTATTTCCAGGACTTGTGGGTGTCTGTTCCGATGGCGAGCAATGGCAAACGTCTATAGACTGCACTAAACCAAATGAAACGAACATATATTTTTTGTAATAGAGATAGTTAACTGGGAAAATTTTTTTGTGTATGTAGGAGCCTCGCCTCCCCCCCCTGGGGGGGAAGTCCCCCCCCGAGGGGAGTAAATTTTCATGATGGGTATCATTCAAAAGAGCTTGCGAATACCTTTAAAACGAATGGTTGAACTATAAATCTGTGATAATTTAAAACAAAGTTATAGATTTTTTTTTAATTTTAACGAAAAAAAACTTAGAAAAAAAAATCGTATTATTATTTTTTTTAAATATTGAGAGTAAAATGGACTTTTTTTTGATATTTAGTGTTACACTACCTCTCTAATATAGAAATCGTCTGCATTATCATAAAAATAATTTTTTTAAATAATAATTTTAATAAATTATTTTTTAAAAACAGAATTATTTTTTAATAACCGAATTAAATTCTATATAAATGTAGGTGCATTAATGAAACGGGGGGTTGAGGGGGGCGGTAGCCCCCCTCACACAGAACTAATTATCGTATAAAACTCTTCTGAAGCCTAATTTGAATTGTTTAGCATATGTTTACATGACAGTTCTCGTTATCTTACCTCTAAATCTGCAACCTGTATTTATAGTATTAAATTTCAGGGTAAGAAAAAGTCGTGTGAGTGACACACCAGATTATTATTTTTTTTTTTATTGGTCTAACTATACAAATGTCTTTAGGTAAAATATTATGCGCTTTCTGGTCTGTTTTTATCATAAAGAAAATGACTAATGACTATTCCCTATTTTATTGACATTTTTATAAATTAAATTAAATTAAATTATCCAGTACCGAGACATTGAAGTGAGGAAGTCTCTGGCGAGGCAGCGAGGTCTAGAAGCGACGTTTATAAACAATCTCAATGCATTTTCTTTTTAGCTTTTATATGTAAAGCGGTATACAAAATCAGAGATTCATTTTTACTTCCATTACCCGAATTCCGTAGGTAATGGAAGTATTGTATTTGGCCAGAAAAATCGATATCAAGTTTTCACCTGATTTCTGTGTCCAAAAAAAAATAGTATTTGACAGTTGGTCAGTGTGAGTGTATATGTGTATGTATATGTGTAGGGAATGTTCTGACTACCATATCTCCAGAACTAATTAAGATAAATCTGCGAAATTTCAGAATTGAGACAAGTCTGGTGTTCAGATGACATTTACAACTTTTGAGGTAAATTAGAAAACCGGAAGTGGGACCGTAAGTCCGTATCTCAAAAACGTCTTTAACGATTTTCTTCAAGGTTGCTATATAAACACTCTATTAGATGTCCTTTCCAATGATATAGTTGGTTAGTTCAGAAAAATTGATAGGCATTCTGTATAAATAGTTCAATTTTAGCTCCCGTAGGTGAGCTCCTTTAAAAACGGCTGTACGGATTTTTTTTTTCAAATTCGTCCTATTAACTCCCTTTTAAATATATTTTTGTATGTAATTCACGTTTTTCGGTCAATAATTGAGTATGTGAAATTTTGGTAAAAGTTGGTATCACAAAAATGGTTCTAACGATTTTCTTGAAAATTGTTACATAAATCAATTTTAGTTATTGTTTCACATGTATTACATTGTTATTGCAGGAAAAGTAACAATTATCATGCTTAGGTAGGTAAAATTTAGGTCTTGGAAATCGATGTTTCAAAAAATATCTCTACCAGTTTCTCTGTTGTTTTCTAAATTGCTATGTAAACATGGTTTTACGCGTGTATCAAGTTTCTCAAACAGAAAAAAAAAATTAGGTTTCAACTTCGTTAGGTCAATTTTACGTCTTTTGATCATATTATCTTAAAAAAATAAATAAATAGAATAAAATAAATAAATAAATAAATAAAAATAAAAAATGCATACATTGTAATTCGTGTAATAGTCGTGTGGTTGTTTCACACCAGATTTTAGCTTTTTTTTTAAAATTATCATTAAATATTACACATAAGATATTAAAAAAAAAGATGCATTAACTGAAACAGGGACTACTTTGTATTCTGAGAAAATATTTTTTTTTTTTTATTCCTTTATTATTATTGTTATTATTATATATTTTTACAGTGATTTCGTTTTAAAAATTGTTGAATTTTTATTATATCATTGAAAATTGTATTTTCTAATAAAGATTTTTAATTTTTAAATATACATTTGTAAATTCTTTGACATTGCGGCTTATGGGCTCAAATTATTTAAAATGCGATAAGCTCTAAACAACTCATACGATTGAGCTGAAAGTTTATATAAATATTACAGGTGAATGTATAGATTTTAGTGAGTCTAGTACTTATAGAGTTTTACAGGGACACAACGAAAGTAGTTTCTTTATCATTATCATCTCAAATTATTCGAATGGTAATAGCAATATTTAAACAACATATAATATACAGAAAAATATTCAAATATTATATTTTTCTCTTTTGTTTATTTAACGAGTTTTCTTGCTTTAATTTATTTATAGAACAGTTAGTTAATTAATATTCGGAAACTACAATGAAGTCATTCCAGATATTTTATATTTACTCACAGAAAATAAAACACATTGCTTTTAGAACGAAACTTTTTTTTTTTTTTTTTTTTTTTTTTTTTAAAGAAATAAATAAATAAATAATATAAAATACAAGAATATTTTATTCATGTACCATTAATCTATAAAAAAAAACAATTTTATACAAAATATAGCATTCAATTTCTAAAATTGAAACTCTTTTGAAGTTTGATTAATGTATTTTAGTTTAATTCATATATTTCAAAGAATGATTGAATGTCAAATGTTTCATTTTTTATTCGGTTCTCTTCCAAAAATGTTTTCATTCGTTTCTAAAACTTCGGAAATAGAACAAAAGTTTGATACTATGTCAAATATATCTTTGTTAAAGTGACAATTTTCAGATGTTGTTTTGATTGATGACGTATGCAACATATTGTTCGGAATTGTTAAGTTGTGTAAGTGACACATCTTTGAAATATAACACCTCACTCCGATATTAGTTATTTTGATTGCATTTTCTATTTATATAATTATTTCTGTGCGTATAACTTAAAAAATGTTAAAATATTTGATTTTTAAACACATTTAAAAATATTAATTTGGACATGAAAAATAATTTTCATTAATAAATGTAAACAAAATTATATATATACATATATATATATATATATATATATATACGTACATATAAATGTATGTATGTATGTATGTGTGTGTGGCAGTATACACTTATATGTTATCAATAAATTTCCTTTAAAATGCATATTAATTTTTGAAATTAAACTTCATTGTATTTTTTAATGTTACTAGGTTTAGTTTTAAACTTAACACAGTAGCTTTCTTTCTTAAAATAAGGTAGTAAAACTTTTCTGTTTTAATATGGAAAATAAGAGTAATAGTCTAAGATCTGGCATACTTCGATGGTATACTTCATGCTACATAAATCTGTTATTTGAATGTGAGGTATTTTTTTTTTTTTTTTTTAAAAGGTAATATATAAACTAAATGATATGTTGTTGATCCCAAAAATCTTTCTTCCATAATTTCCCGTTCAAATTCACTCAGTAGAAATAATTTAATAAAACTATTATTTAATAAATTTATCTACCATGATGAATTCGGACGTTTTTCCTCTTAGAGGCAATTAATACTAAATATCCAAATAAAGACAGTTTTTTTTTTTTCTATAAATAACTTCAAAAATGCTTTTTATAATGGTTATCTCACATATCAGATTTCGTACAGTAACATTGAATTTGATACATAGCCTTCCCGTTCTCTGGAATATTGCACTAAAACAGCGTCGCCCATAAGCCGATATGCATCAAAAATTTAATTCGCATGTCTTATAATAGCATTTTCACATTTCAAGTTTTAATTGGTTCTACGCAATAGAACCTGGGATATATCCTTCCCATAAATTGTGGAAATCACTATATAGTGGAAATCACTATATCTAATCGCCATTAATTGAGCGATTAGAATTAAAAGTTAATAAACACTAATTTATATCAAGATCTGTCTACATATAATTTTATATGCATTCTGTGCATGTAAAAATATATGTCCTGAGATATAGTCTTCCAGTTAATTGTGTAAATCGCTGTATACCAGTGCCACCTTTGAGTGGTTGACAGCAAAAGTTGGTAGGCACTAAATAATGTAAAGGTACTTCTGCATGTAAATTTATATACAATTCTGTGAAGTAATTCATCAGTTACAATTGCCACAAAAAATATGTCACAGACAGACTAACGGAAAGACATATATTTTCTAAAGGAAGCAAATCATGTTCTGGAGCTCTCAAAACGTGTAAATCTATCAAAAACGTGAAGTGGAAAATTTTTACTAATTTAATATTTTCGTCTACTGATTACGTAAGAAAGAAAAAAAAAATTCGCCTACGTTGTTTAGCAATATCCTGCCCATACTACTTTTTATTAACCAAAATTTAAATTAAATTTTATTCATTTACTTCCTCATTTCTTATATTGTATACTAATATTATAAATGCGAAAGTTTGAAACGAAGTTTGTTACTCAATCACGCCACAACGGTAAACGGATTTGGATGAAATTTGGTATAGAGATAGAGAATAGTCTGGAATAGAACATAGGTTGCTATTTATATCGAAAATTTGATTAGATTTTGTAAAATTAATTAAAATATGAAAATAATAAACTGTTAATTACCTTAATATAAGCTATTTAAATTTTTAATTGTTGCCAAAAAAGTTTATGAGGTGTTCATTTATTTATTTATTTATTATTTATTATTTTTTTTTCAAAATAAAATGAAATATGCTTTCACGCAAAAAAAAAAAAAAAAAAAAAAAAAAAACTAAATGTTAAATTGGTGAATGAGGAAATGACGTTTTTATAATTAAAAAATAAAATAGTAATAATACAAATCTAGTATGTTTCTTCTGAATTTTATTTCATATACCATAGTTCATATTTTTTTACATACCTCAACTTTAGACCTTTTTTTTTTTTTAGCAAGGATGAATCCCACTTGGCATAAAGCTAATTCAGCATTATATTAAAGGTATTTACTTATTGATAATTCTGAACCTTTTTTTAAAATTTTGATGCTGAAGTAGGTCGGATATTTTTTGCCAAAGACAGCCACTTAAAGCCAAGTAGCGCATCAAAAATATAACTAAATTATAAAACATTGTAAAACAGAATGGAAGAAAAGATAGAAAGAAATAGGAACAATAATCGCATAAAATATATTTTGGTCTAAAACGGCGATAAAATATCAAAAGTCACCAAGGGGAGCTGTATTAAGGCTGCACCATGATCAGGTTTACATATTAATTAATTAATTTATTTTTCTATATACCAACTACTATTAACTAAGCATGAAGTATATATAACCACAAATAATAATAATAAGAATTGCCTCATGCGACAGACGTAGCCGATCATAGCATATTGTAATATTATATTTGGCTTGAAATTGCTGTCAGTTTATGGTTGATCGATTAAATCAAATAAATATAGGAAATAACGTGAAAGCAAATATTATGTACATCACGTATAGTGTTGTTCATATGTAACTGGGATTCAAATATAAAAGGGCTACTTCAAATTTTTCGATACTGTCATATATGATAAGCACCCAAATGGAAGTCCAGGGGTAAGCCATTGTCGCAGGCAATAGGGACAGGCACCAGAGACTGCGAGGACGAACAAGTCGATGCCAAAGGAAGCGAAAACCCAAAGCGATATTTTGAGCGATTTCAGTATTTTTTTTTCTTTAGTATATATAAAAAGGTAATAATCAAGAGCACAAGACCTAGAAAAAAAAGAGAAAAATGGGTTGTCTACCTTTTTCTTGGACTTAATACAGGATTACCAGGGGGCAATAGGTGAGTTTGCATGCTTAAATCATTCTCATCTGTTACTTAATTAAATTTTGTAGCAAAATTAATGTACTTTTAATGCAAACACACTGGTATTTGATTGACGGAAAAAATTGGCTAGACTCACGGTTGCCTCACATTAAAATAAGAATATTTAAGTAAGTGAGTAAAGCTTTACGTATACTAGTCTATGCGAAAAGAAAAGAAGTGCTTTCACAAGCCCGGACATATTTCAAGTGACAAAATTGAATTTTTATTGTACCGCAAACATCTTCTTTAAGAAAGATATCCGTACTATTAAAAAGTTAAAAAAAATATAAAAAAATAATGGACGAGTGAAATGATACCATGCGCACGTATCAAATACCGATTTTCAATAATATCTTTCAAAAGTACTTCACGTTTGTAGTCTTAAAAATTTCCGTTAGTACCGACAACAGTACCAAACACTGAAGAGTAGCAATATTCGGACAATTGAAATATAATCTCGTGATGTTTTGAAATATCAAATTTCAACAATGCCATTCGGATGTACTTCGTTAGTATTGTTTAGTATTGCAAAAAAATCAGTTAGTGCCGATACCAGAACGAAGTACAAAAGAGTATCGTTATTCGGGATTGTGAAATGGCAGCCCGAAAACTTTTGAAATTTCCAATTTCAACGAAGCCATTCGAAAGTACTTTGTTAGTATTGACACCAACGAAAACTACAGGAGACTACAAAACTTGAGTGTATGAACTAATGACCTGGAACATTTAGAAAATTAAATTTCAACTATGTCATTTAAAAGTACTTAGTACCAGATAGTATTACAAAAGCATTCGGTAATATTAATACTAGTATCAAGAACTGAAGAGTACAAAAATTTTAAGTCGGTGAAATGATAGCCCAAACACTTTTGAATTATTATATTTCCACGATTCCATTCGAAATAACTTCGTCAGTGTGCAAAAATCTCTGTTAACATAGACACTAACACCAAGTACTGATTAAACAAAAAAATGACATGTTATCTTAAGCTTGTTTTAATATATACTTAATGCACTTCAAAATGTTATTAAAACTGCTTTTGTGTATAAAAAATATCATAACAGAATATTTCAGTCAAAATTTATGTGAATAAATATAATATTTTTATATTCTTTTAAATATAAGAGAAAAGGGTTTTGGATTCAGGAAATATTTCGATCTCCGGTTTTATTGGATTTATATGTTTCAGAATTTTCTGTTCACAATTTTACCAAATATTACGGAAAATGTTTGTGTGTGTGTATTCAAAATTTTCTGGAAGCTGTATTTCATAATTCATTGGGGAAAAAAATTGAACTTAATATTTATAAAAAAATTTATTTTGATTATATTTGAAACCAATCGTTTAAAAGGTAATGCTGTCATCTCATTTTTCTTCGTATTGTTTAAAATAAAGAAGTGTATCAAAAATGTCGTATAAATGTGCGCAATGAGAATTTTTTACGCTTCAGTATGAAATAAAAATATTTATTTATGATTGTAATATTCAATCAGGCAATTTTTATGTATACGTAGAGGCACTGCATCCCCGTGAGAAGAAAATGCATCCAGTAAGTGATGCAGAATTTTAATATGGGTAACTTGTAAAAGAATCTGTCAATAGCCTTGGACTATCAGTCTCCGTTAATTTTGAACAAGGTTATCGATTTATTTTTCCTTTTAACAAAATAATAATAATAATAATAATAATAATAATCTGATGTGGACACGACATGACTTCCTTATACACCAATCGGAATATGCATATTGTTATGAAAACATTGAGTTTTATGTGTGAGGTAGCTGATTCGTAAATAAACAGGCAAGTTCTAGTCAACGAACATTCCAGAAAACGAGAAAAAATAATTAAAATTAAAATTAAAGTGATAATCCAACCATAAAAATCACGATAATATATACCACTGAGTCAAATATAGTTTTTTTTTTCATGAACTGTACTGCAATACACAAAATATAATCTCTCATCGTCAAATGCACAGCTCAGAGTTCAATGAAAATCATTCGAATACAGTTTACCAACTTTTATTCTAGTTAAAAAAAAATAGTGGCGATACATTTCACCATAACAATTAATTCCGCTAAAATTGAAAAAGTGTTTACAAATTCTGGCTATCCTGACAGTATATTTGCCTCAAAATTCCATCGTTAATCTCGCCAAGCCACCAAGTTTGTAATCAACGCAAATTTCGGTCGGTCTTGGCATCAATTTTGGCGATATGCATCGAATTTGGCGACTTGATGACCAAATTTGGCGAAATTTTGTAGTTTAGGGTTACCAAAGTTTAAAAGCTCTAACTTCATCGAAAAGATACATTAGTTTATAGTGCAGAACTAAATTCTCAAAAGTTCTTTAAATGACTAACAAGACTATGAAAAAGAAGGATGATAATTGACGAATGTATTCTAAAACATGCCTATATCTTTACCTGTTACTTTCTATAAGTTATTACAGTAATAGTGGAAACATATGGTAGTTTTATTTTTTTTTCCTTTTTCCATAAAGGTGAGCGTTGACTTAATGTCCAATTAGTCATTCAAATGTAGAGAAAAATGATAGTTCAATATTACAAAAAATTCGAAACTCTAACTTAAATAGGAGTCGAGTTCTTGAGATTTTTGAAATGATTTTCACTAATTTCTAGCTCAGAATTACTTGGAAAATTCTATAAATCACTCACAATATTCTCGTGGAATTCAAATTCCAATCAGATTTCGAAATTTTCGGTTGATCATTAATAACACAATTCCTGCTCTATACTGTATTAAAAAATGTTTACTTGATTTGTGTAGTAAGAATGTCTGTTTCATTGGATTGTTTCAAAAATGTTCATTTATTAATATTATTATTATTATTTTGTGGAACAAAAAATATTTTTATTTAACGGTTGTAAAAATATTCATTAAATAAAGTCCATTTATCGACAAGAATATGAATCTTTAAGAATTAGTTTCTGCACGCATAATGTCGAAAACTTTCATAACAATATAATTACGGGATGAATATTCATTAAACAAAGTGCATTCATTGACTAGAATCTTTTCTTATGTCTTTAGGAATTACTTTCTACATGCAAAAAAGTCGAAAACTATTATGAGCTCAATGAGCAACTATTATAGCTCTATCTACGATCTGAATATTCATTAAATAAGGTGAATTTGTTGACTAGAACCTACCTATGTACTTTCTACACGCAAAAAAGTCGACAACTTTCATAACAGTATCACTGCGAACTCTATCTACGGACTGAATATTCATTAAATAAAGCGCATTCGTCGACTTGAACCTGTTTACATCTTTAAAACTTGCTTTCTGCAAACACAATTGTCTATAAATTTCATAACAACATCACTACGGACTCTATCAGTAGCTTTATTTGAAATCTTTGTGACAGTAGGTCATATATTAAGACCAAAACCTTTGTATTTTTGGTCACTGTGAGCACAATTTTCGTAAATATCTCCAAAATGGAAAGTCAGAGAAAGCCCCAAAAGGGAGGTGCACAAATAGATGCTATAACAGACATATATACAAATTTACAACGTTCTACGTCCAACCATTTTTTGAGTTATGCGAGATACAGGCACACATGCGATACAGACGTCAAGAAAAATCGTGTAAAATCGTAGATATCTCTGAAACTGGAGCTTGTATTGAAACCGAAGTTGTAGGTGTACAACTAGACATAATGAAAGTCACAAATATAAATATGCAACGTTTTATGTTCTTTTGTTTTTGAGCTATGCGAGATACAAAATTCACTTCGAAAATCGGGATTGCAATATTTTCCTATATTTTGTATAATGAAATAATAGCAATATATATAATAATGAATTTCGCAGATGTCTGCTTGAAATAGACTTTCTGTCAATTTATAATGCAATACCTATTTCTTATGAAAATCTTCTGCAGTCATTATAAAATAATAATAATAATAATAATAATAATAATAATTAACAGTAATTTTAATAAATAATTTTAACTGCATGAATTTCTACAGGAAAATATCGAAGGAAGTTTTGTGGTGGCCACAACACCTTGAGAAGCACCAAAGATAAATGACGATTGGCAGTCTCAGTCTTTTTCTTCCTATTGTTTAGTATTGCATAACACTACAAATATTTGAACTTTCAAAATTTTCATTTGAAATTTGTTTGAATTTCAAACTTTTCAAGTTTTTGTTAAATGCATGCCATTATTTAGTATCGTCATTCATTAGAAACATTTTATACATTAATGTATTTCGTTACTTGCCACTCATTGTTACACCTACCCCAGAAAAATGTGGGGAAGGTAAATTTTTGTGGTGATTTCAAGTCATTCAATAATTCATTCAATAATTCATCACAAATCATTCTTTTTTTTTTTTCAAAGAAAAAAATATCTTCCTTAATTTTTATTCATTTACCCAACATTTTATTTTACATGTGAAATCATAATATAATAATTTTAGTAATAACTATAATGATACAAAAAAAAAAAAGAATCGTTTTCAGATAAAGTATAAGAATCCACAGATATCGTCTGTCTAGCAGATGCAAAATATATGTATCTCATTCTTTCATTCAATTTTTATTAAAATCACAATCAACTGATTGGAAGAAAATCATGTTTAATGAAATTTTATTTTTCCGACTCAGTGAAAATAATGCCTGGACCGGGAGTCGAACCCCGGATCTTTGACTTACAAGGTCAAGGCTCTACCAATCGAGCTATCCAGGTCGACCCAGGCATTATTTTCACTCAGTCGGAAGAATAAAATTTCATCATTCTTTCATATTTTTAGTGTGTTCGCTGCATATTGCTGTTAGATATTTTTGCAAATTTTGTTCAGTATACACCAAGGTTTGCGTAAGAGTTCGAAACTCTATAACGAGTTAAGGCATGTTTCAAATCGAAAAAGGCACAGATGCATTTGTTTTTTCCTGTCTTAAAATATGGTTTACATGCATATTCGTATGCTGTATATGGGTATAATAGGCCGCAGGTACACTGAACCAAAACCTTAAAGCAAGTGTAACTACAAACTTGAATTACTTTTCCTTATTTTCTTTATTTATATTTTGTTTCAGGTTGTATTTTTTAATCCTTTTAAGTTTGTTAGTTAAACTAGTGTCTCGTTTTAATTTTTTTGTAAGTTTTTAATTTTTGAACTTTAGATCTCATGGTTAAGAAGTATATCTCTCTTTCTATATATATATATATATATACATAATCAATCAAAATTTTAATTAAAAAGTCCTTTATTATATGAATTATATTCATAATAATGCTTGAAATTTAAAGTTGAGTGTTTAGAAACAAATTATGAATAAAAAAATTGTATTTATTAGTTTTGCATAAATTTATACAAAAAGTTAAATATACAAAGAGTCCTTCAAATATTTATTTCACATTGAGTTAACTGAAAAACACTCGTATCACAAAAAAATATTTTAAGATACTGATTATTTTTTATGAAAATGAAGAGAAGTATCGAAAATCAATTTACTTATTTGTTTAATGCCTCATAAGCTAATCGAATTCCAATACTTGTGCCTTCGAAAACATATAACCAACTACTCAATTTTTCGCCTCTAAAAAATAAATAAATACATAACCGAATAAACAAATAAAAACTTTCACAGATGATTTCTTTTTTCGGTACTTGTAACAACGATTCGATTCATTCCCTGTTTGTTTGTGCAAAGCTTTAGTTGAATTGTCTTACAATGAAAATTGTTTAAAAAAATTGTCATTACATAAAACACCAATTAAATGGAATTATAACAGCTTTTATTAACAGTTTTCGCTAGAAAATCATTCAAAAATGTGATTTATTCGCAGAAATATGCGAAATAGAAATGAATCCGTGTGTTTTAATCTTATTGTGTTGCACTGACTTCTAATAAATGACTATGGATATATTCGTTTTCAAACTTTTTTTATTTCTAATATCTAAACTATACTTTGTATAAACTTTGTATAGTAAATCCTAAAACTTTAGGAATTTAAAAAAAAAGAAAAAAAAAGTTATGTTATATAAATTTTAGTTCCGAAACAATATGGCGACTATTAAAAAATTAAAGGAAAAAAAAATTTTTAGGATTACTCAAAAAGTACTTAATGCTTAAAATGCCTTCTTGATATAACTTGTTAACGAGGCTTCTTATTAACTGTTATACTTTATAGAAGATTGTCGTTTATACATAAGGAGTTGTAAAGGTTTCTTTAATGAACCTAAACAAAAAAGAAAATCATTACAGCATGTAGGTTATGAAGCCCCATTTTTAGATTAATTCGCATACTATATTAGACACAGCATACAGCGATTAGAATAACATAATGTATTAAATACATAAATATATGTGAATGTTTTTACTATTTTTTTAATTTTTTTTTTTTACTTCTCATGCGCAATCTTTTATTGAAATTAATTTTATAATTTTATGGAAGCATCGTTCGAAGCAAATATCTTGGGGGAAAAAAATTGTCATTCTTCTACTAGTCAAATAAACTCCGCTGTTTTGGTAAGAAAACTACGATTTCTAGGTAGATTTTGAATTTCCCTCCATAATTGTTTTATTTTTTATGCTTTTTAGTTTGTTCACCAGTAGTTATACTTACCCCAGGAATCTTGTATGTCGGGCATGTGTAACCTTGTTTATACTTCTCCCATGTACCTTAACTGCACGATTCACTGTATTTTTAACTTTTCTCTTTCAATATTGACTTCGAATTTCCAATGAAACCTAATGTACGGCGAGTGTGCAATTAATTGACGCTTTAAAAATATAAACACTGTAAGCAGAAGAGTCTTAAATTCAGACAGAAATGTGTCTGAAATACCAATTTAGACACATAACTGTCTGAAACACTTACCCATGCAAAATTTCAGACGCATGTGCTGTTTCAAAGTTATACACATGAGTCTACTTTTATAAATGAGCTCAGATAAGTTTCTGAATAAGGTTGGTATGTCTGAAATTAAGACATATTACAGTTCAGACACATCAAAGTTCAGGCATTTTACAATTTAAGCACTTAGAAATTCAGACATTTGTATTACTTAACAAATTTTCCATATGGAATCTACTTTCAGCACAATGCATATCTTGTTTCAAAAAATTTTTAGCAATTGAATTTAATATTATTTTATATAATATAAGTAGTTAACTTATTTAAAATACTTAGATGGGAACTCATTCGGTTAAAAAAAAAAAGTTAATTTTTATTTAAAGTTCTCACATGTAATAAAGCAAAAATATTAAGATAAACGAAGCATGTAACTTATAGTTAAGAAAGCAAATTTGTAACTAAACAATCTTAAACAATCTGTGCATAATTGATTTTTTTTTTCACGTTTTAAAAATTATTTTCTTTCTCAATGTTTGCCTACACTTCAAAATGTAAAAGAACAATCTTTTGGGTTTTCATGTACATTGATTATTTTCTTGAAAATTCCAGTTTAAAAAAAAAAAAAGATTTAAATTCCATAGTCAACTATTTTTTCATATTTATTGCGCATTTTATAAAACACTCTAAACCTTTATACATAAAATTTAAGATAATTATACGTATTAAGCTTTAGTTATTATGAATAGATTTCTTGCAAAGACACATAACTTCGATTTGTTTTACGAATACTAGAATATATATTTCATTATGCAAGCAACATACAGCGTGTGTTTCGGTGGTTGGATTGGGAAGACGCTCGCCTTTGAACCTGTCGGTTCGATTCCCAGTGCTACAATGAAAATTTTTTTTGTAAAAATTATTATTGCTTTTTTTATGCTTTAGGAAATACTGAAATCTATTTTTCACAGATAAACAGTATAACACACAATTATTTATTTATTTATTTATAAAACTATTCACTGTAGACAGGATCAAAGATGGCGGAATTTCAGACACTTCAAGCGTGTGAAACGGTGTGCCTTTTAAAATATATCAAGTGTCTGAAATAATTAAGAGACTTTTTTAGCATCTTAAAATTGAACACCCCATTTTAGACACATTTGTGTCTAAATTTCAGACACTTGAATTTACAGTGAATTGAGTGTTAAGACTTTTACGTTTTAACCAGAAAGTGTTCCTTTTTATATATAATTCAAAAACTAACCAGGAATTAAGAAAAAATTGCAACAATGATAATTGAATTTAAGTACTTAAAAATATGCTCGAAATAAAAACAACAAGGAAGACTGCAACATCTAGAACGCTAAAGAGAAAAAATTGGAAACCTAATTCTGAAAAATTTAAACTGTACTTACCAAAAATTTCGCCCATACGCGTAATGCATTTGAACTCTCTTGGGTGACCCTGTAAACGAACCATTTGCTTGATGTCGACAAAAAGTTTAATGTAGCATTTCTATGTGGTACAGATTTATAATACCGAGTTTGGACTTCCTGCTATTTTTTGTTCGTGAAATATGATGATAAGAGACATACACCGTAGCATACACACAGGTCAACCGCTAAAAACATGATTTTCGTATTCTGGAGACCTCAAAACCTAAACAAATTACTCAAATATACATATATATATATATATATACGTTCTGTACCATATATATGGGTACTAAAAAGTAATATATATATATATATATATATATATATATATTTAATGCTTACTTCTTTCTTCAATTTCTGTCTATAAACGGATTTGATCATCCAGATATCTCTTGCACAGAAAAGAAAATTATCATCAACAGGAAGCTAACAAAAAGATTATAACTGCATTTCGCACATTCCTCATCAGTCCTCTTTGTAATGTGAGTGAATTTTCTAATTCTTGTGATAAATTTTACATGTAATTATTTTCAAATAATGCAGTGAAACGACTGATTTAATGTTTTCTTTTTTTTTCATAATACAAAGAATACTAGTTTACTATCATTAAATGGACCTTTCTTGTAGTATTTTCCTCATCCGTATTTATTTAAAAAGAAAAAAAAAAAAAAAAAAAAAGATATATATATTAGAATTATTTTTAAATTTTAAGCATTTATTTAAAAAAAAAAAACAAGATAAAATAACTACGTTTAATCTTAGATCTCCAACAATCAGCATAGACGCTCTCCACTTGACAAGAACTACGTGGAGTCGCAGCTCGTGTGCTCTATATCTGCCGTCTGAACATCTATGCGTACGTAGTCTCTTTCACTGCATAATATGTTCTAGCTTTGCCTTGCTGATAGAGCTTGTTTTCAAAAGTGTTTTAAAAATTTGCCTGTCGCAAGCAAATGTATGAAAAATTGCATTTATACAATACCTTATATTAATAATATATTCATTATTGTTATATTTTTTTTTTGTCTATATTAAGCATTAAGATTACTGTTGTGTTTATTACTATTATTTCTATTATTATTATTTTTTTCCTTTATTTCTAAAAATAATAATAATAATAATAATAATAATAACCATCACATTAGAGAATTGTATCTCAGCAGCTCATACATACATCTTTATTGAAGTTTTAAATTATATTTGATATCCCAAATGATAAATAGAAAATAAAATTTTGTAATTATTCTGGAAAGTATGAGAGTTCAGAAGAGGGTTTTTTGGCCCTGAGAAATTTCAAGTTCCTTTTTTAATATATGGATGTTTAGAAAGTGTTATAATTAAAAAAATGATGCGGATTAGCTCAAATTTTCAGTAAACTGTTATGAAATATGACATAAGAATGTCAATACGTCTGTCCCTTGCAGTCATAGTTGGCGTAATGTTAAATATAAACTCTGCCTCCAGGTATTATTTTTAAAAGTTACAGAATTTTGAAACGGAAATTTCTGTATTTATGAACAGGATCTAAGAACAGGATTCGACAAAGATGTATTTAACAAAACCGTATGAATTGTACTTTTTTTACATAGGAATTTTTGCTTGTGTTCGGACACTTTTGTTACCGACTGTATATATATATATTGTTTCTTCTCTTAAATCTTTTTTCATACTCCTATTATTTCTAAAAAGTCCCAAAATATACGTTAAATGGATTATTTGAAAAATAATTCTTTATAACAAAATATTAACTATTCATATTTTCTGGGCTTATTGATAAATAAATGGATTTAAAAATAATGAGACATATTATATTAAAAATGATTTATTTAGATACAATAAATGAGTGGCATGCGAAGCGGGCAGCTTATAAGAAGCAATTTTTAAGAACTTAAAAAGTTAAAAGAATAATAAAAAATGTCTACAAAAGGTCCTTCAAAATTATTCAATTCCCTTTTAGTTCAAAAAATATATATTTGAAACTAAAATTTTGTAATTGTTATACAATTAATTAAAAATCGAAACATGAACTTTACAGTTAAACATTTAACTATTTTGACCTTTAAAATGCTACCAATCTTGAATATTTCATTTTAATGCGAAATAGAAAACATAAGCTGTAACCATGTCCTAATTGAAAGAGATTTATTAATTTAATATGACAAACTCGTTTAAATGAATCGTCTCCGAAAATTTAATTAGATTACTTTCCATATCGATTATTGTGTTCGTTTGATTTATATAGTTATATCCTGGAAATGATATTTTAATTAAATTTGAAGTGAATTTCATTACTGAAATACAAGTTTTGATTTCTAAATTCAGAAAGGAAAATAAGAATGTGGATATTAAATCATGGATTCTTAGTGAATTCAATTATTCAACAATAGACATACAAATAGGTTTTAAAACGGCAAAAGAAAAAATATGTTTGAAATGAAATTATTTATTTCTAGAATTTCCTCATTTATTCAATTTTTATCAATATTTTTTATTAGTTTACAGAAGTTGTAATCTAATATTGACTTTAAATAAAGGTTGATATATTGGAATATGCATTGATGGTTTATAACTATGAACAATTCAACTATAAGAAAAATTATTCGTTAAATAAGGATAAATAAATTAGAAAGATTCTCTTTCCTTAATATATATATATGATATATACTTATATTATTATGAGCGTGACATTGAGTGTACTAATTTTAAATTACTAAGATACATAGATGTCACAATTATATTATATTTGGATAAACATAACACCAATCTTGACTTAGTAGTACTGATTTGGAATCTAGTGTTATTAGTTTCTTAGATTTAAAAATTATCCTTAATAGTAATAGCCAATTGGAATTTGACTTATATGATAAACGGAAAGATTGCCCCTTTAAAGTATTTTTTTTTTACTTATTTTAATACATGTTTACATAAATCTATTTTTGTCAATATTCTTCTTAATTTTAGGCTACGGATAAAATATTTAGTGTCTGATAAACATCAAAACATACAATTTCGATTGTTTAAAAATTTAGCATTAAATAATGGATATCCCAAACACTTAATTTAAAAAAAAAATTAACTATTATTTTTTTTTCCTCTCAATTTTTATTCCAATTTAAATTTAGGTCTAATTAACTTTTATTCCAACAAACTGTATTTTAAGTCTAGGGATTATGATACTTGATTTTAAATTAGGTATTTAATTGTTAGTTTTTATTCCCATTATCTTTCAATTTTCGTGGCAAATTACAGTCGTAGATGGAAGCACTATTCAAGTATCTATATTGAATATTTGAATCCAAAACAAAACAAAAAAAAAAAAAAAATATTTTTAGCTTGCATGGGTTTATTTACCTTTGCTCCATGCTTCCTTGACATTTTGTAGACACATGTATTTTATTTCTTTTTCTTTTATTATTTATTCATTTTATTTATTCATTTTATTTTATTTTATTTATTTATTTATTTACTTATTCTCCATTATTTTCATAACATTACTGTAGATGGCAGTACTATTTATGTTACTATAATTAATATGAATCCTAATTTACGTAAGGATTCAACCTGTTTAAGTTAGTGAATTCTCTATTTTACTCCATGTTCACTGCTAATTTTGAGCTGACTAACTGTGCTTTTAACTATTATCTGCTTGTTAAATTTCACATGTGTCTCGTTTTTCATAAACTATGAGTTGCCTCTTTTACAATAATAATTTTTAGGTAATTTTTGGATTAATATTTGTAGTGGTGAGTTTATTTTGATCTACTTTTAAAATGGTTATTGGATTATCATTTGTAGTGATGAGTTTTATTTTGATCTTCTTTTTTTCTGTTTTTTTTTTTACAATGGGTGTTTCGGGCCTGAGAGCAAAGAAATTCTTAGCTTTTACTTTCTTTGTGACAGAAAAACATCCATTTTTTAGCATATTTGCATTCTTCCAGGCCCTTGATAACGTTAGAATGCAAATATTGCTTTTTTCTCATTCCAATCTGCTCTAATTCATTTAGATTTTACTTTATTTATTTATTTATTTTTTATTTTTATTTTTATTTATTTTTTTGGTTTGATTTGGGTGGTCTTGGTTTTTGATCAGAATAATTGTTTGAATACTGAAATAAAATTTCAAATGTTTGCTCTGCTAATATTAAATTATTATTATATTACTATATATATATATATTTATGTTCGGTCATGTGTGATTTAAGTCTACATGTTGAGATAAATAAAAATAAAGTTATATATATATTTAATTACATATGCTTACTTTCATCTCAAAACATAATCCACAGTTGATCGGTCTTTGTAAATGGAATTATGATAGAGGAGAAATATTGGATTCGATAACAGGTCAGAAGGATCGTATAAGCTGTCTAGAATCTTCCGCGGTTCTTCGCATCGATAAATAAATCCTTCCCAATAGTACCATACCTTATACTTTATGTAGAGGGGAAGGTAAGAATATTTTGAAAACTTCCATTTTGAAACTATTGGGAAGAATCTTTATCGACTAAATCCATTTAGGCATGAAGGAAAAAAAATCCTAATGGAATATTTTTTTATGGGTTCTAACCTGCATTCAAGCGATTTCCAAAGAATACTACAGGAGATTCCGGACAGCTCATACGACACTTCTGATCTTTTAATGAATCCAATATTCCTCTTCTACCATAGTTCGATTTATAATGACCGATCAAATATGGTTTATGTTTTGAGTAGTAAGTAGGCATACGCAATTAAATATTTAGCTTTTCTTTTATTTAACTTGACTTGCAGATCTAAATCACACATATTATTATTTTTTTTTTTTTTTTAATTAATTATAGTCCGATAATTCCCATTTAAATTTTCATATAAGATTATTTTTCTGTTAATGTCAATACACACACACACACACACACACACATATATATATATATATATATATATATAAAGGTTTCTTAGTCTTTATCTGAATTTTACGTATGATCGATCATTCATTGGGATTCAATTCTTTGTAATTCTTCAATGGAATATTGAGTAGTTACATGCGGTTTCACATTTTCAAAAAATCATATTTTTCTCTATTTTTACTTTCTGAAAATACATATGTAAGTAAAGAATTATAAACATGTCAAAAATTCGGCTTTAAGATTTTGGTGTTTCTATATGTTTGGAGGTCCCCCGAGTTCATTTTTACTATTCTTACGATGATGTATGTATTTGTATATATGTGTGTATGTATGTGTGTGAACATGATAACGCTTAAACACTTCGCTTGAATGAGATGAAAGTTGATATGTATAATATAGTTGACCGTAACTGTGACAGAACGAAAAATTCTTTATCATTATGGCCTATGGGCCCAAATTCGTTAAAGTGCGATAGCGTCTAAATGCATCATTCTATTGAGCTGAAAATTTATACACATGTTACAAGTCTCCGTCACACGAACTGTATACATTTTAATGAATCCAGTACTTATAATTTTTCATAGGGGCACAAAGAAAAATCTTTTATCATTATGGCCTATGGGATCAAATTTTTCAAAGTACGATAGCGTCTAAACAACTTCGTCGATTGAGCTGAAAATTTATATATATGCTATAATTTACAGCTATACGAACTGTATGAATTTTGCAGAATCTAGCATTTATAAATTTTTACAGGGATACAAATTAAAATTATTTATCTTTGAGGCTCACGGGCTCAAATTATTTAATATGGGATAGAATATATATGTCTCTTCCAATTGATCTTAAACCTTATATACATTTTATAGATCACCATCGTTTTCCTGTTTAAATTTTGGTGAGTCTAGTCAATATAGAATTGAAATTTATTTGTCATTATGATCTATGGGCTCAAATTGTTTAAAGGGCAATAGCATTAAGTTAAACAACATACTATATAAAGAGAAATACTCAAACATTACATTATAATTTTCTCTTCTGTTTATTTAACGACTACTTTTACTTTAATTTATTTCTACAACCATTAATTCTTAATGTTCGAAAAGTCGAGTGGAATCAATCCAGATTTTTTAATGTAATAATGAAATAATTTTATTTAGAATTTTGGGCATGTAAAGAGGGTGCGTTTAAAAAATATTTTTTAAATATTTTTTAAACATTTTTAAATTCAGAAAAATATTTCTTAATTTATTTGCTTCTCAAAGTTTACTATTTGCATATTGGTGAAAACAGCGCAATAAATCAATGAGACGTATGAATGTATAAAATTTTATGTCAAAATTACATTAAAATATTCTACTGTCATTTCATGCCTTCGTATAAGTATCAAAACTAAATATCTCAAGAAATTTTAATTTAAAATTGAGACACACACACATATATTTACATACATACATATAAATATATAGATATATCTGTGTGTGTGTGTGTGTATGTATATATACTGTCAATTTTAAATGGACACTTCTTGAGTTTTTAACGTTTGTTTAGGTTTGATACTTTACATGATTAGATGAATTAGAAAAAAAATGTGTAAATAACAATAAAATGTGAATATGAAAGCAGCCAATTTTTCTTGGGGAGGTTGATTAGAGTGAGCAGCACATGGAGGAAGAGAAGCAAATAAAGTATTTATAAAAACAATTTTTAAATGTCTATCATTGAACGGTTGCTGAATGGATGATTCTTATCATTGTTTCATTTCTGAAAATGCATTCTAAGAACATTTAATTTGTTTATTGATTTTTCTTTTGAAATAAACAAATAGCAAAGCCCCGTGTTTTAATACCGCAAGCAATTCAACAATGCAGCACCATATAGTTTTTCTTAAAATAAAAGGTCACTTAAAATTATAGGTATATTTATTTTAACATATACATTTTTGTAACAATACATTTATTATCAGATGAAGTGTAACATATAAATTTACATGGAATCTTTTACGGATCGATATATATATATATTTTTTTCATTTTAATAAAACGTAATAAAATTGTTATTTATATTTAATGCATTACCCCAATTGATGTAAATTAGTATTTTTATAAAAGTTATGTAGGGGAAAGTTGGACAAAATGGGATACCATTCTTGTTTTTCTTTACTACGGAAAATATATTGATGAAAACCACACATTTTATTTTTTTATAACAACAACATTTATTGAAGCACACAAAAAACATATCTTTAACTAATTTTAATGACTGTGAAATAGTAAAAAAAAATTATTTACCAAACACTTACACATCCCGTTTTAGCATACCTGGGTTGGACAAAACGGGATAGGGATTACAATGTTTAATTTTTTGTGTAAAACTAACTGAAAAGCATAATTAACTGGCAAAATCCTGTAAAGCAAAATTTCTGCTTGAAAGAACAATGCCCCTAGTAACCAGAGACTTGAAATAAGAGTTTTTTTATGTTATTATTTACAAAATTGGAAAGACCTTTTATTTTGGCCTATAGCAGAACTAAAGTCGCATATAAAGGTGTCCTCTTCGTCGGCACGCTTCGTGAGCCCATTCTTGGTATCCAGAACATTGGATCCAACCTTCACCAGCCTTAGAGTCGACGTACAGTGCATTACAAAATATGCAGGTTTCTCCTCCCTCTGTTTCATTTTCAGACGATGACGACATGAATTCTTGGCTGCTTGGTGAAGGTTTATTAAACTTTTCTATGTTTTGACTTTTAACATAAGGATTAGGCTTTCCTTTGGAATCTTTTGTAGGCCTACTTTTAGGTTTGATTGGACCTGGTAGCTCTTTTTCATCCTCTTTTCCCTTTCCTTTACATACAAACTTCTCTTTTGGAATTTTTAAGAGGGATTTCTTAGCAGTCTTTTCTTCCATTTTCTTGGTTCTTTCTTGTAGTTAATCGTCCTTTCTTTTTCTTCCATTTCTAACTCACTCCTATATGGAGATGATGCTATTACATTACTACAGTTTTCTTCTTTCCCTTATCAGCCCTTTTTTTCTGGGCGAGGACTTTTTACTTGAGGTACAGGCAGAACAAACTTTGGAGAGATGGAAAATGGTAGCTTAGATCAATAACAAGAGAGTTCTAATCCTTTCTTCCCTGAGGATGTTGCAGATTGGTCTGGACATAGGCTGTCTCCTGACAAGTTTGTTGGTTGGTCTACTTCTACGATGTCCCTTGAAGAAGTTGAAGGATGGTCTTGGTCTTGGCTCATATCAGTCTGGTGCCCAACGCCTGGAGGTAAATAACAATAAAATGTGAATATGAAAGCAGCCAATTTTTCTTGGGGAGGTTGATTAGAGTGAGCAGCACATGGAGGAAGAGAAGCAAATAAAGTATTTATAAAAACAATTTTTAAATGTCTATCATTGAACGGTTGCTGAATGGATGATTCTTATCATTGTTTCATTTCTGAAAATGCATTCTAAGAACATTTAATTTGTTTATTGATTTTTCTTTTGAAATAAACAAATAGCAAAGCCCCGTGTTTTAATACCGCAAGCAATTCAACAATGCAGCACCATATAGTTTTTCTTAAAATAAAAGGTCACTTAAAATTATAGGTATATTTATTTTAACATATACATTTTTGTAACAATACATTTATTATCAGATGAAGTGTAACATATAAATTTACATGGAATCTTTTACGGATCGATATATATATATATTTTTTTCATTTTAATAAAACGTAATAAAATTGTTATTTATATTTAATGCATTACCCCAATTGATGTAAATTAGTATTTTTATAAAAGTTATGTAGGGGAAAGTTGGACAAAATGGGATACCATTCTTGTTTTTCTTTACTACGGAAAATATATTGATGAAAACCACACATTTTATTTTTTTATAACAACAACATTTATTGAAGCACACAAAAAACATATCTTTAACTAATTTTAATGACTGTGAAATAGTAAAAAAAAATTATTTACCAAACACTTACACATCCCGTTTTAGCATACCTGGGTTGGACAAAACGGGATAGGGATTACAATGTTTAATTTTTTGTGTAAAACTAACTGAAAAGCATAATTAACTGGCAAAATCCTGTAAAGCAAAATTTCTGCTTGAAAGAACAATGCCCCCAGTAACCAGAGACTTGAAATAAGAGTTTTTTTATGTTATTATTTACAAAATTGGAAAGACCTTTTATTTTGGCCTATAGCAGAACTAAAGTCGCATATAAAGGTGTCCTCTTCGTCGGCACGCTTCGTGAGCCCATTCTTGGTATCCAGAACATTGGATCCAACCTTCACCAGCCTTAGAGTCGACGTACAGTGCATTACAAAATATGCAGGTTTCTCCTCCCTCTGTTTCATTTTCAGACGATGACGACATGAATTCTTGGCTGCTTGGTGAAGGTTTATTAAACTTTTCTATGTTTTGACTTTTAACATAAGGATTAGGCTTTCCTTTGGAATCTTTTGTAGGCCTACTTTTAGGTTTGATTGGACCTGGTAGCTCTTTTTCATCCTCTTTTCCCTTTCCTTTACATACAAACTTCTCTTTTGGAATTTTTAAGAGGGATTTCTTAGCAGTCTTTTCTTCCATTTTCTTGGTTCTTTCTTGTAGTTAATCGTCCTTTCTTTTTCTTCCATTTCTAACTCACTCCTATATGGAGATGATGCTATTACATTACTACAGTTTTCTTCTTTCCCTTATCAGCCCTTTTTTTCTGGGCGAGGACTTTTTACTTGAGGTACAGGCAGAACAAACTTTGGAGAGATGGAAAATGGTAGCTTAGATCAATAACAAGAGAGTTCTAATCCTTTCTTCCCTGAGGATGTTGCAGATTGGTCTGGACATAGGCTGTCTCCTGACAAGTTTGTTGGTTGGTCTACTTCTACGATGTCCCTTGAAGAAGTTGAAGGATGCTCTTGGTCTTGGCTCATATCAGTCTGGTGCCCAACGCCTGGAGGTTCTTGCTGCAGGTCTGACGTAGGGTGGTCTGTGATGACAGAGGGTGCAAACAAGTGATCTGGGAAGACGTCAGGATTGTAAGGACTTATGTCAGTTTTTCTAAACCCTTTAACGGCAGTTTCTGCAACAGCTGCCCGTGAATAGGCTGCGTTGAACAGTTTTGCAACTTCGTAAATTGTGACGCACCTACCTGGATAGTTAAACAGCAACTTTTGAACTTCTTGTTCATAATAAGTGCTCAGTGGAGCCATGAAACTGACATCCAGGGGCTGAAGGCGATGAGTTGTATGTAGGGGGAAGATTAGGATGGTTACATTATTTTCTCTTGCCAAATTTATAAGTTCCAAACATTTGGTGTGACTGTTGTGTCCATCAAGTAGCAACAGCACTAGCTTCTCATGGGCAGGGTTGGAAAATTCTACGATTTTTTTTAAACCAATCAATGAAGGTCTCCTTCGTGATCCAGCCGGTCTTGTGATACGCTGCAAATGATACTGGAAAAGCATCATCCATGAGTCGTGGGTTTTCCTTCACTCGAGGAAATACAAACATAGGAGTGACGAATATACGGCATAAAAAAAAAAAAAAAAATTATCCCGTTTTATCCAACTCATAAGTGTCCCGTTTTGTCCAACTCCGACACTTTTCAAAACAAACATGGCTGATGCCTAAACATGAAAGGAAAATTAGATAGATTACACATGAGAATGTTCGTTAATAAATGCTTAATCAAATGTAATACTCACTGGAATTGTATTCCCATATATGTAGGCAGTATAATCTAGAAAACAACGCATGTAAATGTAGAAAGTTCCAAGAAATCAGAGTAAAAAAGTTCTAAGAGCTACAACTTTCCATCAACTAGTGGTCTCGAGGCGGGACGAACTGAGAATGGTGTAATGACGGCCGAGAACAAGTTTCTGTCGTCGTCCGCTCGATAGCAGTACTAGACAGGTCGCTAGGCGACGTATCCCGTTTTGTCAGACTATCCTGTTTCATCCAACTTTCCCCTATTATTCAAAACGATAATTAAACTGTAATACATCATCATTAATGTGATTCTAGCTGAGTTACACAGCTCTGAATCCATTAAACTGCATATACTATATATACATTGTTTTCTATAGATTTTTATTTAAAAAATTTGAAAATAATAGAAAAAAAATTCCATCACACCATTTTCTTTTCCAAAACTAACATTTGAAAAATAGTTTTGCTTAAAAATTTGAAATATGACATATTATTGGGGATTTTAAAAAAACATACTGAATGAATATTTTTTACTGCAAAACGATATTTATAATAATGAGTGAAAAACAAAACAGTAAGAAGGGGGCATTTGAAGAAGGGGAAAATAAAGTCTGTTCGGAGGAAAAACATATCCTGATAAATTGTTGTTTAATAATAATATATAATATGTTTAATTTATTTAAAAATAATAATAATGATATTTTATTGTAAAACCCTATTATTTTGAAAAAATAATAATAATAAATATATGGAATGAGGAAAATTAGAGATAAATGTTTCAGTTAGGTGTCCCCAAAAACATAAAATCTACCAAAAAAAAAAAAAAAAAAAGCAAACCTGCGTAGTTCATATTTTGAAACACTTGAATATGTACAAGTTAAGATTTAATTTTTTAATGTATTACATATTTTATATTTTTAATCTTTGTTGATAAATTACAATACAATCTCTGATTTAAAGGAATGTTTTCCTTTTATAATGGCAATGGTATATTGTTAATGAAATTTGGAATTGAAAATTGAATAATTTCTTTAGTACGAAAAATTCTCTAGACGTGAATCGAAACTGGAATAAATGATACTTATTTAAACCTCCCAGGGCCCGATCAAGCTATAGTGGGATCCTGGGCCTGGATTTCATACGGGCTCTCCCTATCTCCAAAAGGATGTTCAAGAATTAGACTTTGAGGGTTATTGGGACTAAATATATATATTAATATATTCATTTAATCTAATTTTTTGGGAAAATATAATTTTTGTTTGGAAGGTTTCATCCCCTAGCCTTCACTTTATACACATTACAGCCAGAGTACAGCATCCGTTGTTTTCATGAAACATCAGTAGTATATGTGTGATGAACTATCGGACAGTTTTCGCTGGCTGGAAGTATCGGACAGTCTTCGCTGGCTGGAGTGTTTCCAGTGGCTGGAGTGGCTGGCAAGTTTCCAGAAACAGAGTAGGAAGTGAAACGCGTCTTTGTTTATGTTTTTTATGCGCGTGGGTGTGTGTGTGTGTGTGTGTTGAAATAGAGCATAAGTAGATTAGATAAATGTAATTCAAGGTTTATGGGAAAGTATGGAGTGATTCGCTAATGATTTAAACGGAATATAATGTTATGTTATATCTTTTTTTTTTTTCTATTAATTTGAATGAAATTTGTTTTGATGGGAAATATTTAAAATAAAATAGTACAAGAGAAAAGATAAAAAAATTAAAATTTCTTAATCAACACATGAATTAAAACAAAGAAACACTTTTCATAGATACAATCAATTTTTATTTTTTATATAAATTTTTATAAAATTATGTTTAATATTACATATGTATTACAACGAAAAAAAAAAAATAAATAAAGATATAATATAATATTTAAAAAAAGAGTTGTTATAAGATATTACATTGCTTCATTAGTACAAATTCGACAGAGTTTTTCATATTCTATGGAAGGCATTTGCACACCAATAATACTTGCATGCAGTGTTTTGTCTTTATTTGACCAAAAGTATCGTAAATCATAGATTGTTTCATTATTTTTTAGACACTCGTGAAAGAAAAGTTTTCGTCCTATGTGCACAGATTTTGTACATGATGAGTTTGTGATATTCACCTCAAGTACATGTCGATCGATTTTATCACTTATGACGAAAAGTTCCATTACAACAGTCAATAATATTATTGATGTCAAAATAATGCAAATGAAGTTTTTGCTATTAAAAATATTTTTTAAATTATCAGTCGGCATTCTTCAGATGCGTGACACTTTCTGACAAATTTCTCTTAAATAATGCAACACCCAACGTTTGTAGACTGTATTTATAACCGTTGTAGATATGTTGTTATTCAATACCAATGCGTCACAAATATCTTCTCCTTCAATATCTTTTATGTGTTCTAATACAAAACTTTCACTGAGTTCTTGATATCGAAATATCGAAGACATGTCTAATTTATCTTTCAGTTCTACTATAGCACCCATATCCAATTGTTGGTATCTACTCACGAGTTTCATATTCAAAAGATAATGATATTCGTGTATGAATCGTGCGGATAATTTTTGAAATTGAGAAATTTTATCCCAGTTTATTCGATCCTGAAATTCTAATATGAATGGTTCTTTGAGTTGTTGATATTGAGATATTTTTTCCCACACGATTTTGTCAGCGTTAGCTCTCATAAAAGCCTCAGAAAGAGTTTGATACTCACAAATCATCATCCAATCAATTTTATGTTTAAATTCTAACATAAATGGTTCGCTTAATTTTTGAAATTTTGACACAGCGGACCAGTCTAAAGCATTTTGTAAAGCTCTTATAGTTTCCTCTGAAAGTTCAGTGTCTCTCGCGAGCGCAGTCCAATTGACCACATTTACTTTCTCGTTTGTTTCTACCATGTTTATATATATTTTTTAATTATTAGTCTAGAAGAAACATGCAAAATGTGTGAAACACTATTGCAAATATAATTTTGAGAGGTCAGATGCTTCCTTATTTATAGAATTTGAGAGAAAAATAGGTGTCGCTTTAAAAAATAATAATAAAAATAAAATAAAATAAAATAAAAAATTTCGGAATTCAATTCTAGAATGTTTTGCCATTTGTTTAAGATAATAATAATAATATGGTATATTAATAACGAAAAAAAAAATATTGATTATTTATATATTTTCGAACTTATTATTATTTTTTCCTATCAAAATAAAAAAAATATATATATATATATATTAATACAATATTCTCTTAAATAAAGTATATCATGTCAACGAACTGAAGTTCAGATTGCTTTAAATGATGTGTGGGTGTAATGTATGGGCGTGGGAATGAATGAAGCAATTCTCAAGGAAAACTGAAACTGTATGTATCAGTTACACGACATTTAATTGTGAGAAGGAAAAATTTAATACAATCGCGCTGTTGTGTTAGAAGGAAGAAAACCATATGTTGAAATGAGTATACAGTTGGAAGTCGTTAAAAAAAAAAACATCACTCGAATTAGATGACGTTCATTATGGAGGAATGACCTTCTCAACCCACGCGATTTCAAAAGAATCTTTCTCTTGTTTATAGTTGTATAAAAGTTAATGTCAAGATCTCGAGAGCGCATTTTTCCTTTTCGATGTTTTGAAGCGAAACGATAAAATGGATCTCAGAAATACAGATATGAATAACTCTGGTAAGTTTCATTAGTAATCATATTTCTTTAAACTTTTAATACTAAAGTTATACTTTTACTATTATTATTATTATTATTATTATTATTATTATTATTATTATAAAATTATTATTTGAAACGTAATTGAAAATTTATAAGTATATTTTTAACCGAAAATAAAAGTTTCTTTTCCCAATTTTCAGACTCTGGACACGCTGGACCATCTACATCCAAGCGGTACTTTGAAGAATTATATATAGATGAGGAATCTACTCCTATCAAGAAACGCAAACTATGTATTCGAGATACCATTGATGATGATGATGATGATGATGATGATGCCCATGAAAAAAAATCAGGTGAGTTATGTTTTTATTAGTTTATAATTTTTTTTAAAAACAAGAATTTGATTTAATTTTTAAAAAATAAATTTTCTAAATATATAGCTACTCAAGATCAACGATCCAAAAAATTTCACCTGGATTTATCTGAGGATGTTGAAAAAGTTAAATACCACCAGTTTTCTGTAAATCTGGGAAAAAACACAATTGTGGAACTTAAAGAGTTTCACAACTCATATTATATCGGATTCTCAAGAATTAATCCGGACACCAAGGAACCCAAGAACCGGTTTAACATGCCGCTAAATTTATTAAATAATTTAAAAATTGCCTGTGGTGCACTTAGTAAGCATATTGCCAAAAAATAAATGAAACATGCTATTATACATATTAATTGCTTATTGTAAAGCTTATAGAGTGAGAAATTTAAAAAAAGACTTTTTTCTCTAAAATTAAATGATATAAAAAACTTTCATATTTTAACTTTTATATGTATTGATATTTTTTTAAAGAAATTATGTCTATTTTTTTAGTGCAAAAATTTTTTTTTCAATAGTTATGATGTGTTCTACAATTTTCAATAATTTTGAGAAAGATTATTATTATTATTATTATTATTAATACATATATTTTTTATAATTGAGGTTTTATAACGTAATGGTTTTTCTGTCACCTCTCTTATAATATATAATGATAAAAACGGAAAATAGTTTATATGTATTTTTTTATTTTAATTTTTAATTAAAAGTAAAGTTTTTTAATAACATTTTATGTTGCTTACATAATTAAAAAAGAAATTATACTGCAGATTCATGTAAAAGGGGGTTTTGTGTAAAATATGTTTGAATATACATACTAAATGTCCTCGGTTTTTATATAATTAAAAAGAAATTATGCTGCAATTTCAAGAAAGAGCACAAGCTTATCATGGTTTTGTACGCACTTTGCGTGCAGTTGCGACAAATTACACTGACCCAGAAAGGTTGTTCAATGATTCGAGGGACATAATTTTCAATGAAATTAACAGGGCTAATTTGTTAAGATTGCGGCTTTTAATATGTATTTGCATTACTTTCCAAAAAATTATACATGGTGATATCTTAGAAGAAAAACAGTTTTATTTCTGCTCTAAAGCAGAAAGAATTTTATCCCCTCTTACTATCTATTCTAAAATAGATAACGCGTTTAGAAAAATCTTTGAATCAATTGATTCTTTTGTACGTAATGGGAGTGGGTGGGTTATAAAAAATATAGAATATATCGACATTCATTTGGGAAATTATAGGGAATTTAGAGGAGGATGCAGTCATGCAATAAATCTCCCTAACAGATTAAAACACAAAAAATCGTTGTTAAATATTCGATGCCATGACAACAAATGCTTTCTTTATTGTGTGGTTGCTAAACTTTTTCCCGCGAAATTTCACAAAGAAAGAGCAAACAAATATAAAAAACATATCAAATATCTGAACACGAAAGATATAACTTTCCCCGTTAAACTCTCCGATGTCTATAAATTTGAAAAAAATAATAATTTAACTATAAATATATTTGGATTCGAAGAAAATGACGTCTACCCTTTATACATAAGTAAAACTTTAAAATCTAAATACCCTGTTATTGATTTGTTGTATTACGAAAAACATTATTTCTTAATTACTCATTTTAACAAATTTTTAAATTTTAAAAAAGGTATTTATTATTTTTGTCGCAAAGAAAGAGCAATTTTGAAAGAGAGATTTTGTTCACAAAGAAAGAGCAAACAAATATAAAAAACATATCAAATATCTGAACACGAAAGATATAACTTTCCCCGTTAAACTCTCCGATGTCTATAAATTTGAAAAAAATAATAATTTAACTATAAATATATTTGGATTCGAAGAAAATGACGTCTACCCTTTATACATAAGTAAAACTTTAAAATCTAAATACCCTGTTATTGATTTGTTGTATTACGAAAAACATTATTTCTTAATTACTCATTTTAACAAATTTTTAAATTTTAAAAAAGGTATTTATTATTTTTGTCGCAACTGTCTTAACGGATTCCAGAGGAAATCTACATTAATCTCTCACACTCAGTTATGTGAAAAGCAAAAACCACAAAAGTTGAGTCTTCCATCTAACTTTTTTCTCAAATTTAATGCGATATCCAAAATGCTTTATCATCCGTTTGTGGCCTATGCCGACATCGAGTGTGTTACTTCTAAAATATCGACCGTTTTACCAAACGCCGACAAAAGTTTTACTTGTCCATTTGAAAAACACATCGCGTGTAGTTATACTCTTATTGTTTTGGATATAAATGATAAAATTGTTTTTCATGAATTTTTCTGCGGAGTTAATGCTGTAACAAAATTTTTAAATACGTTAAAGAGTGTATACATCAAAGTAATAGAAAAAATGAAAAAAATCATACCTATGAATACAAATTTAAGGGAGGATTATAACGAAAATATTTGCCATATTTGTCGAAAAGAATTTGATGTGTGGGATATTAAAACCAGAGATCACTGCCACTGGTCGGATGGTCATATTCGCGGTTTAGCTCACCAATCTTGCAATCTTAACATGCGCGCGACTTATTTTCTTCCTGTCATAATTCATAATAGTAAGAATTATGACAATCATTTAATTTTAAAGCATATTCCTGAAAATTATGCTCGGAATGTTTATATAATTCCTGTCAATGTAGAAAAGTTCACGATGTTCAGGTTAGATTCTATAAAGTTTTTAGATTCCTTCCAGTTTTTAGACGCCTCCCTAGAATCGCTTGTTGAAAATTTAATAAAATCAAATCATGATTTTAAAATTTTTAATCAGTTTTTTCAAAATGAAAAAAATAGAAAAATGTTATTGGGGAAAGGGATATTCCCATATTCCTATTTTGATTCACTTCGGATTTTAGATGAAGTAGGGTTACCACCAAAAAGTGCGTTTTACAATCGCCTTACTGAGAGTGATATATCCGATCAAGAGTATGAGCATGCTTGTGCTGTATATAAAACTTTTGGATGCAAAAAATTTTCTGATTATTTAGAAATTTACCAAAATTGTGAAGTTGTTTTGTTAGCTGAAGTGTTTACTTCCTTTCGACGTACCGCCATGAATTATTATAAACTTGATCCGGTACATTTTGTCACTAGTGCAGATTTAACATGGAATGCAGGTTTAAAATTAACTAAAATAGAACTTCAGTTATTTAAAGACGTGAATGATTACATATGGATTGAAAGTCAAATGAGAGGCGGTATTTGTTTTCTGGGGAAAAGGCATGCAATCGCCAACGATCCATACATTCCTGAAACTTATAATCCTCACATGGAAAATAGTTATATTATAGCGCTTGACGCAAATAATCTTTACGGTTTTGTCATGGTTCAAAATTTGCCCTACGGTCACTTTAGATGGCTCACGATATCAGAAATTGAAAGTTTTAATATTTTGGAAACAACACCTAATTCACCGGTGGGATATTTCCTGGAAGTTGATTTGGATTATCCAAGAGAGTTGCATATTATTCACGACGATTTACCAATGGCTCCTGAACACTTGAATATCACATATGACATGTTGTCTCCGCATGCTAAAAAATTGTGCGATTCGCTAAATTTGAAACATGTCCTTCCTTGTAAGAAGTTGACACCAAATTTTTTTCGAAAAAAAAACTATATTTGCCATTATTTAAATCCAAAGTTTTATGTAGAACACGGTTTGAAAATAACAAAAATCCATAAAATTTTAGCTTTTTCGCAGAAACCTTGGCTTAGGCAGTATATAACTTTCAATAATGAAAAAAGGAAAGAGGCAACAAACGAATTCGAAAAAATTTTTTTTAAGAAAATGAATAACAGCTTTTACGGTAAAACGTGTATGAATATCAGGAAGAGAATAAACTTGCGTGCAGCTTTTAATGTAGAGCAGTGTAAAAAATATTTGGCAAGCCCAAGTTTAGAATATTTTGAAATTGTCAATGATTTTCTAACTTTGTTTAAATGTAGAAAAACGAATTTGGTTGTAGATAAACCCATCTACGTGGGTTTTACTGTTTTAGAACTTTCAAAACTTAAAATGTATTCTTTGTATTATGATTATTTTAAGAAATTTTATAATGAAAATTGTACATTGTGTTATATGGATACAGATAGTTTTTTTTTAAATGTTAAATGTGAAAATGTATACAATGATCTTAAAATGTATTTTCATGAAATTTTAGATTTAAGTAATTACGACGAAAATCATCATATGTTTGATTCAAAAAATAAAGGAAAACTTGGTAAATTAAAAAATGAATATTGTTTACCTATAAAAGAATTTGTTGGGTTAAAATGTAAACTTTATTCAGTGGCTTATGGGGATAGTGTAAAAATGAAAGCTAAAGCCATAAAAAAAAGTTCTTTAAGAAATTTAACCCTTGATGCATATAAAAATGTTCTAAAAAATGACACTTTTACTCGTCATAAGCAATGTTCAATCATTTCTAAGAATCACACAATTTTTACAATTGCTCAAAATAAAATTAGTTTGTCCTCATTTTATGACAAAAAATTCTTATTAAATAATTCAATTGATTCAAGATCTTATGGTCATTTTTTGAACACCTACGCAGAGGAAAATGAGGAACAATGAAAAGTAAAGAATAGAATTTTATTGGATTAAAATATAAATTTTATTCGGTTTAAATTTAAAAAAAAAAGTTTCTTAATTTAAAACTTTCTTTCTTTTAAAAAGTTTTTTATTAAATAATTCAATTGATTCTAGATCCTATGGACATTTGTTGAACACCTGCGAAGAGGAAAAACGAGGAACAGCGAAAAAAAAAAAAAAAAAAAAAAGTAAAAAAAAAAGGATCAAGTTTTTTCCCCTGACTTTTATTTATTTATTTTTTTAACAAAGACTTTCTTTTTATAGTTATTCATAAACATTGTTTAAAATGAGTAATTGTTTGCAAATGGGGTTTTTTCCTCAAAAACTCAAATACATTGCAATGCGATCGATTGTGTCAAATCATTTTTGTTTGAATCAAATAGATAACACAAAATTGTGTTTACCAAAAGCTTTATTCATTGAATTAGTAAGACTAGGATCAACTTTTGTCAAAATGCCTTCTTGGCATTATGAGGATGACTTTCTCCAAGAGAACGATGAACGATTGCATGAACATCTAAAATATGACAAAACTTATTCAAAACAATTTGTTGTTTGGGTAAAATCACTGAGTGAAGAACGTTTGAAGAACTATACATATTTTATAACACATTTCATTAAAATCTATTTTATAGTTGATGATGGCAGTGTGAGACGTCCTATACATTTGTGTACTAAATGTTTTAAATTGCACATACTTGTTTTCCCCCATTATTATAACCCAGATCAATGTAGAATTTTTAGAGAATATCATCATCAATACATCTTTGATATGTCAAAGATAAGAGAAAATATTTTATCTATGTGGTGTCAATATTGTAAACAAGTACCACTTTTCCAAATAGCTGATTGTGATGTGTGTGAAGACATGTTAGGTCCATCGGCTCATAATTGTCCATACCACTATCCAGTAGATGATGATGATGATGAATTTATATGGTGTATGCGTTGTTTTGGATCAGGATTTATGAGCAAATTCATGATGAGCGAAATTATTGATGTTTCCAATTTATTGTAAAAAAAAAAAAAAAAAAAAAGTTTTTTTTTTTTTTAAATTTCTTTATCTATAATGTATATTGAGTATAAATATCTAACTCCGTTATACTGCTTTTTGTGCAAATTATTATTATTATTATTATTATTATTATTATTATTAATGTTTTAATCATATGAATGACTTTTGATATAATGTTTATAAAAAAAAAAAAAAGTCAATTAACGTGTTCGTGTGCTTTTTGTATAAATATAGTTTTGATATTATTAATGTAGCAATCATGAACTTTTGTGAATTTTTATGATTTTTTATATATGCAAAATGTCATTTTATATCTCCTTTTGTATGTTTCATATATATTGTAACCTTTTTTTCTTTGTATGTAAAATAAAGAAGGGCCGAACAGGCCAATAGTTTTTCTGAGATTAGGAGAAATGTAAAAATTATATCATTTTCCTGTCTCAGAAGTTAACTGTTGGATAGAGATAGACAGGGAAAAACATAGATCTACAACTCAATTCCTACTGTGAAGTATAGAAAATAAACAAAAGAAGCAGAAGAAGAAATACAGGAAAAAAGTGAGTAAAAAATACATTTATTTATTTTTATGTTTTACTCTTACACATAAAAAATATTTTTATAAATAACAATTATTTCATTAAAATAAAAGTACAACATTCCACTAAAGAAACAAACAAATCCATTTTCAAGAAAATGTATGCAGCTCATATACAATTTCGTCGTCCGCTAAAACAATAAAGTATCCAATTTTGATGTTTTTTAACTGTTCGTCATTAATTTCATCAGTTTGCTCGTGGTAAGATTTTCCGTCCAGCACACAATCTAAAATATCGTCATAAAGTTTGGGTGAAAATGAATGTGTAAATAACATATCGCCTAAAGTATTAGACAATAGAAATAAATAACCAAACTTCTTGTTTGTTTTCTTCATATGAATATATTTTATAATTTCTGAATTGTTCAATATCTTAAAATAAACTTTTTTTTCATCAGAAGTTTTCAAATCTCTAGCTTTTCGGAGACACTGGTGTACTTGTTCAAAAAGCATACCGTGAAGATAGGTAAAAGGTCCGTTTTCGTGCTCAGAATCAGACAGGAAAAATCCATAACGTTCCATATTAAGCCGATGTGATTCATCTATTGAATTACTCAACTGGATTTCATATTAATTAAAGCAAGGCAGGTCTGCTTCTTTAAATGAAACACGTGACAACACGGCGACAAATAAAATTTTGTTTTGACGAAATTTTTAATAAAAAGTTCATTGTACTTCCTGTTTCGAGGATGTAAATTTTTTAAATCTTTTTTTCTCACACTTTGATAGAGAAAATAAAGACAGAAAAACCCACAGGTGGTGGATAGATCGTCTTGGAAACAGCAATTATTGTATCTAATTGCACTGCTGTTTTTTTTCATGAAACGTATCATATGTCTGTTTCTTGGGGGTAAACCATAACTGTCAAAATAGTGAGCGGTGTTTTCAGAAAAATATATAGAAATCCAATGACTCCCAGGCAAAAACTTTGAATCTAAATTCACAATAAATGCGTTGAAACGTCCCTTTCTCTTCGGCAGAGTATCAGAAGAAAACACTCCACAGAATTCTTTTTTTAAATGTCGATCGCTACAAGCTAAGCGACAAAGGCTTATGGTATCCATATACTTTTTTTAATCTTTAATAGTTAATAATCAGTTAAAACAGTTCGCGATTTATCTATTTCGATCGTATTTCGGTACTCTGTATAAGCAACAAGTGTAACAGTTTCGGCTAGAGCCGATGCAAACTTAATATCTAATGCGATATTTCCAGTTTTGGTAATGCTAATATGGCTTTCATTAGCTGCAAGATCTGGCGTGAGGTCAATAGCATATAAGGTGTAACCCTGTTTATATTCATCATAATTAATATTCACATTTTGATAATTATGATACCTATTCAAATCCGTAAAAAGACTTAAATAACATCTCGCATATAGATCATTTTCGAAATTAGGTTGAAATGGTTTTGAAGGTATCATCACTCCATCATTTAAAATAGTCAAATAATTTAAATTATAATGAGAAAAATTAAACGGGTTTTTCTTTGAATTTCCATTGTATGCTTGGTTCGATACGAATCCCAGTATTATTCGTGTCGGTAATTGTCCAATAAAAGCATTTGCTATTGTTATCGATTGTAATCCTGAAGATAATGAAAAAGATTTGACCTCGATTCTTCGTATAGGCATTTTAATAACACCTTTTTCCAGTGCTTTTTCGTGAGCAATCATAATAGATGGTGCTACAGACACTTTCCTAACATAGAGGTTTGCTGTTTGTATAATAATTTTGTAATTATCATCATTGGACATGAGAGAAAATATATCTTTATTTCTCTCTAATTTTATGCGAATATTTACGCCATTAATTAAAAGTTTTGGTTGGGTCGCCAGATCAAAATGTAAAGGACCAATAAGATCCATCAATTTGCTGGTTTTACAAGCATCATATCTAGATTTATATCCGATGTTCTTTGAAAGTGTAACTTGGGCTTGTGCACCCGCACCCACAGATGAAGTTAAATTATCATGATATCCAGCCGTGTCTTTAAAAAATAATGAAGCTCCATACATTGTTTCCTGCGAGCTCTTTGACGAAAAGAGCAAACTTTCGATAAATGCTCGATATGCATAGTTTGCTTGTGAAGCTATTTGCTTATCATTCAAAAATAAAGCACATTCTGAAAATAACGTGTTTAAAAAATAATTAATCGGTGCAACATGGTCTGCGTCATCCAAATCAGCACCATTTTTTTTAAAAATTTTTACTTGAAGCTGCAAAATTGTGTGTGACAAATCTAAATAGTGTTCGCCGTTTCCACTAATGTAAAATTCTATAGGTGTTTTTTCTGAGAGCGAAGCTACTGGATGCACCTCCAAAAATGTAGATGAATCAATCGCCAACTGAATAGCAGCGTTATTAAATAAATCTAATTCACTTTTAAGAAATGCCATGCTTTTGTTATCACCCATTATGAAAAAATATCACGCCGCGCCAACTTGCAGCGTTTGCTTTGTGAATGATTGACTTGTCTTTTGCGTTTTCTTTTTATACTTTTTTTACCACTACCATGTTGGTGTAATTTATCAATCAAGTCTTTTTTAAGTTTAGAGGATGTTTCACGCAATCTGCTACGGGTAGAATCTCTAAAAGACACTCCGGAAGCAACATCACTAATTACATTTTTACCAGTATTCAACAAATGCTTTCCTAAATAAGTTGTTGCTTTTATTGCAATCGGTTGGAGGTATCTACGCAAATCTCCAAAGAAACCATATCCTCTTTGGTGTAAAACACCGTGAAAATAAGGACCATTTCCTCCTCCCACCTGGGAACAGTAGTAGGCCTCGCAGTCTTTTACGTTGAGATGCATATTTGCAAGAATAAAGATTTAAACTGGATTTCAATGCTTTTTATAGTTTTTTCCGACGGAAAGATAACACTGCTAGTGTCTTTCCTCCTGTAAAAGTGATGTTGTCTCCAGAACTAGATTTAAGTTCGATTTCTATTGTTTCAATGAAATTTTTACGAAGTGGAAAATATAAAGGAGCGTCATAATGATTCACAATTTGATCTTGTTTCTCATTGACAGTAGGTATTGCACGTAAAAGTGGTGCAACAGTGTCTCCTACATAATGAGAAACAATGATATCTGTATATAAAAATATTTCCGTAATACCACCGTCAATCTCCAGCGCATAATTACTCGTGTAACTTCCAGTTTTAAATGTTCCAGTACTGATAAAACCTAACATGTCTGCTAATCCTTTGCTAAAAGAAATTTCATGGTTTTTTGGCACCTCCAACCGAACTTTTAAATCGGGTTGCTGTTCCAATTTTACATATTTAAATTCTTCAAATAATCTTTTTGCTGTTTTATACATTCCCACATTAATTGTCAAATTTTCTGTATAACTCACAAGCTTTTTTATCGTGTAATACTCTTTAATTTCTAATATAATGTTTTCTCCAGGTATTATTGGAAGTAAAGGATTCACTTTGTATTTATGTGAACCAGTCAATGAACAATTTTCCTTCATGTATAACTTTTGCATTAAAGAATCGGATTTTCCTCTTGAAAAATGTAGTACAGCATTTTCCGATATTTTGATTTCCACTTCATTTTTAGTGGGTCGATAATCGAAAATTAAGTAATCTTGCAATCCAAAAAGTTCAATATTAGCATTTAAAATTTTGAAAACATCTTCATTTTCATCCTTGAATTTTCTCGGTTTTAAGCGGTTAAATGTTAACATGTGTTTAGTTATACTCTGGGGATTTTTATTCATTATAGTAAAACTATGCGAAGTTAAACTTTGTTGAGATGGTCTAAATTTATAAACGTTCGAAGTGTTAATAACAGTATTCTCAATCGGTAAATGTAACATGTATAATAGTTTTGAGCCGGAATCTTTTTCAATCCTTAATTCATATCCGTGATTTATTTCAATGCGTAATGCGGAACCATTATCCTGTACTATAAACTTTACAGATGATGATTCGGTGTTTATTTTTTTCTCAATTTCTTTATTAATCATTGTCCAAAATTCTTCTATATTTTCTCCCACTTTATCGGGTAATTCTATGGTATATTTCATCACATCAGTAGGCAACATTTCCTCCTTTACTAATGTAACCGAATAACTATTATTCTGATGTCCCACATTGAACCAACTTCTAGGCATAAATACCTCTGTGAGTGCTACTTCCCATTCACCAGATAACGCAATCGGAGAAAATAACTTTGTGCGATAGGAAGACGGTGTATTCTCTGGAAAATAATCCATACTAGAGTTGCTCGGAAGAGTTACATAAAATTCGTCTAAGATTTGATCCATGATGATTTTACCCACGAATTAAAACGATTGTCATGCCCAGATTATTTAACAAAATACTCTTTATTTTTTCCCTTTCCTCTCGTTTTTAAAATTTTTTCTATTCTCCAATAGTCATTTGAATCTTTTATCACTTTCTGAATTTCTTCCTCATAAAATCTACCTTTTAAAATTTCCTCCTTTAGGTCTCTTAACACATATGTAGGAGGGTTTGTAGGATACCGCTCGTGAATGATAAAAATTTCTTCGGTCCAGTTTGGTAAATAACCTTTTTGGAATATTTTTTTCGCCTTCGATATTCTAACTTGATCGTTGATGTTAAATTTAAAGTCTTTTTCTTTCTTATAACCATATAACTTTTGAAAAACAAAAGGTTCCAATTCCGGTGTGACCTCAGCGGGAGCCAGTCCTGTACTGCTGTGTTTCGTGGAATTATAGCTTTTTAAAACAGAATCTAAAATATCGATGTATTTATATGAATTTCTGTAGGTAAAAATACGATATAATTTTGATTTTAAAGTTCGATTAAAACGTTCAACGACTGAAGCTTTGTGTTCACTTTGAGAAGAATAATGTCTTATTTTGTATTTTTTAAATAATGCTTGTACCTTACTGTTATAGAACTCTTTTCCTCGATCTGAATGAATTAGATGCGGCGGTTGTTTTAATTGAAATAAGAGTTTTTTTAAGGCTTTGACAACAGCATCAGAAGTTTTATTTTTAATCGGAATTGCGTATGCATATTTAGAAAAAACATCTATCGCAGTCAGCAAATACTTCATTCCTTTGTTATATCTCGACAATTTTGACATATCCGCTAAATCACATTCTATGAGTTCCCCTATACCATACGACAAAACTTTTCGACGTTTATACTTATACTTCGTTGGTTTATGTAAAGTATAAGTATCTTGAGTCATTAACCATCCTTTAATTTTTTCTGCTGGTAAACCAGTCGCTTTTGACAGTTTTAAGATGCCGCCAAAGGAGGCTGGATTTTTTATGTCATAATAGTATTTTTCTAATACTCTAGCCACTTCTTCATCGGAGAATGGCTTCTCGATCGCCTCCATTCCTTTAAATCAGTTGATTTTGTTGGAAACAAAGAATGACTTCTGCTTTTCCTGAGTTTTGAATCACGTTTAACACTCGAAAAAACTTCGTCTTTGTTATATGGACTTGAAATACTTTCCGAGAGAAAATCATCCTCGTCGGACTTTATATAAGGGATTTTCCCTTGTAATTTGGATAAAGCAGACTTATTAGCAATCCATGTTCTCGGTATATTTATTTCCGACATTGCTTTTAAAAACAAATCAAAATGGTTTGGTTCTACTAGAGATTTACTATTTCGAAACAAATAAGTAAAAAAATCAATCACGCTTGAACCTTTTACAGATTTATTTCCCAGTGTCATTTCTCCTTCAGAATTCCAAAAATAATTTCTCGTTTTCAATTTTTCGACAATCATCGGTACAAATTTTTTGAATCTGGTGGGAGTTGATATCATTATGTCCTTCATTATGTTATCATATTTGTCCGAACTTTCAAAAATTTCATCAGAATTTTTAACAGTTTGCTCCCGTTTATCATTTTCAGAAATTTGATTATTTTGAACAGTCACAGGTATTGTTCTGGAGGGGCGTGAACAGTTTTTTGATATCGCATGATTAGTTGTCCTAAAAGCTTTGCTTTCATATCATCAGGAATTTTTTTACGATCTAATAACGCAATAATTTCATCTTCCAGCCTTAATTCGGGATTTTGATACTGGTGTGAAGAAATCAATTCTTCTGGGATGAGTGCCACTCTTCTTGCCATAATTCAATATGGGGGGAAAAATAAAAATAATAGTTCTATTTTTTTATAATTTTATCACCAATTACTCTACCAACTAAACCTGCTAAAGCTGATAGTATTGCAGGAGCGAGAACAGGTAAGAATCCACCAGACTGATTCACTAAAAGAGCCTTTTTCTTACGAACACTTATCGATCGTTTGGAAAGTTTTCTTATAGTATCCTTATATTTTTTCAGCCTTTTTATATTTACCGGGAGATGTCCCGCCAAAATGTTCAAACAAATTTCACACAATGCAGATACTTGAGAATTACTCGCTGTGCGCAAAAGAGCTCGTTTTTGTAGTGGCGGAGCTCTCGCCAACATATGTAGAAAGTAATGATTTTTTTTTAAATTTTTCATTTTGGTAAATATAACCAGTAAATCCCTTCGTCTGTAGGAAAAAGGTTTCCGCGTAAACGGTATTCTTCTTTTGTCTGAGGATGCAAGTCCACAACTAAATATGAAAATTGGTTTTTTGTTGCTTTTATATAAGCATCGAGAAAATATTTGGTATTTTCCGGACATAACTGACGTCCAAAATAATGAAACTGAGCCACATCTCTAGAATTTTTAAATAAAATAATATAATGAGAATTTAAACTAATATCTCGCATTACTGAAACTCGCGGAAACAAATTTTGCAATAATAAAATGACACTGATGTTACACTGATGAGAAACAACTGTAAAAATCTCTGCGATTTTTTCATTTAATCGATGCATATGATCATCTAATATTATGAGATCATCAGTTTCAAATGTCTTAGGTAAACCACATACAAAGTCTATATCAGGTTCTTCATGCATCCATTTAGGTGGATATAAATAGCACCATTTTACTCGTTTAATTTTAGAACCATAAATATTCTGTCGAATCATTTGACGAACAAGAAATGATTTACCAACTTGAGTCGGTCCTACAATTAGACAGGTAGAAGGATGTTTTAATTAAAAAAACATCGCAAAAGTCAACAACAACAACAAAAAAAAAATCTCTAGACTTATTTAACTATATTTCGTACAATATCGATATAAAATAAAAACGTAAAAGAAAAAAAATCCTTGTCATCTTTCTATTTATTCATTCAAAACTAAATTCAAATTAGAAAGCGACACCTATTGTGTGTGTGTGTGCATGTGTGTATTCATCGCAAGGTTTCATTAGATTCTCAAAATAAAATAAAAAAACATTTCAACAAACACACACCCACGCGCATAAAAAACATAAACAAAGACGCGTTTCACTTCCTACTCTGTTTCTGGAAACTTGCCAGCCACTCCAGCCACTGGAAACACTCCAGCCAGCGAAGACTGTCCGATACTTCCAGCCAGCGAAAACTGTCCGATAGTTCATCACACATATACTACTAACATCATTTAAAAATTAACTAAAAGTAGAAAAATCTTTTTATTACTTAAAAAAGAAATATATATATATGTATGGACCCTAAAGACTCAAGGCCTTTTAGCCAGGGCCCAGTTTGCCCGTGTGTTAATCAGCCCCTAAATGCTCCACAACAGAGTTATACTGGATAATTTCTTACTGAAAAACTTTGATTAAAGTCGATTTCATCCAAGAGCTCTGCATTTGTAAGATTTGAATAAATTACACCAAGAACACTTTTCCTTCTAAACAATTATTCATCTTTTAACTCAAAAATTTATAGATATTAATAAAATCGAAGGGATAATGATACCCTCAGCATTTTCATTACCCGTCGTATCTGTCACGAAAAAGAACGCTCCTGGCTGGTTCTCCACAACTCTTCTGTCCGCCCCTTTTTTTATTAGGTACATTCTCCAGCAAAAACGCGGCTTTCACCTGGACCCCGCAATATTCCTTCCTGCCACTTTGTCACGTGATGAGGAGTTTTCCTGTTTAACTTCATTCTACGAGTTTTCACGTACTGCATCATTCTGGGTTGGGTTGGTTTGTGGGGATTAAGGCCGATTTATTGCACTAGGGTCTTAGGCCTGAGGGTAAGTGTCCTCCGTTAATGTCTTTCTAAGAGGTCCTAGTCTGTATGTACGCAATTTACGGAGAAATGTACGGAAATATCTGAAAGCCTAGGCCGACAAGCGTGACCTGAAATGGAACCTGGCACCTCACATCTACCAGCTTTGAGTGCAAAACCGCTCCGGCGCTAGTGGGCCTCAGTATTTTGGGAAAGGTAACATAAAAGCTCCAAGCACTTACTATTCACAAACAATTCCTTATCTCTGCCAAAAAGTAAAATAAAATCAAATAAATTAAATCTCAATATGCAAATGAGACATTAGTTGTTGCTAAAATATATCCAATCATTGTGCATAATTCAATTTCCTATTTTTTTAATTTTCACAATAGGAAAATAATGATATCCTCCACATAAACATATATTCAGTAACTGAATGCGATGTTCCTTTTTAATACTCTATGATATTAAGTACATCTACTTTATTAATAAATGAAAATAACTTTTTTTTTTCACAAAGTAACTATATTGTCGAAAACATATGTAACAAAGTATTACATGTACTAATATAAATTGAATGGTTTTAACAAAAGTGTGTATTGTTATACTCGTTTCCAGATCTTTTCTCTTTTAAAATACATCATTAAATTTCCTTTTTTTTATTGTCTAGCTTTTCATGTACTACTTGGACCAGTATGAAAGATGTTCCGATAAGTGATTTATAAAATCCATTCTGTTAAGAAACTGTCAAGAGTGTAGTCTTTCTAATGACACTTTTAAATAATGATAGTTGTTTCGTTTGCTGCTAGACGGCATTCATTACTCATTTTGTATTAAAGAGAAGTTAGAAGCTTGCGCTTTTACATTTCCCATCAAAGAAAATCTTAAAAATAAATATATTTTTTGTTTGTGTGTTAAACGATGTAATGTTTCCTAAAACCTTCTTTTCTTAATATGAATGATGTATAATTTTTTTTTTTCTTTTTCCCTGCAAAATTCTAAAAATAACTAAAAAATAACTTATTTTAGCACATTTATTTATAAAATATTATAATTCTTACTGTAAGCATATGATTACGTCCTTGTACATAAAAGTGAATTTTTGAAGAAACCAATTGAAATTAATAATTTAAGCATAATCGTTAACAATCATTAGGAAATATTATATTTCCCAATAAACAAAAATAATAAGTATATTGAACTGAAAATTACAATTCAAAATGTTTAACTTGCATTAATATATATATTAATATATATTGTTTTTCAAAACGATGAATCTCATAACAAAAATAAATTTGCATAAAATATAAATTTAAAAAAAAAGTTGACAGATGATAATTAATAATTTAAATATACTGATAAATCAATCGTCGTTTATGAAGATACGCTGTTTTTCCAAAAAAATGACTGCTTTATCAGGCATAATTTCAAAATATTTGTCAAATGTTTAAATAAGTACTGCGCAAATCATCTTGAAACTTCAGTAATGTGAAGAACATTACTGAATCTAATATTTTTCAGCGAAAGTTTTGTACCGAAATTAAAAGGAGGATTAACAAAAAATTAAAATGTTTAGAATCACCTTTAAAAAGTATTGCATGAAATACGTTTGGGCTGTTGTATTATAACCCATACAGCACAGAATGTTTCAGTTATGTTGCAAAAAGCTTACAATCTTTCAAAAACGTAACACGTTTTAGTATGCTCTCTGATACCTTTTTGAAACATTCGCACTTTTTGATTTTCTTTCTGTTAAGTGATTGTAACGTTTCTGTTACGTATCTGACTTTTTGTTACGATCGCGGACATTTCTACGTTTTTGAAATTAATCGGAAAGCAATCTGAACGTTTTTAAACGTTTTGGAAATGTTTATAATGTTTCAATGTTATGTGATTGTTACGTTTCTGGAACATTTTGTGCTGTTAGGGAAGGTTACGATGTTTCTTCTTATTATCTGTATAAGTTTTTTTTTTTTTTTTTGACGCTACTACATACATTCAAGGATATATAGTGGTTTCTTTAAAAGAAAAAATATGCAATACGAAATTTCAAATCCTGAATCATAACACGCAATTTGTCAAACCATCAACCCTAGTGCTAAGCCACTTTTAGAAAAATTAACATAGCACTTAAACACAATATACTGCAAAATGAATACATTAAATTATTTTATATATTTACGAATACATTAAATTATTTAATATTTTATACATTAAATTATTTAATGAAATATGATTACACTGGGGAACAGTCATATTGCGGCAGGGTAGCTTAAAGTCAATTCTGTATAAGACTAGTGTGCTGAATAATAAAAAATTATTAGGTTTGTCAAATTAGCTCTAGTTTTTGAGATAAAGACTATTAGCTATTTCACTGAAAAAACCTAAATAAAAATACCAATATGTATTGAAATTTTTTTTTTATTAAGATCCTTTATAAGAACGATATAAAAACAAACTAGTATGTTGTGGCCACCACAAGACTTTCTTCTATATTTTCCTATATACATATTCAATCAGTAACAATATTAAAAAAAAAAAAATACGATTTTTTTCTAAGTTTTTTTTTTGTGTTAAAAGTAATACATATTCAACCAGTAACAATATTAAAAAAAAAAAAAAAAAAAAAAAAAAAAAAAAATTTTTTTTTTTTTTTTTTTTGTTGAAAGTAAAAATAATCGATAACTTTGTTTTAAATTATCACAGATTTATAGATCAACCATTCGTTTTAAAGGTATTGACGAGATCTTTCGAAAGATACCCATCTTGAAAATTTACCCACCCCGGGGGGGGGGGGGTACTTCCCCTCCAGGGGGGGAAGCGATGCCCCACATGCACAGAAATTTTTACCTAGTTAACTATTATTATTATCAATAACTCAAATTAAAAAAAATATTAAAAATTTAAAAAAAATGCGATCACAGCGCCACCTGTGTAGCTATTGATCCCCAAATGTAATCAGCACCACTTAATGTCGGGGAACAACTAAATACCAAGTTTGGTTAAATTTCGTTTAAAAAAAAAAAAAAATACGATTTTTTTTCTAAGTTTTTTTTTCGTTAAAAGTAAAAAAATCGATAACTTTGTTTCAAATTGTCACAGATTTATAGTTCAACCATTCGTTTTAAAGGTATTGACGAGATCTTTCGAAAGATACCCATCTTCAAAATTTACCCACCCCGGGGGGTTCTTCCCCCCCAGGGGGGAACCGGTGCCCCCACATGCACAAATTTTTTTTCGTAGTTAACTACTACTATTATCAATAATTCATATTAATTTTACAATCACAAGTTTAAAATAACGCTCATTATGTACATTTATACGAAATTTTGTCCTATACTGCCATGTTAAAAGTTTATATAAAATGCGATCACAGCGCCATCTGCTGGGCGATTGATCCCAAAATCTACTCAGACCCTTTCCATGCCAGGGTCCAACATTACACCAAGTTTGGTTCAATTTCATTCATCGGTTCGTGAGATACGGTGAAAAATACGACATTTTGTGATCACAGCGCCACCTGCTGGACGATTGATCCCCAAATCTAATCAACACCATGCCCCATCAGGTTCTAACTATGTACCAAGTTTGGTTGAATTTCATTCATTGGTTCGTGAGATACGGTGAAAAATACGAAAATTTGCCCTATACTGCCATGGTAAAAATTTACATAAAATGCGATCACAGCGCCACCTGCTGGGCTATTGATCCCCAAATCTAATCAGCACAATGCCCCGCCAGGGTCCAACTATATACCGAGTTTGGTTGAATTTCATTCATTGGTTCGTGAGATACGGTGAAAAAACGAAACCACATACAGACACACAGACAGACATTTTTTAAAAACTATCAATTCGTGTTCAGGGCATCCCAAAACGTGTAGATCCGTCAAAAAACGGAGGTCGAAAATTTTCGCGAATCCAATACTTTCTCTATATTACATATAGAAGAAAGTAAAAATATACATACTGTTCATCAAATAATTAAAACAAAAATTACAAAAAACATTTTCTGTAAGCTTTTTTGTCATGGTTTTGCTCAGGACAATCCCTTATTAAAGTCCATCAGTAGTCTGCCAGCATGTGGTGATCCCATCGACCTTGGTATCTTTCTTCCATTATCCTGATGTCCTGGTGGAACCGTTCTCCTTGTTCCTCACTGTAATCGCCCAGATTATCCGGGAATCTGTCCAAATGGCTATGCAAAAAATGCAATTTAATGCTCATAATAATTCCTAATGTGGGAAATTTTTGAAGCATTTTAGCGACCAATTCTGCATAGTCTGGTGCTTTATGATTCCCCAAAAAATGTTTGACTACTAAAACAAAGCTTAGCCATGCTTCAGATTTAATTTATGTCACATGGTTTACAAATACAGTGTCTTTTATAAGAGTACGGATTTGCGGTCCATCGAAGATTCCTGCTTTTAATTTTTCCATACTCAGGGCTGGAAACTTTTGACACACATATTTAAAGGGCTGGAAACTTTTGACACACATATTTAACACACAGTCACCAGTCTTATGAAGGGCTTTGATGAACTTTTTCATTAGTCTAAGCTTGATGTGAAGGGGTGGAAGGCTTATCAGTGGTTCATGAATCACATTTGATCTCCCTACCTCCATATTTTCCCTCAAAGGTTAGACCTTTCTAATCCAATGTTCTGTTTTTGCGCGACCATCCCATAGACATATGAAACAGGGATATTTAGTATACCCACCTTGTTGGCCTAATAAAAATTCACCACCTTCAAGTCGACTTATACTGACCACTGATGTATTGCGTACGAAATCTTTTCTAAAATAATTTTAATATTTTGGTATCCCTCTTTTAGTTTGGTAGTATGACCGATTGGAACTGAAGCAAATTTATTTCCATTGTGCAGCAATACACATTTCAGACTTCTTTTTGAGCTATCTATAAAAAGCCTCCAATGTTCAGGCTTATATTCAGGAAGGCCTATGCAATTTAAGAGTCCAGAAACATTGTTTCGAAATACAAACTTATCTTCTTCGGTAAAGTAAGGAAGAAGGTCTTGCTCTCTGGTCCTAAAGGATGTAATGGTAACACCAGGTTGAAGACAGTGTTTTTCTTTTAATCTCGAAGCAAGAATTTCGGCCGACTTTTTTTTAATAAATTCAAATTACGAACCAAGTCACTGAGCTCCTCTTGAGAAAATCCCTGTTTTGTAGAACTACTTTCTTCGAACTCACTTTTACTGCTGCTCATCTGATTGTCTGATCCCTGTAACTTTTCAACATCATCACAGTTTGCAGTAGATGGTCCTGAAAAAACTGGAATTGGCAAATCATCGCTGTGCAATACTGGGGATTTAGCAAATTCCACATTAGGATAAACCCAAGTACGTTTTTTATACCGGTTGATACCTTTTACAATCACTGCAAAAAAGTAACAGTCATTTAAGTGATTAGTAGGCTCAGTCCATATCATCGGCACTCCAAATTGAAGCACTTCACGGCTTCCTTGACTCCAGTATCGCAAAGATTCTACACAAGGCTTACAGACGATACTGTACACCCAATAGTTATTCTTTTGTGGAAGCTTTTTCCCAAAGTATGCTTTGTAGGTTTTTATCACAAACTCCGTGATCTTTTTTCTTTGCTTTTGTAAACAAAATTTGCCACATACATAACAAAAACTGTTGGGGTTGTTAACACAAGGTTTTCATAATGAACTGATATTTTTAAGACAAAAAGCACTTTTAAACTTACAGTAAGACACGAACTCATAATTTCAAGGTCTAATAGCTGATTCGTAAAATTGTTGTACCTATATATGTGAATAGATAATAAAATTTAGTGGTATTAATCAAATTAATAGATCTTTAGGAGGGTAGTCTAAATTTTTTCATTGATTTCTTGTGTTTCGTTTATCTCAAGAACCAGAGTCAATCCAAAAAAAGTAAATGCATACTGTGTATGTCTAATACAAGTGTTTACAAAAACCATTAACAAAATAAATGCCGCAGATATTTTTAGTTTTTTGTTCCGCAGTGTTATTTTTACAAAATAAATTTTAATTACGCATGTGCAAGCTTAAATGAAATATCATTTGTATAATTTAATTGCCAGAAGTATTACGCTACGTGTATGAGATCTCTAAACAAATATCGGGTAAATTCAAAAAGTTCTACTAGATAAAACGAACATAATTTCAGTTCCACTCAAAAAAGAGGAAAATGATATATTTTTTTTAATCTAATGCACTCTTGTTATATGTAATTTAGCTACACTATTTTTAATATAAATTTGCCGTGTTTAAAAGAATTTTCATATCATGTCTGCTGAGAAAAACGGGAGAATTGGTAAGTATACTATAATTTTTCTTATTGTATTGATAAGAATCAAATAGAAATAATAAATCTTAATAACAAGTTGTGTATTAATTTATTAATTTAATATATATATACATACATATAAAACATACGCTGTGAATACCATTGTCAAAAACTATATGCACATCACATCGTGTACTATAATTTTCTTTTATGTGACCAAGCACAGATTGAAATCCACTTGCACCAGGTTCCAGGTATAACCCAAATATATCCAAATACATTGGGTAGCCACGTAAAAAGATGATGAATGATTTCCATATCACAATCTACACAAAGCATACTTTTGTGCAGATTAAAAAAAAAAAAAAAAAAATGTTAATTCTATTTACTTTAGAAAAAACTTATAAATGTTGAACTGTACTTATCAGAAATTTCTCACATAGACTTAATGTATTAGAAATTTGTTGGATGGAACTGAATATGAACCATTTGCTTTATCTAAACGGAAAGTTTAGTGTAGCACCATTTTATAATTCAGATTTCGAATAGCGAGTGGGAAATCCCTGCTATTATTGGTTCTTGAGATATGTTGATAACAGACAAACACACACAGAACAACCGCTAAAAATGCGTTTTTTTTTTTTTTTTTTTTTTTTTTTTTTTATTTGGGAGACAGAAAAACTGAAAATATTAAACAAGTCCTTCCGGCTTATTCGGAAGGGTAGGTCGATTTCTTTTTCCTTATCAATTAGCCGTCATATTTTGTTTCAAAATTGCGGCTACAAATTATTAACGAATTGGTAGAAATATTAATGCAGGCTATCTACATATGCAGTTTTAAGCAAATCGGTCCATAAATACCTTTTTATGTGAATTAAAAATTTTCAAGTGGCCGACGCTTGGAAACAAGATGGTGGGCCAAGTTGACAAATATATTAAATGCATTTGTGAGATAAGACTACTGTACAAATATAGTTGGCTGCCACTTGGATCAAAATGGCAGAGAAAGTTGCTCAGTGAACTAATTAATCTAAGATATTGTTGCAAATTTAAAAATAATTCTTTTTTTTTTTTTTTTTTTTTTGTAGAAATTCTTTCAAAGAGGCTTAGTAAGTTGATTAAAAGTTAATTTTCTGTATTCCTAGTTTGTTTTAACGTTAAAATAGCCTAATTTGACCTTAAAAACGCATTAAAGAGCTCCAATATGGCAGGTAATGGATTTGGCGCCAAATTTGGCGACTTTTCCACTTAGCGACTTTTGGCGAAAAAATGCATAGTTCATTAATAAACTTCATTGAGACACTTATATAGTCTATGTATACATCAAAATTCAAACAAATTCGGAATACGCTTTTTACAATTTGAATTTTAAAAAGTGGCCTCCACTTGAAAACAAAATGGTGGAGCAACTTGGTTAAGAAACTCATCAAAGATATTCATAACACAAGTTAAGACACTGTCCAAATTTGGTTCGATTTGGAGTGTTATTTCGGAAGTTATCGTGATTTTAAATTTTCAAGTGGTAGCCTAATTTCAACTGGCCCCGCTTAACTTAAGATATTCGCCACTTTATTAAAAATGGCGGATACGTTCATTAATAAACTTGCTTGAGACACTTATATAGTCTGTGTATACATCAAAATTCAAACAAATTCAGAATACGCTTTTCACAATTTGAATTTGAAAATATCAAGTGGTTTCCACTTGAAAACAAAATGGTGGAGCAACTTGGTTAAGAAACTTATCCAAGATATCCATAACACAAGTTAAGATGCTGTCCAAATTTGGTTCGATTTCGAGCATTATTTCGGAAGTTATCGTGATTTTAAATTTTCAAGTGGTAGCCTGATTCCAAGTGGCCCCACTTAAGATATCCGCCACTTTTTTTTAAAAATGGCAGATAAATTTCATTAATAAAGTTCATTGAGACCCTTATGTAGTCTAGATTTACATAAAAATCCAAGCAAATCTTGCATTAAATACGCTTTTTTACAATCTGGGTTAGAAATGTTCAAGTGGCTGCCACTTGAAAACAAAAAGTCGGAGCAACTTGCTTAACGAACGCAACCAAGAAACTCATCCAAGATATTCATACTACAAGTTAAGACGCTGTCCAAATTTGGTTCGATTTGGAGTATTATTTCGGAAGTTATCGTGATTTTAAATTTTCAAGTGGTAGCCTGATTTCAAGTGGCCCCACTTAACTTAAGATATCCGCCACTTTGTTAAAAATGGCGGATACGTTCATTAATAAACTTCATTGAGACGCTTATATAGTCTATCTATACATCAAATTTCAAACACATTCGGAATACGCTTTTTACAATTTGAATTTGAAAATATCAAGTGGTCTCCACTTGAAAACAAAATGGTGGAGCAACTTGGTTAAGAAACTTATCCATGATATCTATAATACAAGTTAAGACGCTGTCCAAATTTGGTTCGATTTGGAGCATTATTTCGGAAGTTATCGTGATTTTAAGATTTCAAGTGGCCCCACTTAATTTAAGATATCCGCCACTTTGTTGAAAATGGCAGACAAATTTCATTAATAAAGTTCATTTAGACCCTTATATATTCTAGATTTACATAAAAATTCAAGCAAATCTTGCTTTAAATACGCTTTTTACACTGTGGGTTAGAAATATTCAAGTGGCTGCCACTTAAAAACAAAAAGTCGGAGCAACTTGGTTAACGAACTCATCCAAGATATTTATAAGATTAGTTCACTGTCCAAATTTGGTTCGATTTGGAGTATTATTTCGGGAGTTATCGTGATGACAAAATTTTCATTATAGATAGATAGATATATAGATAGATAGATAAACAAAGTGATTGCAATAGGTCGATTTCTAAAGAAATCAACCTAAAAAGTCGATTTCGAAAATGTGACCCAAAATCAATACTTTATTTACCATACATATGTGTAAAACAAAGTTAAAATCTATACTCGTATACACTACCTACCAATAAGTATTTGGACCCTTTAAAATTTAGACGTTTTGCAAATATCTAGGAAATGTTCTTTAGGAATCATCTTGAAATTTCGGTAGTGTAAAGAACATGTTATACCTCATACCATAAAAGCCAACATTTTAATTTATTCAGAAGTATTTAGAGACCCGCACTTATTTTTTGAAAGTAATTTTATCTTCGAGAAAAAAATCCTATAATATAAATAGTGAGAAATAAAGGCGGAGCTAAACATACTCCGGAATAAATTAAAATGCTGGCATCTATGTTCATATATTTCAGCCGAAGGTGTGTTCTGTAGAGTAAAGAAGAACTAGTAAAAAGTTAAACAAAAGTCAAGATGTTTTGAATCACCCTGTAAAAAGTAATGCTTGAAATGTGTTTTGTCTGTAGCTTGAGATCATGAGGATTGTTTTCATTATCTGAATAAATTTTTGTGAGGCTACGACATACATTCATGGAGGTATAACGCTTTCATTTTAAAAAAAACGGATAAAAAAAAAAAATCCACTTTTTAAATTATAACACGTAGGACACTAAACACAATGCAAAGCAATTTTTAGGAAACATGATATACTACATTAGACACAAAATGCTGCAATCAGAATGCAAAAATGTTAAATATTTTACGAAATATGAACATTTTTACTATATAATTTTTAATTACGCGTGCGCTAGCTTAAAAAAAAAAAAAAAAAAAAAAAAAAAAAAAAAAAAAATCCATTTGGATAATTTAATAGCAAATAATATTATAGTTTTAAAAAATTAAAGAACACGCTTTTATAGAAATGTGTACTAAAAAAGCACAAAATATCTATCTTAGTATTAAAATGCAGGGTAAGAGAAAATCGTGTGAGTGGCACACCATAATATTTACATACATTTAAATCTTTAATTAAAATAATTTAGAATAAAAAAAAACCATTTTTAAAAAATCCCTCTGACTGGGCTCGAACGTTAGACCTTTAGGTTCGTAGCGCGGAGCTTTACCTCACAGCCACAGCGTTGACGTAGGGAATGTATTTTTTTACAATATAGATTTTTTGTTTGCTCCCAGAGCGGTTACAAGCATACATTGTACTTACAAACATACATACAGGTGAAGCTAACAAAAGCGTGTTAAAAATACTGAGCAACTTACATGAAAATCACAAACGGATATTGTGTAAATTCAACCAGTTCTGAGAGATAGAATGAACAGAATTTCAGTTTTCTCAAAATAAAAACTAAAATATAAAGGGTTTTATCACATTTTTATTTTTATTGAATCAATGCCCAATGTTAATACAGTGTTCGCTGATTGTAAACAAATGCTGCTAAAAACCCCTACCATCTTCCTGTTTTACGAGCAGAATTGAAAATATGTTCATTGTTTCTCTCATAGCTTTTTGAATTTACATGATAATTGTTTGAGGTTTTCATATACGTTGCTCAATAGTTTTGGCTATTAAATTATGCAAGTAAAATTACTTGAAAGCTACCGCATGCGTAGTTAAAAATTATTTAGCAAAAATGCTCATATTTCGTGAGATATTTAGCATTTGTGCATTCTGGTTGCAGTATGCTGTGCCTAATGTACTGTGCCAAATTTCCGAAAAATGGCTTTACCTTGCGTCTAATACCCCACGTGTTATAATTAAAAAATTATAATTTTTCTTTGCCTTTTTATTATTATTTTTTTTAAAGTTGTGTCTCCCTGAATATGTGTAGTCATAAAAATCTCTACGGCCTCATTAAAATTTATGCTGATAACGTGAAAAATCCTTAGAATCGCATGCTACAGCCATAAAGAATTTAGAGCACAACACTTTGCAGGGTGATCCAAAACATCGTGATTTTTGTTTAATTTTTTACTGGTTCCCTTTTACTTTTCAGGACACAACTTTTGCTGAAATATATGAGGTTTTACATGTTCTTTACACTACCAAAGTATCAAGATCACTCTTAAAGAACTTATCTAGACATTTGACAAAAGATTTAAATTCGAAAGTGTTCAAATACTTATTGGTAGATAGTGTACAATATATCTTATAAACAAATTTTGCAACATTCCTCTGAATTAAGTTAATAACTTTATTTTGAAATTTTTACAAAATAAACTTCAATTGCAAATTTTCTTTTAAATTTCAATACTAAATAACCCTGTGATATTGGTAGTTTTAAAAAATAATTGTAATAATAATCTTGAAAAGAATAGAAATAAATACATCTCTAAATACTGATTTTTTTTTTTTTTTTTTTTTTTTTTTTTATGATAAAATGTGAGTTGGACTTTATCTTTTCACCTAGAACCTTAATCAATTACCTTGACATATTTGACTGACGTTTTAAACGTTTCCGCTTTCTTTTTTTCTGAAGAAAAAGAAATTCCACTCAATATTTTATCTGTCAAAGCAAGATTTACGATATTTTTCACTTACTGTAAAGAGAAAAAATCCGTACTACTTTTTGGAATATATGAAAAGTGACTTTATTTTTTTAATTAACTTTCTTCTTTTTTTTTTTTTTCTTTAATTAAAGAAAAAATATATACAATTTACATCAACGTCGTTTTGTAGAATTTTTTCCTTCTAGAAAGGAAGCTTTGTAAATTGGTTTGAAATTGTTAAAATGCAGGAAATTTTTTTGTTATTTATTAAAAATTTTATGAATGTCTAGAAACATGGGAAAATTTATATTTTAGAATCTGAATTAATTAAAAATGTATGTTATATACAAATGCCGATTAGTAATCTCTTATTTAAAAAAATTTGCTTCAACAACGTAAATATAACTAGTCTTTATTTAAATTTGAAACTCGACAAGACATATCAATTACTCAAACTTTTCTTACATAGATTTTTTTTTCTTTTTTTAAGGAAAACTATTACTATTCTTTAATATATCGGCTGTAATTTAGAAAGCAGTTCATACAGTTTAACACACAGTGTTTTAATTCCCCTTTAATAAACATTTTACAAATTCTAATTTTAAACACAGACGCATGTACCTACTAGACATAAATCTGAGGTATCGTGTCACAACATCGCCGGAAAAAACATCGCGCGTCAAAACGTCGCCGCGAGAACATCGCCGTGCCAAAAACATCGCTGGCAGAAACATCGACAAAGAATGAATTTTATTTTTACATATAGTAAAGAGTGTCTATTTTTTGTGTGTATGTCGGTCGCTTTGTGTTGTGGACAAACGGATGCCAGCACAATTATAAAAAAAAAAATCTGATGTGGGCACCACATGACTTCTTTATACATCTTTAGAAATATATAATGTTAAAAAGCATTGTCATTGGACCCAAGACAAATGGTTAAAAATATTTTTAAAATGCATTACCACCGTGTTCTGGCTTTTCTGAAAGTTTCAAATGTCTAGCTAGTCGGGAAGTTAGTTAAAAATCAATTGCAAGATTTGTACAGGTAACGATGCCGAAGGCAGCAGGGATCCGAAGCAGTTGGCTAAAAGTATTTAAAAAATGGATTTTCACCGTGTTCTGAACTATTCTGAAACTTTCAAATGTCTACCCAGATAACAAGCACATTTGCAGCAAGTTTGATTTTTCTTGATATTACCTTGCCATGACAAATTTGATGTGATAAATTTTCCGTGAAATTGCCGCAAAGTAGACACGACACAAATCTATCATTCGTTTTAATTATTATTTTTTTTTCTTTTTCCTTTTACACCATTTCTGTTGCAAACTAAAATTGCTAAGTAAGTATTTGAAACTCAACCAAAGACTGATATTGAAGCGGTTTCGCAACGTTTTCTTTCTCGTGTTGTTTACTGGTGTAAGAAGCGTGTCAACAAGTCTTATGCGAAATACAAGCTATATTTACATGCTTCTATGTGTATTTGAAGATAATGTGACGTGATAAGAATGTGTGTTTGCAATGCATTAACAGTTGGTGTGACATGACACGCTTGCCTATTGCAATGAATTTGCAGTACTCTTAATACGGCAAACCTAACTTTTCTACTAGTTTGCAACGAATTTGCAGCAAATTTGAAACAGTAAAAGTGCAACTTGCACGACACGTTTGCTGCAAATTTGGCGTATGGTGACTTCGGAGTTTGCGTTAACTTGCTTCAATCTTGTTATGAACTTACAGCTTGTCACACTGAACTTGCTGCAAGTTTGTTGGCTTACAAAGCAAGATTGCTGCAATTTCGCTGCAAATTGAAATTGCTATGTGGGTAGCTAGTCGGGAAGTTAGTTAAATAAATTTTCTGTTGAACCATATAAACGCTGCCAAAGGCGGCAGTGACCCGTAACAATTTGCTAAAAATATTTTAAAAATGCATTGTCACCATGTTCTGAGCTTTACTGAAAGCTTCCAATTTCTAGCTAGTCGAGAAGTGAGTTAAAAATCGATTGCAAGATTCGTCCAGGTAACGCTGCCGAAGGCAGCAGAGATCCGAAACAGTTGGCTAAAAATATTAAAAGAAATGCATTTTCACCATGTTTTGAACTATTTCGAAAGTTTCAAATGTCTAGCTAGTCGGAAAGTTAGTTAAATAAATTTTCTGTTGAACCATATAAACGCTGCCGAAGGCAGCAGTGACCCGAAACAATTTGCTAAAAATATTTAAAAAACGCATTGTCACCATGTTCTGAGCTTTACTGAAAGTTTCAAATGTCTACATAGTCGGAAGTTAGTTAAAAATCGATTGCAAGATTTGTCCAAGTAACGCTGCCGGAGGCAGCAGGAATCCGAAACAGATCGCTAAAAGTATTTCAAAAATGCATTTTCACCGTGTTTTGAAATATTCTGAAAGTTTCAAATGTCTAGCTAGTCGAGAAGTTAGTTCAATAATTTTTCTGTGGAATCATATAAACGCTGCTGAAGGCAGCAGGTATCCGAACAGTTGGCTAAAAATATTTTTAAAATGCATTGTCAACGTGTTCTGAGCTTTTCTGAAAGTTTTAAATGTCTAGCTAGTCGGAAAGTTAGTTAAATTGCAAGATTTGTCCAAACCGTTTTTGAGTTATTACCGTTTTTTGATACATTTTGGCCATTATGAACCTAATTTTCTTAAATATCTCCAAAACGGAAAATCATACAAAGTCCAAAAAGGGAGGTGCACAACTAGATGTTAAAACAAACCTGTGTACCAATTCGCAACTTTCTACGTCCAACCGTTTTTGAGTTATGCGACATAGTCACACACACACACAAAGACACACATACATACAGATGTCAAGAAAAAACGTGTAAAGTTGCTTATATCTCTAAAACGAGAGCTCGTGTTAAGACTACACTTGCATGTGTACAACTAGACATCATGACAGTCACACGTGCAAATTGAGAACATTCAGTGATCATTCGTTTTTGAGCAATATGAAATAGAAAATCCCTTTCGCAAATCGGGATTACTATACTTCCTTATACTTTGTATAAGGAAGTAAAAATTACACGGAGGTCTGTTTTGACCCCCCCATGATACACCTCGGAGCTTGATTTTCGAATTTTTTATTACAGTTATAAAAATTATTAAAATATGAAATTTGACTTCGTTCTATGTTTTTCCAGCGATGTTATGACGCAGTACCTCTTGCCAATTTCCTCTCGCAGACGATTCTCTTTCAATAACTGGCATCTTGTCTGGAATAAAAGATAATTTCATTTCATTCTTTAAAGTATTGGGGTAAAATTAAGAATGCCGTAATTAGCATAGAATTGTTCCTTTTTTTTTTTATTGTAAATCTGACTACCTCTATAAATTGAACAAACGCTGTAAAAATCAAGCTTCTAAGTTAAAAATTGCAGATATTACAATTTAAATATTTAATTTTGAAGTTTTTTCGCAGTCATTCTTTCTAAATACCAGTCAGTAAATAGAAATTTTACATTACTAAACTTAACATTAACTTTTTTATATACAGTCGGTAACAAAGTGTCCGAACACTAGCAAAAATTCCTATGTAAAAAAAGTATACTTCATGTGGTTTTGTTATTAAATCTTTGTCGAATCCTGGTCTTAGTCAGTCTAAGAACATGATTCGATAAGGATTTATTTAACATAACCGTATGAAGTTTACTCTTTTTACATAGGAATTTTTGCTAGTGTTCGGATACTTTTGTTACCGACTGTATATATATATATATAGACAGATGAAAACTCCGATTTATTTATTTTGTAATTTTTATTTTCATGATTGGGGTTATATAATAAAACTGTACTGCCTACGGTAGTATCAAAACTGGGTCGTCAAGCATGAATTTTATTTTGACACCTTTTATTGTATGAATTTGATTTCACTATTTCACAGTATTAATTTAATTCTAATAATAATTTGGCTTCTGGTAAGTAAAATTTTAATTAGGTAGGGAAATTGGTATAATATTTATAAGCTTCAAATTTTTATGGTAACTAATAATAAGTAAAATGCGAAAATTACGCATGGGTTTGCTAGCATTTTCTAAAATTTATCTTTGAAACACAGTAGTTTTAATTTCGTAAATTTATATTTAATTTTTTATTTGCGGTAATTGTATTTTCCAAAACGATGTTTCTTTAGTAATATGCTTGTACACATTGTTTATATATATATATTTAATAACGCATGTTAATCAATTGCATAATAACATATTTTCTTAAGTTTAGTAAAGTTTATCACTAATGCAATTTGTGATGATATGCCATATCCTTTGAAAATCGAATTACATTTTCTCTTAAACATTATCATTAGTTTTGGTAAACACAACCGTCTTGCCTTATTTGCTTAAACTATTATTAAGTTATGCACAAGTTTGATAAGTTTTTGTAAGCATATAATAAAATTTTTCTATAAACATGGGTGTCATCATAATGCATAATTATTTAGCGCGATGCTGTTAATACAAAATACAGTTTAATAATAATAGCAGTAATCATCATAAGTATGATATTCAATAAGTACTTAATTTCTATATTGTTATTCTAGATATTAAAACAAAATTTAAACATAATATTTGGATTATTTTGATATAGACCTTTTTTTATTGCCATGATTTTTATTTATTTATTTATTTATTTATATATTTTTTACGACTAATACTTTTATTAATAATAAAATTTCAAGAATCTAAATTTTAAAGTAGTATAAATATTTCACAAAATAAACTAAATGATTAAAAAAGTACATAATATCTACCATTAATAGTACAAAAAAAAAAAAAAAATACAAAACACATAATCATTATGCTTACGATATATATATATATATATACAGGGCGCGAAATTTCCGCTCGCCAGCTCGCCATTGGCGAGTGGAATTTTTACTGTGGCAAGTAAAAATTTGGTCTAATTACAGATAGAATTCTTACACGATACATGACAGAAAATATTCTTTTTATAGATTTAAATATGGCAAAATCTTGCCGTCTTTTAACCTCATATTTAACCTCTCCTTTTTAGATTCTCGGAGAGCCGAGTCTGTTATGCGCGGCCCGAGATCGCCCCAGCCTAGGAAAGTAAAAATACGTAGTGCATACATAAAACTTTTGATCTCTTCGATTGTTTATCTCCTACTGTTATTTCTCCAAGCAGAGTGAGAATTGACGAGCAGAGAGCCTCTTTGCCCGTCGCGTCGTCCACTATCCCGGAGAAGAGATATGCGAGAGTTTGCCTATTGTCATGAGCCCGAGCTCTTTTAAAGATACTGCCTATGCTTATTTTGTTGAATAATGATCAAAAAACAGTTCATATTTTCCAGTTTTTTACTGAAACGCCAATGATTTTGCTTGTAATGATTTGTAAGCAACGATTTTATGGAAAAAGTTATTCTGAAATGGCTATTTCAAATGACAACAATGAACAAGTTGTACACATCGAAATTCCGTCTGATTACAAAAATAAAATGGACGAAAAAGATATTTCTGATGTAAAAAGTTAAATAAATGAATAGGTAAATAAGGAGGCTGAATCTTTCATAATAAAAAGATTTTCACAGGTTATTGTTTGACAAAGAGTATTTTCTTCTTCTTTTCTTCTTTAATGACTCTTTGCATTTATGTTATTAGATATTTTAATCTTTTTCAAATCTCAAATACAATTCATTATAATAATTTTTGAATAGAGATGATTATGAGATATGTTGATATACGACACACTTTTAATATACATAATTTTAGGCATATTTGTAAAAGCCTTCCAAATAGTTAGGAAAAAAAAAAAAAAAACCAAAATACGTAAAAAATAAAGAAATAAAAAATGGCAATCCTATTTTGTGGCGAGTAAAACTTTTGTTTCGGCGATTGTAATCTGAGTTGAAATTTCGGGCCCTGAATATATATACATTAAGACACGCAGAATATAAATTAAAATGCCTCGATTTATTGTTTGCACAGTAAAAATTAATAAAAAAAACTATATATATATATATATATATATATATATGTTTATATGTTTTCTTAAAGTTCCAGGTTAATGCGCTATCGCCAGATTTGTTATTGTAATTATTACTTCATTAATATTTTTATTATTATATACCGCAGAGGCTTGTTTTCAGCGGTGTAACGTTACAAAATTCAATAAAATTTTATTTATTTAATTTTTTTTTTTTGGTCCAATTTGTTAAGTATACACTTGACAATTATAAAGGTATCTCCTTATATTTTATTAATGGCAGTGGGGACCCGGGACGACATTTTACCCGATCAGAAATGATTTTTTTTTTTTGTCAATTTCTTTTCTTAAGACTAAAAGTTACTGTTAGTGATTCATTAATTATAGTGATTCATTTGAAAATACTGACCCGCTAGCGGGCGAAGCTCGCTAGTATTATTAAAATCTGTGCGCGTCTGTCTTTCTGTCTGTCTGTCTGTGAGAAATGCCTTGTGACCGCTAAAGCTCCGGCGCTAATGGTCGCATCGCCTCGAAACCGGTGTCGACAGACGCAGATTTTCTTCATCTCGACATCGCGATATATCGCTAAGCGATGCGACCCTAATTAGCGGAGATATTAATTAAAATGTCCACCCATGTCTACCGAAAAATGACCCAGAATTCATGATTAAATGCTTAAAAAGCGACATTTTTACGGAAAAAGTGGGAAATTAATTAGAAATATCAGTCGTATTGTTACAAACAAGATACCATTGGAAAGGGCTTTTTTTTCTCAATCCGATGGTGTAAACGGCTTATCGATCGGACAATTAGATTTTTTTTAAATTAACTAAACTAAAAAAAATGGTGGCAACAAATCACAAGCATTTTAACTTGGCAGACGATCTTGAACGGAAAGAAAAAACATCTGGTGTTTAATGAGGTCACGTGTTTTTGTACTGCGATTAAAAATTGCAATTTTCTATTTTCTTCAATTTTTCAAAATTCGCACATTTCAATTAGTGTACAATCTTAACACCACAAAACAAACATGCAGTTCAAATTTCAGCGATTTTGGTCAATAAACAAAAGATTTACATTTTAATTGCAAATTAAATTTTATCTTTACACGCCTGACATTTTATCTGTCGAAAGAAGGATACCAGTTTCAAAACGACACAAATACACTTAGGGTAAAAATATTTCTTTTTCTATTTACTTCCATTAACCGACTACCGTAGATAATGGAATTCGAAATTTCACCTGATTTACACGTTTTGAGGTGTCATGGCGCTGTAATAATTTAAAATTTCAATATTTAAAATTCTAATTATGTTTAATTTTTTTTTATTAAATATGTCATTCGATACACATTTTAAAGTACGGTTACATTATCGAAAGGGGAATTCGAGATTTCACCCGATTTACACGTGTTGAGGTCTCCTGATTAGGTTTTCTTTTGCATCGCAATAGTGGAATTCGAGATTTCAGCTTATTTACACGTTTTGAGGTCTCCTGAATGGGTTATCTTTTGTATATCAGCTACTAATTAAAGTGTCGAAAGTGGAATTAGAGATTTCACCTGATTTACACGTTTTGAGGTTTCCTGAATGGGTTTTCTTTTGTATCTCAGCTGCTAATTAAAATAATTTCATAAGTAATACATCATTTGAAAGCTTTGTTAATTTGGAATTGAATAGTAGATTACAGAAATTCGATATTTCGACATTTCTCCTGACTTAAACGTTTTGAGGTGTCCTGAATGGGTTTCTCTTTTGTCTCAGTTACTAATTAAAAAAATTTCGTAAGTAATACATCATAGAAAGCTTTGTTGATTTGGGATCGAACAGTGGAATACAGAAATTTCTACCGCCAGATGACGCTGTAATATTTTCAAATTTCAATATTTCAATTTCTAATCATGATTAAATTATTTTTAATACATCATTCGAAAGATATTTTAAAGTTCTTTTATATTATCGAAAGTTTTCAGCAGATTTACACGTTTTGAGGCGTCCTGATTAGGTGTTCTTTGCATCTCAGCTAATTGAGTAAGACCGTTCAAAATTGGTATACGTAGGTTAATTAGAAGGGGCTGAAAGGGTGGGGAAGAAATAGGCGTGCACCGCGCGCATATCCCCTAACATGCGCGCGCGCAGCGCGCACGGGACTTCGCTGCCGAAGGCAGTGGGGACCCGGTCCCACTTTTTAACCGATGAGAAGTAATTTTTTAATTTTCTTTTCTTAAGAATAAAAATTTGATTTGAAAAGGAATACGTGCGCGCGCAGCGCGCATGGGTCTGCGCTGCCGAAGGCAGTTGGGACCCGGTGTGATTTTTTACCCGATCAGAAATGATTTTTTTAGGGGGCACGAAGTGTCAGGGAAGGAATGCGGGCGTGCAGCGCGCATTCTTTAACTAGTACGCGCATGGTATTAACTTAATTAACTTATTTAACTTAACGCGCATAGTATTCTTTAACTTGTGCGCGCGCAGCGCGCACGGGACTGCGCTGCCGAAGGCAGTGGGGACCCGGGCCGACTTTGTACCCCATGAGAAATGATTTTTTTTTCTTTTCTTTTCTTAAGAATAAAAATTTGATTTGAGAAGGAATATTTGCGCGCAGCGCACGTATACCTTCACACGTGCGCGCGCAGGGCGCATGGGTCTACGCTGCCGAAGGCAGTGGGGACCCGGTGTGAGTTTTTACCCGATCAGAAATTATTTTTTGGGGGGGGGGCACGAAGGGTCAGGGAAGGAATACGCGCGCGCAGCGCGTGTATCCCTTAATTTGTGCGCACGGGACGACGCTGCCGAAGGCAGTGGAGACCTGGGACGACATTTTACATGATCAGAAATGATTTTTTTTTAATTTATTTTCTTAGGTTTAAAAGTTACTGTTAGTGATTCATTAATTATAGTGATTCAATTGAAAATACTGACCCGCTAGCGGGCGAAGCTCGCTAGTTTTAAAATATATGTTGTTAATATTTAAATAGCAACAAATAGCTTTTTGATTTATAAGTAACTTTATTTTATTTTTTAAACTTCTTATAAAGAACTTTTTTCATTAATTTGCGGTAAAGTGATTTTATCTCTTTTATATACATTTCTTTATTTTAGATAGCTAACATTATAATGCAGCTTCTCAAATTGCGAAAAAGTAAATGAGAGAATTAGTACAAAGCAACAGATTTTTAATAATAAGGTTTAAAATATTATTAAATTCAGTTCAATTTACAGTAAAATTAATAATTTTCTGTAAAATTTAATTGATAATTAATTCTATATTATAATGATCAAATGTTTAATATATTAAAATTACGAGGAAATTTTTAAGATAATATTATTTTTTAGTATATATATATATATATATATATATATATCATATTAAAATGGGCAGCCACGCGTGGAAATGATAAAAATGCAGTACATTCGTCGGATTAAATGGTTCTTTAACAAGTTCAGGGCTTACATCCATCACATGAAAGTGAGCCCTCCATTTAAAACTTACATCTTGAAAACCTAGCTCAAGACTAAGAACTTCAGACGAACAACTTGTGAGGTGAAATATAGCGTCGAGTTGAGGTAAATGAATGTCGCCGTAGGTAATTAATATTGAAGGTGAGATGTTGATCAGAGGTTGGGAAAGTTGAGATATCACCGCTAAGCCAGCCTCGACCCTATAATGGTTTAGATGATGAGTTCAGCAATCAGCAACTGCCCAGATGTAACCCTCCGAGATGTAACCCTCACCTGATGTCAAAGTCCAAGCCATAGATCAAGTGATTATGTTCCAGTTTTCTTTTTTACTTTCTTTCTTTCTTTCTTTTATTTTTTTTAAGTGCATGATCTATCACAGAGCTGAAAAAAAGGACTGACATGGTTTAAAAGCCTTTTGGACCTTTTTTCAATTTTCTAAGGAAACATGAACTTTCCAAAGAAAAACCAAAATTTATATGAATTTTTAGTAGAAAGAACTCTGAAATTCATGTTAATCACTTGTATGTCAAACATTTTCGTATCGTTCTATTGTATAAATATTTAATGTATGTATGTATGCTAAATCTATTTATTACATTCCATCAACTACAGCGTAGATGAATATGAACTTTTATTACTTGCCCCTTGTATAAATACCCGTCATTTGCTTTTTTTTTAATCTGTAAGCTTAAAACTCGCGTTTAACTTCATGACAATAAAATGACTAACTGCTGAGTTTCTTTTTTTTTTTTTTTTTTTTTTTTTCTTTCCCGCTTATGCTTTAGCTAAGGAGGGAATATTTCTCTATATGTAAACCATGTATTATGTTAATAGAGACGAACATGTCTCAGTGTTTTCTAGAAGCGAATTGTAACTTAACTTTTGACCTTGTATACTGTAAAAAGTTTTTCTCACATTTCAGAAACACTCTGGTGAATTCTTATTTTCAACTGATGTCTAGAGTTTCTAAAACTCCTATCTACATAAGGTCTTTTGACCTGAGGACGAAAGTTCCTTTGATCGGATGTGGAAAGCCTGCAAATTCCAATATCTGCTATATTCTAAATAAAGTGAACCTTCCTAGTCACTTCATCTGCGTGCTTGATTTTCAAGTCCCACATCTAGACCTGCTAACTATGCTAGTTTATCCGTAATGGTATTAAAACCCGCCTTTTTTTTACATCAGAATAGTTGTAGAGCAATAGTCTTCTTATTTAATCATGAGAACATATTGTAGAATATTACTCTACAACTATTCTGGTGTGAAAAAAAGGCGGGGCTTAATACATTACGGATAAACTACCATAGTTAGCAGGTCTACCCAAATCCCAATTGACGGCATTAACCTTTGTTGAAAAGTTATTCTTCAATTGCATAGGTTAAAAGAAGATTGATTGTGTGTAATGATCTTTTACACAATAGACTTTTTTCTACAGAATGATATTCTCGCTTCTGTATATACGAGTTCATCTTATTAAAAATATCTCCTGGATGTCAGGAAGAAAAGTGTAACACACCCTTGTATGTAATAAACAAAAAAGAAAGAAAGCTTAAGCGTAGTTTATCGCAGTTTCCCTACTAAAACGACCTTTCTTTTCTAAATTTAAAATTAATCTTTTTTCTCTCTCGTTAAAAGGTTGAGGGTTTTTCAGCTCAGAAAACAAAGCAAAATTTTCTTAATTAATAATTGTGCTTCTTTAAAAAGGAATACTTTTTTTTTTTAGAATTTTTCTCGGAGAGTGCGTCCTCTAGTTTGACTTTTGATTCAGTTTAAGTCCTCAACTTTCAGTTAATCCTTTTCAAGGATTTGCGACACTTATAAAGTTTTCCTTTAAACCCGTCTATACTTTCAAAAAAGTTTTTAATTTCGCGGGGGGGGGGGCGCTGTAAGGTGAGATATAGTGTCGAGTTGAGGTAAATGAAAGCCGCCGTAGGTAATTAGTATTAAAGGTAAGATGTTGATCATAGGTTGGTAAAGTGTAAGCTGTATCCAGCGTAGTTGACAAAGGTAGTGGTGAAAGCGATAGATTGAAGTTGTCGAGTTGGGGAGATTTGTGGTCGACATGGAGTGTCTAAACGGAAAGTAGAATCTACGCAGCTTGAGGAAATATGATTGAATGCGATTAGTTTTGGAGAAATAAGTTGATGAATTGAAATGAAGGATGTGGTCTGTTTTTGAAAAGTGTTTAAATAGCGAAGTGTTTGAATGAAGTTTTTTGGTGTTGGAGTATGGCGGGGCGTTAAGCGATTGTTAATTGATTAGTAAATTATATGTTGGAAGTTCGATAGTTTTAATGAGTAGTCGTGCTACAAGAAGTTATAAAGTTTAGTGTGCACGGGATTTACTTGGAGTGTCAAGTTGTTGGTTGACGTAGTGTGAGCTTTGAAGTTGCTCTTCGAGCGACTAAAAGGTTAAGTCAAGATTTTTAAGGCAGATATCATCGCCACCAGTGGTGAGCATATTTTCATAATAGCTTTAATTTACTTATTTAATATATTGGGAGTTTCTTTGACACGCCCCACCCCCTTACTCTTATTCACGTCATAATAAAAATCATTTAGTTTTATACAAGAATCTCCGTGATTATTATTATCTAAACTTAAGTTGTTATTAAGATGGAGTCTGCAGTAGCCGAGGCGCAGAACTCACAAACTGAATTGAAAATTCTCTTTCCATTCCAAGCGAGGGCGGTCACGTGATCGAAACTATCCCGATTGGCTTAGAGGAAGTCATACGTCATCGGAAGGAGCGAATAGAAGGTTCTAGATTGAAAGTACGTACGAATTGAACAATAAAATAAATAACTATTTGTTTAATCAGAAAATAAAATAAAATAATTTTAAGGATTGAGAAAAAGCTAATGGATTTGGAATTAGTGCAATACTTAGAAAATAAATTAATAATGGGATTAAATTAATAATGGGAATAAATTAATAATGGGAATAATTAGGGAGCTATCAGTTGATTAGTGGGAGGAAGAATCATTTAAGTTTGAGAAGTGAAGCTTTAATTTTATAGGGGTTTTTAACTATATTTCATGCATATATATATATATATATATATATATATATATATATATATATATATATATATATATATGTATATATACACATATATAATTCAAGAAGCAATTTAAATATGATGCTTTATAAAATGAAAAATAGTTAGAATATTCACGATGCCAAAATTAGTTTCCTATAGAAAAAAAATCTGTTCAACGTATTTTTTTTTTTTTTTTTTTTTTTTTTTTTTTAATTAACGCATTTAACAATAATTTTAAGCGCATATAAATTTTACAGAAAACTAAATGAACAGAATTACAACTACCAAGAAAATCTTTTTTTTTTTTTATGTGATTTCTTTGGGAAAAGCACAATATATTTAAAATTTTGTATTCTCTACTTTCAAGGGCATTAAAATATTCATTTGTGTGATAAGTGTTCTATGTTATTTCTTGGCGTTAAATCTCCAATAGTGCTCCTATTAAACGAGTCTTATAAAGTATGTGTTTTTATAGTACAATATATATTTCACTCTGCAACGATTACAGCGGGTAAATATTAGAGTGGGCCGAAAAATGGATATTTTCAATAAACAATTTCTAATAGCAGAAAAAGTTGTACTTTGACAGCCTCAATTTGAGAAAAATGAATTTTAAAAAAAAGTAAATATTTATATCTTTAGTTCACGCATGCCCTTCAAAGTTCGAAAAAATGATGAAAAAAAGTTAAATTTTGAAAAAAAAAATTAATGAAATACAAATATTATTAGTTTTTGTTCTAATACCATTCGAATGCTTCCTTGTAACACTCTTTCCATATACTATCTTCAAAAATATTTATTATATTTTACGGTTATTAGAATGCGCATAATCCGTGCAATACCGTAAAATTATTCAAAATTTGAATTTTTTAGCTTTTTTTTTTTTTTTTTTTTTTTTTTTTCATACAAAATGCAGTATTTAATTTTTTGTAGCTCAATTTTCAGAATAAATATGCACTGTGCACCTCTTCGTGTGTTATTCAATTATAATTTTTTACATTAACAACCCAGATGTGACCACGATGAGATGGTTGTACTTCGAATTCTACCCTACTCTTACCATGCAGCCAATCATGATGCGCAGTTATTTACAATATTTGTAGTGCATTTACATTTAAATTTATGATTATAAACAAGTTTCTATTTTTGGATTGAAGTAGGAAGTTTGATTTATTATTCAGTTTTGGCATTGATAATCGCAAGTATAAATTTTTTACTATAAATTTATCTTTTGAGTTTTTCCTTTTATCTTTTGATTTTTTTTATTATTTTAAACTTTCGCAATTGTTTAGTTTATTGAAATATTAAAGGACTTTTGTTTGTCACATTTTCCTTCCTTCATTGGAGGTATAGAGAAATAAAGATAAAGTAAACACGTTGACCAGCTGATCAACAAACTTCATAATTCGAAATTTCAAAACTTAATACCAGTACAAGAAATTCTTTTATAGATACAGAAGTATGTCCTGACTATTGATCTCTTATCTTGAGTATTTTTCTGTAGTCTAACTCGCTTATATTTTGTCTGTCATCCACTGCTACAGTCAATAACAAGTTCTCAGGGTGAGCAAAAAAGGTATTTAGTTACTAATCAGTTCAAACTTTTTTAGAATGGCAAACGCAACAGAACAGTTATTTTTCTGTCGAAAGTTCTAAACCTGTCCTCATTACAGTAGTAGCAAATAACATAATTATCATTTGAGTTTTAGATATTGAAGCAATCAATATATGCTCCACCTTCTCTTATCGTTTTTTAAAATGACCTCTTAAGATGAACATTTACAACTGAACTGTCGGAAAAACTATTTGACTTTTTTTTTTTTTTTTTTTTTTTCATTATTGATCTAATTTTCTAAGTTTTTTTTATCTCAGCCTTTATATTTCTTTTCTGTTTAGAATACTAATGTCGTGTTTCTAGTACAGTCGGTAACAAAAGTGTCCGAACACTAGCAAAAATTCTTATGTAAAAAAAGTACGCTTAATACAGTTTTGCTAAACAAATGCTTGTCGTATCATTATTGTCGTATCATATCTTGATTTAGCATCAGCGATGAAATACTCACTTTTTTTTTTTTTTTTTTTTTTTTTTTTTTTAAGCTGCTTTCAGTTTTGTCTCTGTTATTATATATTCTGTGTTGTGATATTATTTATAATTTTTATGATTTATAATTTTTACAACGCCAGTTTTGTGGTGCTTCTTTATTAAATGGATTGTGATAGTCTTTTATTAATTGTACTATTCTAGAACACAGTTGGTATTGAAAATTTTGGTATAATTCCTGCATTTTTGAACTAACTCAATCGGCAATAGTTAAAAATGCAGACATTTCCTTAGAATATAAAAGCAATCTCTATCTTTTATTTAAACAATATAAAAGTACATCTTTATATGTTAGGAAAGTGCTCATATCCAGTTCTTTTACTTTTAATCCCGCATCAAAATTAAATAAATACATAAATAAAAATAAAAACTAATACGCAAAGGATTGTCTGGTAGTCGCCATTACTAATGACACTAAGGGTAAAATTGCACAAAAAGAATTCCTAATAGTTTTTAAAGCACAATTGTAAATTCACTATTTAACATAATATTTTAACATAACCCTGCTTAAATAGGATAAAACTAAAACATAATGAACTGATCCAACTACTTGCTTACAGCAGACTGGTATATATTAGAATGAGAATGTATAATGAAATTGAAAAGAAAATTCGCATTGCTCGGTGGATGAAGTCAGATACGGTTTCATCGAGTCTGGTGATTTGCGAACCAAATTTAGGTACTATCTGTTATTATCGCGTGATTTCTTTAGCTATAAAGGTAGAAATGCTTACATATATACCGTAATATTCGATGCATTATGTTTTCTACCAAGCTGGATCTGTTATTTAAAAAAAATAAAAAAGTCCAATTTTGGTTAATTTTACGATACTTTACGGATTATGCGCGATCTGAAAACTGTAAAATAATATGAATCCCTTTAAAGATATATGGAAAGAGTGTTAAAAGACAGCATCCGAAAGCTATTAGAACAAAAATTAATAATATTTGTATTTCAATAAAAATTTATGAAATTTGACCTTTTTTAGCCTGTTTTCGAACTTTGAAGGTCATGCGCGAACTAAAGATATATATATATATATATTTAATTATTATTATTATTATTCCCAAATTCACGATGCCAAAATACAACTTTTTATTGCTATTAGAAACTGATTATTGAAGATATCCATTTTCCGGCCCACTTTAATAAATATACATTTTTATGGTGTATAATTGTCTAACTTTGTTGACAAATAATTTTTTGAATATACTTGTTTTAGCCCAAACCAGCGGTTCACTGATTGGGACTTTTATATTTCTTTCTTTCAGTCTTTTTTTTTTTTCCCACAACGCTTTTATTTAGCAAGATAAAAACATGCCGAAATATGTGCATTGTATATAGAATTTGAAAAGTATATATTTGTAGTTATAGATACTATATTTGTTTATAATTTCAAAAAGTAACTTTTTTTTTTAATAGAAAATACAGAAATATCAGAAAAATATCAGAATCATTCCTACATAACAATTTTTCTTCATGTAGGACACACACATACACACACACACACACACACAAAAAAAAAAAAAAAAAAAAAAAGAAAGAAACTCGCAATGAAATGTGCTTGCTCTACCACAGCGGTTCGAACCAGGGACCACTGCATAGTAGACGGCGATAATTTTACCTCACAGGCACGAAAACACATTTCATTACTTAACATTTCCTAAGCCTGTTTTCATACCAAGTTTTCTGCATGTAAAACCGACATACAATAAGTTCCCAAGATAAAATCTGTGATCATTTTTATTATTAATACTTTTTTTTTTTTTTTCTGGTTACAGAAAAAAAGTGACATTTAACATATCGAGATACACTTTTATAGTAAATTTTGTGGTTTTAAAATAGGAAAATTCGAGATTTTTTTCTTTTTTAAACAGAATACTTTTACAGTTTAAAACATACTAAATATAAATAACAGGTATTACAGAAAAAAAAAAAAAGTAAATATATATTATATCGGAATATTTTATATTCTGGTTCTGTATCATTAAATTATGTAATAACAAATAAAATATACAAGTTTTATGTAATTTGTAACAGAAAAAGCAATATAATAATTTCAAATAATAACAGGCAGATCACATTTTAAATGCATCGCATTTAGTACATTCTACTTTATTAAAAATAAAAACACTGTTTAATTATAGTGTTTTCGAATACGCAGAAGAAAAAGAAGAAATAAAACATAATATAACTTTAATTATACTAATTAATTAGTAAAACTATGCAATGAAATAAACTTCGATTTTTATTGTTATGTCGCATTTTTTAACTGAATAATTAATGAACATTCTTGGAAATTGAGATATTAACTGATGAATTAAAAATATTTGTTTAACAAAACAAAATATCTCATTAACTTTTAAATACAAAAAGTAATTTATGTCTGTACACTTTTTTTTTTCTATAACAGCTTTTTTGTATGTTAAATGCTAATTGCATTCCTACGCAAAAATATTTCCATTTGAAAAATGAAATTAAAAGAAGAAATTAAAATTAACAAGACAAAATAGTTATTAATTAATAATTATAATTATAATAAGTAAAACAGACATTTTTAAAAACCTCCAGCAGTGAATGAGATATTTTTATTAAATATTTTACATCATAATTATTTTTGTTCTCACTCACAATTTTATTGCATATCTAGAAATATACGAGGTGTGGCTATTAAATAACGAGACTATTGCTGTAAAACATTTTATTTTACATTTATACATATTTAGTTATTATCACCTTCAATATACACCCTTCCTCTATCCCTACAACGCTCCATGCGAATTTTCCATTGTTCGAAACAGTGCTGGAAGTCTTGTCCTGTGAGCTCCTTCATGAGGCGTGCCGCTTTTTCTTTCATAGCTTTAACTGACTCAAATCTTGTTCCTTTTAATGCAGATTTAACTTTGGGGAACTGATAAAAGTCACATGGGGGCAGATCAGGCGAATGAGGTGGATGGTCTAAAACTGGGATGTTGTATTTGGCTAGAAACATCTTGACAGACAATGACGTGTGAGCTGGTGAGTTGTCTTGATGAAGAACCTATCACTTGTTTTTCCACAATTCGGGTCATTTTTTTCTTACCCCTTCAAGGAGTTGAGCAAGCACCTCAAGATAGTAATGTTGATTAATAGTTTGGCATTCAGGAACCCAGTGAAGGTACACAATACCATGAATGTCGAAAAAAAAAGGATCATCATCGCTTTGAATTTCGGTCATCATCTCCAAAGTCTTCTCAGCCATCTTAGAAACGGTGAACCACTCATAAACTCACATACGTGATAGACATTCATCACCATAAACTTGATTTAATAAAAGATAAGTTTCACTGGCGGTTTTTCACGTGAAATTTTACGACAATTCGTTGCTCTACTTTTACACTTATCACGTTTTCGGCAAAACGAAACAAACACCTCTTACACAGACGAAGGTTACGGCCAGACTAATTTCTCTACAAACACGGGAGGTGCAGCAATCGAAAGAGAAGGCTTTACGCTGCACAGTTGTCGGTCGTTCGGATTTGGTGCATATTTAGTTCATCTGTAGCAGCAATAGTCTCGTTATTTAATAGCCACACCTCGTAGTTATAAAAATGTATCTATTTTTTCTCCTATAATGTAAGTTATTATTATTATTATTTCTTTTAATTTTAACGGATTATCAATAAAGAAATTAATATTAAATATGCTTCACCTTCAAAGAATTTGGTTAGCGATATTTTTGAAAAGTACTTTTCAGCAAAACCTACATTTTACTCTCTTTTCTTCACTTTATTTTTCTTTAAATAGGTTTTTTGTGTGTTTATATACATATATATACAACATTTCTTATTTGATATAAAGAATTTTAAAATAAGTAATTAATTGACACAAAAATAAAATAGACACGAGATTTTCAGACAGAAAATTCTATAATTAATTAAATATACAAAGCTTAATAGATACTTCATATTTCACTGTTAATATTTTCGGCTGGGCGCCCAGCTCTTTTCAAACGATCTTCATCTGTTTTGGATCTCTTAGAGTTGCGGTCTTTTATAGACTTCATAAGTTGATTCCACATCCGTTCAGGAGCCATTGCGCCGCTGTCATTGCACACATCCGGTGTTTTAGCTATTCTCTGGCTTCTCTAAACATCGCGTAATTATAATTATTGTAATTCGCTATCTTTTTAGTTTTTTTCAAAATTTATTTTAATTTCATTTTCGAAAGTTTTAGCTAAAGCTGTATTTATTTTTCCTGTTTTTATATCGCTTTTATGTTCTTTGACTCTGGTTTTAATGTTTCTTTTCATTACATCAATATATGAACCTGGTTTATTGTCTTGATTATTTGCGAAAAGTATTTGGTAAATTCCGGCAGTTTTCAAAGGGGGAATGGGATCTTTATCATTACGTATGAATTGAAAGATATTCGGGTTAGGTTTTATAGGGATATTTACGCCGATTTTACTTGCAACGTTTTTAATTTTATTCGATGCTCCGCGATCGTAAGGTATGGAAAAAGTGAATTTTAAAGGAGGGTTTAGAAAATTAGGTATATAGTTACTGGCTTTTAATCTGGTTTTAATTTGTTTTTAATGATTTTGTTGGGGTAACCAGCTTTTTTTAGTGAAAACTTTAATTAAATTAAATTCATTATTTAGATCGATAAGGTCATTACATATTAATATTGCACGATTTATATATGAACTAATTGCGTTAATTTTGTAACGGAAAGGGGTTTTAGATTTATAATGTATAATTTCATTGTTATTTGTTTGTTTACGGTACACAGTAGTTTTAATTTAGTTTCCGGTTCTATTAATTTTAACATCTAAGAAGTTTATCTGTCGGTCGTTTCCTTCTTCATATGTGAATTTTATGTTGTTGTCTAAACTATTTATTTCATTTAGTATCTGTTTAATATCGTAATTTTTATTGATGACGGCGAAAACGTCATCGACGTATCTTAACCAAAAAAAAAAAATATTTTATCTTTATATTTTTAACTCTTTACATTTTTATCTTTACATTATTGAAAATATTAACGATGAAATATGAAGTATTTATTAAGGTTTTTATATTTAATTAATTATGTGTAAAGTGCTTCATTATAATTATAATTTTATTTATGGAAAATTCTATGACAGAAAAACTAATAAAAATAATAGAACTGGGTGATATGCAGAAAAGTTTGAATACTGGTGGAGTTAACTTAGAAAAGAATGAGGGTATATTGTTTTTATGGTTGTTAGATAAAAAAAAAAAAATCAAATGGACATTAAAGAATGTGTTGTGGAAACAGACGTATGCACAGATTCCTATTGATAAATAGTAAGGTGAGTTTTTAATTATGCTACCGGCTACTACACTGATCTTGATATCGATGCTACATTAAATAGTAATAAAAATATTATGACAGCAATTTAAACAGCGCCAAAAAGTTTTAATAAAATGTGACTATTGAAATTGTGAACCTGTATATTATTGTACGTCACTGTTGACGAACTACAGAGGCTGATCGCACATTTTTTAGACGAATTTATTTCGCAGTAAGAAAAAATCGTTTGCATGGAGAATTTTATTTTTACAACAGTTATATTTTTGGAAGTTTTATTTATCTTATGATATTTAGAATTTTTGTTTAGATGCAAAAATTCGCTTTTAAAAAGCCAGTGAATGGAAGGATAGGTTTCCGCTCTTTCCAAAGAGAGTTTTTAGTGAAATCTTTATGAAAAGCATTTATCAGGAGAAAAATGGAAAAATGTTCGCAACAATAGATGAATCTTGAGTCTATTTAAGTGGTTACAATAAAAAAAGATCAATTTATTATCACAAAAGTAGAGAAAAAAATTTTTGCTATATGGTTCAAAGCATGAAAAAAAAGTTTTTCTAAAGGATTTATGATTGCCACTGGTTTTTCATACAAGCGCAAGAAAAAAGCATAAAAAATGTGACAAAAATGTCAAAATAAGCTCTAAATACTATCAAGAACATATTTTAATTCCAATTTTTAAAAATGAAAATCCAGATCATTATCCACAATGCTATCAATCCGTTGAACTGTATCAAGACAAAACAAGCAGCCACACATCGCAATCCGCAATTGCTTTTCTAGAAAAAAATGGAACAAAAAACGGGAATTAAAACCATACCCTTCACTGACATTCCTGCTAAATCTTCAGATGTATCACTGTTGGATTTTTGTGTTTTTCGGCTCTTAAAATCAACATTATCCAAACACCGACCTACAACGCTTTGTGGACTCTGGAAAGCCGTTCAAGAGGAGTAGAAAAATATACCTCTTCCGATATTATAAAAAGCATTATTATCATAGAAATTACGATGTAGAATGTTAGTTAAGAACAAGGGCTATCAAACTGAACAATTAAAACACGAAATATGAGTGAAATTGCTTCAGTACACTCCATCAAAATCATCTAAAAAATGTGCGAACAGCCTCTGTATTGCATCATTCTTGTAAAATGTCCAGAGTTTCTAAATGTATTGAGTTTCTAAATGTAAAATTGAGTTTCTAAATGTATAATGAAACAGATTCTAGTTTCGAATCTTGGTATGTATTTGCAAGTCCAATTATAGATATTTTGAAAGCTTTATAAACATGGGAAACTTTAAAATTTTGAGTTCATACATAGATCTAGGTCCTACGTTAAATATTTAACATAGATATTTAATATTATATATGATTAACCAAACACAAAAATTAATTGAAATTTAACGGAATCAAACTCGAATTATTTTTTATTTCCAAGCTATGCTTATAAGTGAAATGAGTAGTTGGATTTTACGTGAGTTGGAACTAATCCAAACGTCTGACAGATCCAATATAAGCCGCATAGGCTGGTAATACGATAGATGTCCAATGCATAATTCGGAAAGATCGGGAATATACGCATATTTAAGGAAAAGTAGTTTTTAAGTTACTAGAACTTTTAAGTGTTAAACTTTATTTAAAAATGTTTTATAACCTGTAATTTGTATGTGTATTTGTATGTAATTTGTGATTGGAAAATGTGATTGTACAAACATTTTACGTGTTTAAAAATGTTAATCTGTTAAGTTTACTATAATATACTATCAATTAGTAAAATATATTTTAAAAAATCGAATATTTTACCTAAATTCAATTTTTTTATTAAATATTAATAATAATAATAATGTCGAACAGTTTCTTTGTCTTTATTAGGGAATAAATTATATAATAAATGTGTACCAATTTCCCTATCTGTTCTTTGCATATAAATTGAGATAGAGCAAATTAAACAATTTATTTTGCACTGCAAAAAAATAAATAAATAAATAAATAAAAGATCTGTTATAATGTAGAAAATTCTTGTAATTTCCCCACAAAAAATTTCCTTTTCTTAAACTACAGAAAATTAGCGTAAAATTACATCTTAATCCGTCAAAAGTAACATTTTTTCTGTAACAAAATAAAACCTGTAACCATTGATCTAGATTTTAACTGATGGTTACATATATTAAATATTTTGTATAAGGAAAACTTAGTATAAAATCACGATTAAGAATTGATAATTAACAGCACAAACATTGCTTTTGTGCCCGAGAGTTAGCATTGTTACTCACAATGCTGTGGAATTTAATTCGATCCTGACTGACAGTGGGTAAATGGATGAGTTGATTTTACGCCGCTATAGAGCTCCACTATGCGCAATCGACGACGGCCAGGGACACACTTCTAAGAGTTGTCTGGAGATATGCCATTAGAATTTCGATTCTTCATGTAGAGGAGGGTTCTTAGGCTTAGGCCAGGATAGTAGAACTGGAGAAGTTCCCAACGTGTGATTTCATATATTGTGCTTGCTAAAAAACAGTTGTGATTTTTTTTTTTTTTTTTAATAATTATTATTCTATAGTAGAAAACTTTTTTGTCAACGTATTTTTCACATAGTATATGTATACAACTCTGAAATTATTCCAGCAAGGAATTTACTGTATTATAAAGTTTTTTTTTTGTATGTTTATAAAAGAATGGCATTTAATTCCTAAAAGAATGCTTAATATATGTACATTCAAATATTTCCCCTGTGACCGCCTCTGTAAACGGCAAAACTGTAATGTTGTTTTCACTGCACGGACTTTTAAATTCATTAACATGATGCTTATTTCAACGGGAGATTATAAATGCAACTATGCAGATGATTCTAATCATTATGGCTGTTATTTAAGATCTTCAAACTTAAAAATATGTTAAAAATTCATAATTATAAAATATTGAATTATAGTAAGTGTATTGTGCAAAAAATACGACGTGACCGAATATATCGATCAGCGGCAGTCAGATGGTTACTAATTATATTTATATGTAAACATAAATAATTAAATAAATTATAACCCAAATAACAGAAAAATGTGATAAAATTAAATCCGATTCTAAAATTTTTTTAGATAAAAATATAATATAGAGATAAATATGGATACTATTAACCGCTACAACAGTGGGTTTATTTTTCAGAAATCGATATTATCGAGACTCTAACTGTACTATTTTGACATAATCAGCGCGCAAATAATCTACGCTTTGCTGTCCTTACTGTTTAGCTTCCATTTAGGATTTTTACAAAAGTAGGTTACAAAAAGAATGATAAGAAATAATTCCTCTGTGATGTACACTAATTGAATTGAGTATAAACTTTTGCTTTCATACGAACATTTTAATATCATTCAGTGACACTATAGAAATTGAGCTTTTGACACGTTTTACCAATGAGAGTTCTAGAATGTATAACATTCTTATTTTTTTCCAATAAATGATTGAAGTATAAATTTTTTAATGTTAAAATTCAAGACTTGACTTTTTGCCACAGTCGCCAATTTTAATTAAATGTACTGAAATCGCGTTGTGCATTTTGTGAAATATAAATAAATAAGCCGATTACTCTTTTATACTTTAATTTTATGTATTCATATAATATAAAATATTAATTATAATTGTTTGCAATTTGAAAATCTTTGTGAGCAATCTTGCACAATGAATATACATATTTGAGTCACTTTCAGTAAACTAGAACTTCCTAGCTTTTCTTAAAAATAACACATATACAGAGATGCTAAGATTATAATTTATTCCATAGCATTGTTTGTACTCGCCTTTCTTTGCCACCACTTTTTTTGTACAGACATTTCCTCCAATGTGCAATTACTGAGCAATAAGAAGAAAATTGCTCTTAAAAAAAAAAAAAAAAGTGTGAAGAAAAGCGGCATTAAATAAGATACGGAATGAATAAAAAAAATGGCTGTTTTGCATATAAATTATAATAGGGGTTTAAAAGACACTTTTTTATAAACGTAAGATGTTAATTTTTTTTTTTTTTTTTTTTTAGTCACTTGTGTGACAGTAGCATAACCGTAACAAAAATATGCAATATTTAAAATATACAAGTATTAAATTAAATAATATATGTAACTATATTTTGAATACAGTTATATTATTTTTGTTTTCATAAATATACATTAAAATGTGTTAAAATTTTGTATTAGTCTTTAAAAAAATGATTGTTAAAGTTACTCAGAATATTTTCTATGAAGTGTGACTTATAGCGAAATGCTATTATTTGTACCTGTTTTACTTGTAGGAGACGTTTTAACGTAAATAAATTGCAAACCACCACCACCACAACAACAACAAAAATAATAGTTAAAAAATAAAGCCCAAAAATTTTTATGAGTATAAATACTATAAACTTGCAAAGAGTTTATAAAAACAAAATAAATACTGAAATTATTTATAATTATTTATTTTAATTTACAGCAATTTAATTTGAATTGCGTAGTATTTAGCGTTAATGGATAATGACAATGTTATTTAAACTGATGTTGCATAGAGTTTTTCTTTTCTTTTTTTCTTTTTTCTTTCCATGGTATATATATATACATTTAATTTGCTATTGAGTTTGTATGGGTTTTAATGCCCCCCTATGCAGCGGACATTTGACGACGATCTGTGATTCACACATGTTGGTGGATAACAATTAATTTGAGAGAAAATGAATCAAAAATCCTTAATGCTACTCACATTGTTTCCAATTGTACTTAAGCTGTGGAGCATTTACTCATTGGATAAATTTGTAATTTTAATTTTCAGTGTCTTATTAAATACTAAATGCAGTATTTGAAGATTCGGAAATATCTTTATCTTATATTATTTCTTGTTATTATTTACGCAGAAATTAAATGAAATATATATTAAACACTGGTTCAAAAAGAATATGAATAAAATGTCAGATATGTGCATATACAAAATATTAATAGAATTTTGAAACCCTTATGACATTAAAAAATAGTAAAATGTTTCATTATAATTTTATATGTTTCGAAAGTAACAGTCAAAATGAAGCAACATTGATGTATATTAAATAAATATGAAGATAATAAACTGCAAAAAAAGTGTTATGTTTCTAATTATACATTCAACTGTATGAACTTACATAAAATTAAATAATATTTTTCTCCCCTTCCCCATTCCCCAGTCATTTTTAAACAGTATTTTTATTTATTTTTATTTTTTTTTCAGCTTATTAGTGAAACACATTCTGAAGTGCTTTTTCTATAAACAAATTATGTTTCATATAATATTACATGGATGATGCAATGAAAATTACTTTACACTTTTTTGTTTAGTAATATTTTTTCCTACTCTTATCGTCTGTAACTGACATGTGCTTTCCTCATAACTTCACCAGTAGCCTGAGATTTGATTTTTATATTCTCTTATCCTTTTTCATTATTTGATTTGATTTTTTAAAAAAATATATGGTAAAATTAAATGTTATTAAATAAATTAAAATTTTAATCTCTTTTCTTTAACGGTGGCGAACATTTTGAGTTCTATGGTAATATTCTGTAGAATTGTATGCGAAATTTTTATTGTGTTTTTAATATGTGCATTTAGAAATTATACAGTGTTTATTTAATTTTCATTGTTTATTCATTTCTTTTTTATTCTGTAAACTCTATTTACTGTAACTGTACACCAAAAATAGCGGCAACAACTTTTTACAAGCATGTGTAATTAAATGTGCTCTTACCACAGAATATTTTTATTTATTAAAATTCTGCAGCATAAATAGCATTCAGATTTATGTAATATATTAGTCAGTTGCATTATATAATTTTATTATCTGAATAAATTTTGTGTTGTGTATTATTTTCGGGCTACACAAATCTTAGTGAAAAATTATACCTAATATATCTGGTGTGCAATTTTATGCAATTTAAGTTTATGAAATAATAAAGTAATTATTTAAATGTAAGAGAATCATTTTATTTGTGTTTTCGTATATCTTATACTTTTATATTTTAAAATTAGCAAATGCTTTTTTTTTTTTTTTTAAATAGATCCATTAATTTAGTTTATAATTTCTTTTAAAAATTGGCATCAATAATTCATACTGTCTCTCTTTTTAATTTTTATTTGAGCTTAAAATTTCAATTTCTGTATTTAGTAATGACGCCAGCTCTAGAAGAATTTACATCATCATAATATATGCTGTTAAAATACTCATTTTTATCACCAAACCCCAGAAATTGTTTTGAGTCACTAGTCTCACGCAGTCACTAGTCTCACGCAGTCATTAGTTTTCTACATAGTGTAGATAAACTTTATTCTTAATATTATCCTTGCGTGTCATCAGCCGATATATAAATGTAATTCAATTTAAATAAATAATTATTATTTTAAAGTTCCAAGGCGCATTGGATAGAGGTTTTGCAGAGAATCACAAAAATTTGCAACAATTTACTACCATACTTTAGTAACAGAGTATTGAGAACGAAAATGAAGAAAAAAAAAAAAAAAAACTCAAGCTCAATATTATATGAAAGCGATAACGTACAAAACACAATAAATGTCTGTCTGAAATATATAAATAAAAATTTCTTAATAAATACTGATATGGCATGAATTACAAAAAGTTGGGTTGAAATTTCGAATAAATAAATATAAGGCTAAATTGCTTACAAATCGTCTATTGCTTGACACTGCTTGTCTTAATGTCACTCTTTTGACATTCATAGAAGTAATACAATTATTACTCTTATTATTTTTTTTTTACATCTGAATTTCAGTAAGGATTTCCTTTTCACTAAATGTCGTGTATTTATATGACGACAATGCATTTATGTTTAATGCTTGAAATTTTGTACACATAATTTTGTATCATTCGTTTTTCTTTTCTTTTCTCAGTCTTTTAATGTAATTATTATTATTATTATTATTATTTTTTTTTTTTTGGGGGGGGGGGTTGGGAGGGGAAGATTTTATTTATTACTAAATTTTTTAATATTTCATTCATTGTAATTTTCATTTTTCAGTGTTTATTATTAGGAATCATTTTCCGTTAATTTATAATTCTAATACTGTTTTTTTTTTTTTTTATGTCACATTAAAATTCACAGAGAATCCACTTTCATTTACTGTATCTCATACATTGTTCATGTATTAAAAGCTGCCAATTACCTGCTACTTTTTTTCCCCTCCAGATAAAGGATGTCCAATACTTTTTCAAACATAAACAATGGTTGATTGCTATTGCACTTTTTAGTATCGCTTTGCAAAGATACACTAATGTTTATGAAAACTGCAAAACTATGAAGTGATTATTCAAACTGAAACCAAACTTACAGGAAATGTAAAGTGAGGTAAGGCATGCAAATGATTAGAATTACAAATCGATTGCGTATGCGTGGAATGATATCCGTTTCCTTATCAGAAACTTGTTCCATGTATATAAAGGTTTGTAAAGGCGCTCTGTCTGCAATAAATATTTTATTGGTATTCAATATGCCTTGTCAAAAGTGGAGGGTGACATACCAAAAACTAATGGAGTTCGTACGAGGCCGCATCGTTGGTATGCCAGAGGGTGAATTTTCGTATCAAGATATCGCAGCCCGCACGCAGTATAATACCACAACAGTGATGCATGTTTGAAAGGATTGGACAGATAACAATGAAACAAGCCGAAAACCTGTCAGTAGGGCATGCAATAAAACAACGGCACGGAACGAATGGCACGTCATCTGCATGGCTGTGACGGACCGTACAGAATCCTCTCGTGTGTGAGCACAACGTTGGATCACGGCTACAGGAGTTTTGTTGTCTAGCTACACGGTTCGTCATCGTTTGCTACAGCATGAACTGCGTGCAAGGGTTCCTCTATGCAAGATTCTCCTGTCGCTGAATCACAGACAACTGCGACTTCCGTGGGCACAGCAACACAGCACATGGTGTGCTCAATGGCACCAAATTGTTTTCTCCGATGAATTTTGCTACAATCTGGAGTACAATGATGGAAGAGTACGCGCCAGACGTTACAGGGTCTGCTCCCACACTACGTTATCCAGCGATATAGTGCACAAACGCCTAGCTCTATGGTGTGGGGAGCTATTGGGTATAATTATCGATCCTATCTAGTGAACATTGCGGGCAACCTCAACAGAGATCGCTACATAAGGGAAATTTTGAAGTCAGAGGTCCTTCCCATTCCTCGACGCATTCTGGGTGCTGTATTTCAGCAAGATGATGCCCATGTATATGTTTCTCCGACTGCACAAGCCTTTTTCAGTGCACAACAAGTTTCGGTTTTTCCATGGTCTGCTTATTCCTCGGATATGTCGCCCCTCGAGCATGTCTGGGAATTCATTCGTCGACGAACCGCTCGTACAACTAGGGGGGGGGGCGGGGGGGATCGCACAGTAAGATTGAACTTTGGCGTCAGTTCGAAGACATAGGGAAAACCATTCCTCAGGGTTACACTCAGAACCTGTATGATTCAATACTAAGACGTGTACAGGCTCTAATCGCTCAGTGTGGTGAACACACAAAGTATTGATATCAGACGTTCTTTTTTTTTTCTTGTACATTTGATCGTTTATTTGTACAGCTATCAGTAATATGCGGATTAAATTTCATCAATTTCTGACAATTCTTTTATGATATTGCAATTTTCACAAACATGAGTGTATTATCATCAGTTAATTTGAGCTTTATATTTCAGTATGTAAATTTTCGTTTATAATTTATAGAATATGACTGAAAAAATAAAATTTTCAGAAAACTTCCAAATGCACATTTTTTTTTTTTTTTTTTTTTTTTAATGCAATGTGGGTTTATGAACTATTTTTTTTTTTTTTTTTTTTTTGTAAAACAATTCTGCATTTTTATAATACTTTTAATGACATACATTCCTCTTTTAAATAGGAAGCGAGAATAAAAATATATGAATTCAGTTTTAAAATAATATTTCCATTTATACAACAACTATTATTTTAAAAAACAGATTTTTTTTTTTTTCTTAATTTTATTTAGAGAAAAAAAAATTAATTAACAAATTCGTTTTATAACAATCCAAAATCAGGAAAAATGCACATACATAAAAACAAAAACGAAATAAAAGATTCGTTGAAAAAAGTTGGCACATTCAACTAAAATCTTTTATTTTTTAGTATTATTACTGATTTGTCTTTTATTAGATTTTACATTGTTATGTGAAAAGAAGTTACTTAAACTTTGATGTTAATACTATTTAAACATCAAGAGAATATACTAATAATCTAATTTACATGTAATTAATTTTTTATGAATAAAGCCATGACAGATTTTTATAAAGTAATATGGTCCGGAACTTATTTAACAAAAATGCTTATTATTTCAAATGAATACCTACAAGTTATAGAAGGGAGAATAAATTATGTTTCATGAATAAATTTTAGAATACACTTCAATTATATGATGTTTGGTTTAGTTAAAAATTATATAAATAAAATATTAAAAAGTATATTTTGTTCCATTTCAAACTTCCCTAGTAATACTTAATAAAATGAAACTTTTTTATTATATCATATAAGAAAATTCCTTTATATATCATTATTTAATATACTTAACAATACAAAAATGATCTACAAAAAACTTTTAATGTTTTCACTGTTGTACGTATTTATTTCACATACTTCTATGATAGGTACGCAATGATACAACAAAGTTTACGCTTTTAGAAATAAATAAAAGTATTTCGAAATAACTTTTTAGAAAAGGTTTTCATACAATAATGATTATTGTTTATTATAATATCCTTTATTAGTAGCTGCCGGGAGATTGTAGAAGATTAAAACAATTGGTATTTCGTAGAATCTAATTTATTAAATGAGATTGTTTTTGTCTAACAAGGTAAAAATGATTTAGGATCATAAAAAGGATTGGATTTATTTTTATAAATGATTTAAATGACATCACTAACTGTAACTCAATCACTTTGACATAGATTTTTATTAAATAAAAATACTTTCACAGCCAAACGGAGATTTTGTAAAAAATAATTTATAGTTTACATTTAATAATGCTGTTTTAGGCTTTTTTTTCCAATTAAATAATTATTTTACAGAAATAAATCGTAACTAAAAAACTTTATTCATTTATTTATTTATTTATTTATTTACTTACTTATTTATTGAACATTTAAAAATAGTAATAATAATAATAATAAAATAAAAACTCTAAGGCTAGTTTTGTTTTCTAAGTATTAAATATAAAATACTGCTCAAACGGCTTTTTCTAATCTATTCTTTCATAAAAATGTATGTAGAAACTGTGTTTTGTCCCGATTACACTGATCTGCATAAAAATCGGCCCAAATACTATTTTTGCAAATTCTTTTGTAAGATGACCTCTTTAATCCGAATATGTTACCTATTTTGCCCTATCACCCACCGTTTTTGAGGAGCCACCCCCTATTTTTATCGCTTTTCGGTAATTTTATGGCTATAAATTTGATATGTAGGGGGTTAAAAGATTATTTTATCTGTTAAATATCTTCTGAGGGGGTATAGAGGTAAAATCATCAAGGGGTTTGTTTTCATCAAGGAGGGGGGGGGGGAATCTAGTGACACTGAAATTATAAATTACATTTATTATATTTTATTAATCGATTATGATTCCTATTATATATATATATATATATATATATATATATATATATATATATATACAGTCGGTAACAAAAGTGTCCGAACACTGGCAAAAATTCCTTTGTAAAAAAAATACACTCCATACCATTTTGTTAAATAAATCCTTGTCGAATCCTGTTCTTAGTCAGTGTAAGAACATGATTCGATAAGGATTTATTTAACAAAACCGTATGAAGTGTACTTTTTTTTACATAGGAATTTGGCTGCCTTCGTACTTTTACATAGGCTGTCTTCATATTTTCCACCTGAATAAATTATATTACTATATTTACAGTTTTATAAAACAAAATAATGTTACTTATTAATTAATAATCTTATTAGAAACAGGTAAACTGAACGTTTGTACAAATATCTGCTTTTCAGTAAACTATTTGAATATTTTGTTTAAATTCATATGAATTGTAAAACAGTTTATTGTGAATTAAAGGCGATATTTTTATTTATTTATTTTTCGTCTTATCAAACAATTATGAAGTTCCTTCGTAATTGTTTGAAAAATGTTGAGGATTTTTAAATTTTAAATTTATATATTTTTTAAACATGTATGAATATTTTCTAATTTCAAATGTTAAACATTTTTGTATTAACTTCATAAAATGTTTTTTGTTTTTCTTTTAGGTGTACGAATATTTCCATTTTATAGGCAAACTGTAAAAAGTATGTCTTATTTGCTGCCAGAAATTCTCTGTAATTTGAGAAAATACGCGTAATTTACGAAAAAATTATGTTCTCAGAACGTATTTTCTCAAATTACAGAGAATTTCTGGCAGCAAATAGGACATATTTTTTACAGTGCACGAAAGTGTATTTTAGTTAACCTATATTTATTAAATTGTTTATACTACATACAACAATCGTTTTTAATAATGGTTTCTTTCAAATATTTACGATACGAATAAGATGATTTATTTGCTTTTAGATAACATTTATTTTTTAATTAATTTAGATACATTTGTTTTTTACTTTATAGCAAAGGTTAATTAAAATTAAAACTGTTTTAATGCTTTACTGTAAATATTAATAGTCGTTACCTTTACTTAAAAGTAATAAAGAAAAGAAACTTATATACAAAGTGCATTGATATTATAAAGGACAAAGAAATAAAGAAATACTATTCATCGTATTGTTTTCATAGAAATAGAAAGTCTATATTTATAAATATTACGTTTATTTAGACGCATTTAACAAATTCCAACGAAATAAAAGATGAACGAAATGATACTTTAAATAAAAACTTATATTTCAAGCAATGTTTTCAATGAAAACTTTTCATATATTTAACTTGTGATAATGCATTATATTTCGCAACAGAGATAAAAAAAAATGTACTCTATATCCCGTCTCATAATTTAATTAAAGAGCTGTAATAGATTTCCTTAAACTATTCCCTATATGTTGTCGTGACAATATAATTCGAAAAAGAAAAAATATTTTTATTTATAGATTCTATGTCAAATGACTAAATTTTCATTCGATTTTTTCAAAAGTATATGTACGTTTTACCGAAAGCCAAACACAATGACTTTGTGTGGGGATATTTATAATCATAATTTCTTACTCCGTAATATATTTTTAATGGCATTTTCACATTGAGAAAATACATATTTTTTTATTAATTTCTACCTTGCTTTATAAACAGAAGGATTCTACAATTATTAGATTATAATTATTATATCGTTTGTTGTGTTTATCACTGAACTGAAATTTTTTGGTTAGTTGTATAATAGTAGTGTAAAAAGGGTGATTCTGCAACAGGGTAGAGGCGTAGAGGCGTATTGAGGCGTAGGGTGGAGGCGCGCCACCACCCTTACACATCTACGCCTCCACCCTGGTGCAGAATGCACCCTTTTTACACTACTTAGCCATCATCTTGGACGAGGGGGTGTTGCCACCGGAAGAATAGAAACTGTGTGTTGCCACCGGAAGAATAGAAACTTTGACTATCATCTTGGATGAGAAGTTTGGTGGTGCCATCTATCGAGGAGAATGGGAATTTTGAGGAGTTAGATTTATTTTCCTAAATTTCGGGACTTCATAATTTCGGAGACTTCAAAATTTTTTTGAATTTTTGCAGGGGTTAGATTCGAACTGAAGGTAAAGTAGTTTCACGGCTTGATAAGTGGATAAGGGTTTTATTTATCAAGCCATGAAGGTATGCTTGTGAGTGCACTTATAAGGTATATAAAGAGAGGTGTCGCGCTAGTGAGTCATTCTGAAAAGTATCTTCGTACGAGGAAGATATGATGCGCTTTCGTGTGAATGTGAGTCATAATAAAATTTTGTGTTGTAACGATGGAGGTGTATCAGAACCCAAGTCACGCAGGAGGTTTTGGTGGTGTAAATGCCTTATTTCGTGCTGCCAAAGGCAAAATCTCGAAGAAGAAGATTCAGGACTGGCTGAGCGGAGTCTATGCATACACGTTGCACAAACCTGTTCGAAGAAAGTTCCCGACCAATCGAGTGATAGTGTATTCAATCGATCAACAGTGGCAGACCGACTTAGTGGATCTCGGCAGTTTGCAAAAGTTCAATCAAGGGTACCGCTACATCCTGACTTGTATAGACATTCTGTCTAAATTTGCGTGGGCGGTCCCTTTGAAGCAAAAACGGGGTGAAGATATTGTAAAGGCGTTCCGGTCTATTTTTGTGATTAGGAAACCCAAGTCCCTACAATCGGATGACAATCGCTTCTCGGCCTCTTGGCTAAGATCAAAGTGTAGTAATCGGATGACGGAAAAGAGTATCAAAACAGACTTTTTCAAAAATTTTTGAAAGAAGAAGGCGTGCGGTTTTTTGCGACGAATAACAATACGAAAGTATCTGTCGTGGAGCGATTTAACCGAACTTTGAAAACGAAAATGTGGAAATATTTTACCCATAATCACACCTACCGCTATTTAGACGTGTTGGATCAGTTGTTACACAGTTATAATCATACTTATCATTCGAGTATCAATAGAGCTCCAGTCGAAGTAACCGCTGAAAATGAAAGCGATGTATGGGATACTTTATACGGTGACATGCAAAATGCGAAAAGAAAACCCTGCGTGTTTCAACCGGGAGATGTACCAGTTTCCAAGCAGAAATTAACCTTCGAGAAAGGATATGAAACGAACTGGACGGAAGAAGTGTTTGTGGTGACTGAATGTGTGAGAAGAGACCCTCCTGTCTACCGAATCAAGGACCTGTTAGAAGAACCCATTAAAGGAACCTTTTACCCTCAAGAACTTCAGAAAGTGAAACCAAAAGAGAATTATACGATTGAAAAGATTTTAGATAAGCGGATACGGAAAAAGCGTGTGGAATACAAAGTGAAATTTAAAGGTTATCCCAGCAAATTCGACCAATGGATTCCATCCTCTGATTTATTCGCCTTATAAAACAAGTGTTTGGATTGTTGAAAGATCATTTGAAAGCATGTCGTTCTACGTGACGTTACCTTCGGACAGTTCCAGGAATTATTTTCCTGAGAATAAAATTTCTCATTTTATTACGCGATTACCCGCCCCCGTTGAATTGAAAGGGGAATGGGAAGTAGGCCTCGTCGAATTTATTTACCCTCACACTTGGTATAATGTGAACCAAAATAATAATTTATTTGGTTTCGATTTGAATGACCGGAAATCCCCGTTTGGTAGACGAATTCCCCCTGGCTTTTACGAATCGGTCGATGACATTTTAAAAGCGATGTCTATTGAAGAGATTAAAAATAAAATTTCTTTCACTTATGACCCGCACACGAAAAAGGTGTGTATTAACGTGAAAGATAAAACAAAACTGATATTGCATGAGGGGATAGCGCAGATGTTGGGATTCGAACCAGGTGAAATCGCCTCGCCGGATATAAATATCGAGCAAACTATTTTTAGTACCTATGTCGCAGATCCCTGTGCACATTATAGAGTGTTGATGGTTTATCGGATATTGTGGAACCCCAAATTATCGGAGATGTGTTAGCACCCCTTTTACGAATTGTCAATGTGAGGGGAAAAGATGGAGAAATGATTTGTGAGACATTCGACCGACCGCACTATTTACCTCTCAGCCGAAAATCATTCGACTCTTTGGAAATCGTTATAAGGAACCACCTCGGCGAACTCACGCCATTTGAACGTGGGCGCTCGTACGTGAAGCTTCACTTTCGTCAAAAATACCTCTCGTGATGTTTGTTCCTTACCAGTGTTGTGCGAAATCTTTTGAAGATTACTATTTCCATCAGTCGGGTAGTGGTCAAAATTATTATCAAGGTACTGCTTTACAAAAGGGATATGGATTCGGTGGACTGTTTCGATCCCTTTTTCGTGCAGCAGTACCCCTCTTCAAATCGGGAGCGAAAGCGGTCGGCAAGCAGTTGTTTCATTCAGGCGTGAACGTGTTGAGTGACCTGTCTCGCGGAGAAGACATTAAAATGGCCGCCAAGCGAAGATTAAAAGAAGCTGGACAGACGTTAACCGACAAAGCCGCTTAAAAAGTGAAGACGATGATTGGATCGGGCCGCCGGTATAAAAAGAGGAAGCGTTCTACCAAAGCAGTCATTCGACGTAAAGCCAAGAAAGTGAAGGTACAAGATATTTTCGCTTAAAGATGTCTGGACTCATCCATAAAGATTCTGCTGCCTGTGCGAAATCCGAATTGGATTTATTTTTGATCCCACCCACGCAAACGGCTATTGAAAAAGGATACTTTGTTGAATACCACCCTCTTGCTAATATTCGAGACGGAGGACCTGTGGAATTTAATATTTCCGGAAATGGTGAAGACTATATTGATTTATCGGCTTCCTATCTGTATGTGAATGTGAAAATTACCCAGTTTGATGGATCACCCTTAGCGGAAACGGATGCAGTTGCCCCCGTGAATTTATTTTTACACGCCTTGTTTTCTCAAGTGGATATTAGCCTGAACGAAAGAGTGATCTCCTCGTCGAGTAACACCTACCCCTACCGCGCCTATATTGAAACGCTGTTGAATTATGGAGAAGATTCCAAGAAAAGTTTATTATCCTGCAAATGTTTTTACAAAGATGAGAATTTAACTGCTGCAGATCCTGCTGGAGACAACCCCGGATTGAAAATACGTTACGCACTCACGAATAAAAGCAAAACGTTAGATATGATTGGACCTTTGCATTGTGATATTTTTCAACAAAATCGATTGCTATTGAATATGGTTGACTTGAAAATTAAGATGACCCGAAGCAAGCCTGAATTTTCCTTAATGTGTAAAATCGATGCGGCGAAACCCATTCCTAACTACAAAGTGATTTTGGAACATGCTTCTATTTTCATACGTAAAGTGAAAGTGAGCCCAGGTGTATTACTTGGTCATGCCAAGGTCTTAGAGAAAAGTACAGCAAAGTATCCCATCGATCGAGTGTTATGCAAGACCTATTCGATCTCAACCGGAAGTAAATCCTTTATGCAAGACAATGTGTTTTTAGGAGCCATGCCGAAAAGAATTATTATTGGACTTTTAGAAAATAGTGCCTACACTGGACAATATGATTTAAATCCCTTTTATTTCCATCATCACAAGGTCAACTTTTTAAGTGTTTACGTGGATGGACAACCCGTACCCAGCAAACCCTTGGAATTGGATTTCGAAGAAAATAACTATATAAGAGCGTATCATCGTCTTTTTTCGGGATTTAATCGGGATACCGGCATTTATCTGGTCCGAGATGACTTTGCGAACGGGCATACTTTGTATGCTTTTGACTTGACCCCTGACATGTGTGACGGACCCCATCTGAATCTACAGCAACAAGGAAATTTACGAATTGAAATCAAGTTTGCAGACTCCTTAGAAAGAACCACGACTGTATTGGTGTATGCGGAATTTGAAAACATTATAGAAATTAGTAAAACACGACATGTGTTGTGTGACTTCCCCAACTGAAAATGAAATCTATAGAAATCGACACTATTTTATCCCACGATCCAGTGACCAAGAAATACTTTTCCGGTATTTTCCCCAGTGATCAATTACCTAAGAAGATCGAGCGTTATCCTGCATGTTTTGTATGCAACGTGGACAAGTCTACAGAAGCCGGAAGCCACTGGGTGGCTTTCTACCTTCCCTCTCCTACGGAAGCGGAATTCTTTCATTCCTATGGAAACAAGCCGAACTTTTTTAAAGGACCTATATCGAACTATGTATCTCAATTTTCACGAGTGGTGTTTAATCCACTTCCGCTGCAAAGTCATGTGACAGCTGTTTGCGGTCAATTTTGTGTGTATTATATTTATTGCCGATGTCGAGGCAAAACTTTGAAAGATTTTTTAAAGCAGTTTGTAACTGAAAATATATGTAACGACCATCGATTCTATAATTTTGTATCCAAACGATTTCGTACACGTGCTCCCTTTTATCAATAAAAAACTATTTATAATGTAAACCTATGTGTCTGTGTTTATTTAGAATGGAGTTTCCACGCTTTCAACACCCTTTTACAATGCTCTTAGCAGGCCCCACAAAGGTTGGTAAGAGTTGGTTTCTGCGGGATTTACTGGCAGAACGACGGAGTATGTTTAACCCTCCTCCCGATAAAGTCGTTTGGTTTTACGGCATCTCTCAAAAGCTTTACGAGGAAATTCCCGATGTGACATTCTTGGAAGGGTTTCCTTCTAATTATCGGGAATATTTAGGTACCCATTCTTTAATGATTTTAGATGATTTGATGGTGGAATGTGGGGGTGATGAACGATTAACCCACCTCTTTACCAAAGGAAGTCACCATTTAAATTGAAGTATTATTTTTATTACTCAAAACCTTTTTCATAAAGGTAAAGAAATGAGAGGTATTTCCTTAAACAGTCAATACTTAGTACTTTTTAAAAATCGTCGGGATATGAGTCAAATTACGCACTTGGGTAGACAATTATACCCGAGATCAACTCAGTTTTTTCAAGAAGTGTTCGAGGACGCTACCAAACAGCCCTTCTCTTATTTGTTGGTGGATTTATTGAATGAAACCCCCGAAGGAATGCGACTCAGAACGCGTATATTACCGGGGGAAACCCAATTTGTGTACGAGCCTGAAAAAGGTTTAAAAGGAAAGCCCTACCGATTTTAATTCAGTTGGGATCATGACGTTAACGAAGAAACAACTTCGAGATTTGGAGCTTATAAAGTCTTGTCCTAAAACCTTACGCAAGCATTTGTTAAAAAAATTACCGACTCGATCTGTGAAGGCTATTTGCGAATGCACCCTGAACGTATTAAAAGGAAACGTGCCTCTCTCATCTCATCAGAAAAGGTCTTTAAGGAAATATAAGACGACTCTTCGAAAAATTGGTACCAAGAAAGGAAGTTTATTCAACAAGGAAAAATTGATTGTTCAACACGGCGGATTTTTAAATATTTTAATCCCGGCTGCATTGTCTGTTTTAACCGGCATCATCAATGGAATTCGCAGCTAAGTATGCGTTGGTACAGGAAGAAGAATTTTCTAAGCATACGCCTTCTAAAAAGCAAATGACGGAATTTGATTTAGCTATGGCTAAAATATTAAATAGTTCTCTACCGGATCACGAAAAAATTCAGCACTACTACGAACTCTTAAAAAGAAAAATCGATTTGCAAGAATATAATTTGCCCTGGATGTCTAAACAACCCAAAGAAGAACCTGAAAAAGTGGAACCTAAGCAAGTAGAGTCTATAAAACAAGAACCCCAAGAAGACTATGAAACCTTTGTGTTATCATGTGTACCTAAACCCATGAAGAAACAAGCCGAAGCCTTATTAAATTTTTTCAAGTCTCATACAAACGAGTTTAAGTGGAACCCGAAAGGAGAGATTACTTACAACGGAAGGACAATGGAACATTCTAATTTAGCAGAACTCTTTCATTTCATCTTTTCTGTGAATAAAAAACCACCTATTACAGGTCAAAGTGAATTTTTGCAAGCCTTGAAAGATATGGGAGTACCCCAAAGTATTATTAAGAATCGATATTTGTCTTCAAGAAAAAACATTGTCAAACCGAAAAAGAAACTTATTGTAAAAAAACCTGTTGTTAAACTCAACCCTGTAACCTGGGAAACATACTAAATAAAATGAATTTGTATCTATCAATACGTGTGATTATTTATAGAATAAAATACACTTACCTGAAAACACGTCCTACTCCAACGGCTGCCTTGAGAGAAATGAATGATAAGGAGAGTTCATATCAGCGACGCGAGGACACGTGATTAGGGTGACGTCACGAGTGATGTGATTGGCTATGCTCAGTCACGTGGTGAGTGACGTCACGAGTTATCTGATTGGCTACCTCTGGTCACGTGACGAGAGTCTTATCTTATCAGAGATTGCTTATCAGCGATCACGGCTCAGTCTACCATTTGATTTCGTGTGTGTTGGTTGTCTCGTCATGTCTGCAGTGAGTTTCACGGAAAACGGACTGAATGTCCAGTATGTTTCAAACTTCATCGAAAAGGAACAAGCAGATCGGTATTTTGCCGAGTTAAAAACTTTACCTTTCTACACGCCAACGTTTAGAATTCATGGAAAAAGTTTTAAGCCTAAAAGACAAGTTCTGGGATACGGCGATTCAACTTTGAGTTACGGGTTCAGCGGAACCCATGTGCCTGCTAACCCTTTGACGCGTCTGATATTGGAGCTGCGGGACCGAGTGGAAAAATGGACGGCTTCTACCTTCAACTATGTTCTGCTAAACCTCTACAGCAATGGATACAGCTACATACCTCAACATAAAGACAACGAAAGTGGATTAGATGCAACTTTCCCTATCGTAGTTCTCAGCTTTGGTACCGAACGAACAATTGAATTCAAGAAGCCTAAAACACCTTCGACTTTGATTTCATTAGAACATGGTTCTCTCTACAGTATGTTAAAGCCTACTAACGAACTGTTTACCCTCGGCATTGCACCGAATTGTATCGCCAAAGATATGAGAATCAGCCTGACTTTTCGTCATTTAATACCCAACCCTATCATGCCACCTTTAAAGAAACCAAGACTTGATATAAGTGATGCTTCGTCCAGTGCATGCGATACTTTGAAAAACTCTGATGATTGTGATACTTCGAAAAACTCTGATTGTGATACTTCTGTTAAAAACTGTTCTCAAGACATGTGTGAAGAATTGAATGTGAATGACTGGTTAAACCAATGGATACGTGAACAATCTTGGGACCCCATACGGGGTGAATTTAATTTTAACTTTAGCAGTTTTTTACAAATTGTAATAGAAAAGTATTTTAATGTGAGAATCCACATTCGAAATTTTAAAGAATTACATACAGGTCAATGGATACCTACTAAAGAAGGCGTTGTAATGACAGCTCAGACTTGGTATTATTTTCAAGGTAAGATTGAAAATTTTAATTTTGAATCAGTAAATGATAGTTTTATTTCTAACAATCAATTAATAATGGCCTACATAGATGAGGATTATTGTACTTTACAGCAAATGTTTTCTTTAAATCCTTCTGGCTTTTATTTAAAACCTAATGTCATTAAATTATCCAAGGATCAAATTTTTAGGCTTAGAGAACTCAAAATGAGAATAACTCATTTTATTATTGATACAGTATTCACCGTTCAACTTCCTGTGTTAATTCTAAATAAACCCCTTGTATGTATTTCTCATGAAAATGAGCAAAGTGCTAAGGAAATCTTACTCGATTTTATCGTCAATGAAATTCAGTTAGGAATTGAAAATTTATTTCAATGTGACGGGTGTGTTTTTAATTCAGACGACCAAAATTCACACGAGTGTTTAATGAAATCTATGTTCGAAAAATATCAATTTTATCGTGAAGAAATACTTTTAAAATTAAATATGCATTCTATTGTTAAAAAAATTAATTGTTCCTGTCATTACAACGACGGTTTCTTTAAACAATTGAATATGACCTTGTATGAAAAATATATTGAAGATACTTTATCCAAAAAATAATGTGTGTTTATGAAAACGACTTCTTTAACCAATTGTATCCAAAAAGTAATGTGTGTATATATTTTTATGGATTTTCAATAAATAGATTGAAGCTGAATATTTGTGTTTGTCTTATTTTATTGATTTAATTAGAAATATTTTATTTCTTAAAAGATTTAATTAGAAATATTTTATTTCTTAAAAGATTCAATCTTCGATGAATTTATAAGTTTGAAATGCCTATTTTATTTCTTAAAACAACATATTTTTAAGAGATTCACTTTCTAGGGATTCAATAATTTATTTAAAAGATATATTTATTAAATCATATAATAAAACCATTTCCAATGCAATCAATAATTTATATTCGGGAAAAAATATTGAATTGAAAAGATATATTTATTAAATCATATAATAAAACCATTTTCTATGCATTCAATAATTTATATTCGCGAAAAAGTATTGAATTGAAAAGATATATTTATTAAATCATATAATAAAACCATTTCCTAGGCATTCAATAATTTATATTCGGGAAAAATATTGTTTCGAAAAGATATATTTTATTTCGTAAAACATATAATAAAACCATTTATTCATGAAACAATCCACTTGAAAAAATATTTTTTAATAATCAAATTGAAATAATAATTATTTTTTTTCCTTTAATTAAAAGTGTAGACATTATCCCTTCAAAAGAAATATGCAAATGTGGATAGTCTCTGATTGAATCAACGAGTATGTTTCCCGTAAGATATCGTACCTGTACGATGACTCACCTTGGAAAAAACCCGAGTGAAATATGCAAATGAATCAACCTCTACAACGATGATTCAGAATTCGAGAAGTTTCTCGTAAGATCTACAGAGTTGAGTCAGGGTGACTCATGGGGAAACCCCCTTATCTAGATAAGCCGCTGCAAACGATTTCTCGGTTCATTCGTAGATTATCTACTGCCTAGGCAAAACGTGTGTTTTACTCTCTCCTTTACCGACGCTCGCGAAGTTTTCTTCCCGGAAATTTGCTGTGTTTTTCGGCGTATTGTATTTCAGTTTTTCCGTACCTGTATAATGGAAGGATTCACCAACGACAATCAAGCTATTGATTTTGAAAATGCAGTAAGTATATTTATCTAGTAATCATTGATTTTACTTAATTTTTCTAACTGTGTTTAATCATTTTTAGTGAAATATGAGTTATTAAATTGTAATAAGAATTCCTTAACTTAATTTATTATTACTTTTTACGATCTGTTAAAAAATAAATTTCATTTACAATATGTTAAAATATATTTTTATTTATGATGTGTGTTAAAAATAAATTTAATTTTGAATCTTTATTTTTGATAAATGGGAAATCTGTTTTATTTATAATGTGTTAAAAATAAATTTGATTTACAATATGTTAAAATAGAATGATTTTAAAATCTATTTAAAATATGTTGAATATAAATTTAATTTTGAATCTTTAATTTGATAAATGGGAAATCTATTTTATTTAGAATGTGTTAAAAAATAAATTTAATTTCAAATGTTTATTTTGATAAATGGGAAATCTATTTTATTTCATTCAATAAACTACATAAAGTGAAATTTAAGTATGTGTAAAATCTGTTTATGCTTAGAAATTATTTATTCTATAAGTGAAAATCTATTTTATTTAGAATGTGTTAAAAAATAAATTTAATTTCAAATCTTTATTTTGATAAATGGGAAATCTATTTTATTTCATTCAATAAACTACATAAAGTGAAATTTAAGTATGTGTAAAATCTGTTTATGCTTAGAAATTATTTATTCTATAAGTGAAAATCTATTTTATTTATAATGTGTTAAAAATAAATTTGATTTACAATATGCTATAATAGAATGACTTTAAAATCTATTTTATTTATAATGTGTTAAAAATAAATTTAATTTCGAATCTTTAATTTGATAAATGCGAAATCTTTTTTATTTCAATCAATAAACTACATAAAGCGAAATTTAAGTATGTGTAAAACTTGTTTATGCTTAGAAATTATTTATTTTATAAGTGAAAAACTTTGTGTAGAAATTTTAATAAGTTTATTTTATTTTATTTTATTTTTTACAATCTTATGACATAGAAATTATTTTTAAAACAAGAATGAAACTTAATTTTTATTGTAGTACTAAAATATTGTGTGATATTAAACTAAAAATTTATGGATAGAAATTATTTTTTCTACAATTGAAAAACTTTTTAATTAGAAGATTTAATTAAAACTTATTATCATAAGTTTAAACTAAAAATTTATTATTCTAATAATTTATTTCCTTACAAAATTTAAGACTCATACTACGTTTTGAGGTGCTTTTTATATTAATCAAATCAAAAAGGTTATTTTTATTATTGTTTACTTATGAGAAACTTAATTTGCATTCATTATAAATTAAAATTTAATTATTAACTAGAAAATCAGTTTACTTATAATTTTCATCAACTAGTGTTGTTTATTTAATTTCCAACATCATATACTTTGTGATTTATATAGTAATTATCGCTTATACAATAAAATGTTAGTGTTCAAGTAGATTCATGTTCAGTCATGTTTAGGATGACTCATCGTTTGATGAGTCATCGCATAGCTTATACAATAAAATGCTAGTGTTCAAGTAGATTCATGTTCAGACATGTTTAGTATGACTAATCGTTTGATAAGCTATCAATTAGATTATACTTATTCAATTTATTTATGTTGTATAAAAGTTAGATTAATTAAATCTTTTGTTTATTAAATCTTTAACTAGGAGAATTTATTTATTTTTAATTTTTTTTAAAGTTGCATACCTAATCCTATGTTTAGTTAAAATAGTGTATTTGTTTATTAAGATGGTAGCGTGTATGTATAAAAGTTAGATTTATTAAATCTTTAACTAGAAGAATTTATTTTTCTAAAATTTTTTAAAGTTGCATACCTAATTCTATGTTTAGATAAAATAGTGTATTGGCTTATTAAAATGCTAGTGTGAATAAAACGCCTCTTTCAATGAAGTAGAATCATGTTTAAAATGAGTCATCGAATAGATTATACTTATTAAATTTATTTATAATGTATAAAAGTTAGATTAATTAAATCTTTAACTAGAAGAATTTATTTTGCTAAAATTTTTTAAAGTTGCATACCTAATTCTATGTTTAGATAAAATAGTGTATTGGCTTATTAAAATGCTAGTGTGTATAAAACGCCTCTTTCAATGAAGTAGAATCATGTGTAAAATGAGTCATCGAATAGATTATACTTATTAAATTTATTTATGATGTATAAAAGTTAGATTAATTAAATCTTTAAGTAGGAGAATTTATTTTTCTAAAATTTTTTTAAGTTGCATACCTAATCCTATGTTTAGATTAAATAGTGAATTGGCTTATTAAAATGCTAGCGTGTATGTATAAAAGTTAGATTTGTATAAATCTTTAACTAGAAGAATTTATTTTTCTAAAAATTTTTAAAGTTGCATCCTATGTTTATAAAATGATTCGTTTATTTTCAGTTGGGTATTTTCTTCGGTATACCCGATGATGAACTTCATATGATTTGTACTGTTGGGGAAATGAATGATGAGGAGTGGCGAAACCCCCAATGGGACGAAGCCGCCCAGCCTGAAGCCCAACCTGAAGCCCAACCTGAGGTCCAACCTGAAGCCCAATCTGAATCTTCTAAGGTATATATTGTTTTGCATTAAAAATTTGATAAGAGTGTTTCCTTTTACAAAAGTTTGAAAAATTGTCAAGTGTTTCCTTTTACAAAAGTTAAAAAAATTGTCTTTCTAATTATAGGTTCAACCTGTTTGCCCTACCTGTGGGAAATCGTTTGCGAGGAATTGTGATTTGACTAGACACAAGAAAACACATAAACACGGAAAAAATGTTCGTGTGTCTCATTTGTCATAAAGAATTCTCCAGAAAGGACAACCTAAATAGACATAAAAAATCTCACCTGTCCACAAGTGAATTTAAAGAATCTGTTGATCCTCAGCCAGGTCCTTCTAAAGTATGTATTATTTCTTAAAGTTTTTGTTTTGTGATATTTCGAAAAATTGTAACATTTTGATTAAAAATTGTAACACTTTGATTAAAAATCGTTTTTTATTCTTTTATAGGGTTTCTCCTGTTCTGTGTCTCTGAAGGAGTTCTCCAGAAAGGATGCCTTAAACCGACATAAGAAGTTGCATGATGCTGACAATTCCACCTATCAATGTGCTACATGTCAACAAAAGTTTACTCGCCTGGATAAATATAATGATCACCTGAATAGTCATAACTACCCATGCAAAGAATGCCAGTCCACCTTCTCCTCTAAGTCTTCATTGATGCACCATATGCGACTTCAGCATTCGAATGCTATAAGTGATAGCCGGAAGAAACAGAAAACGACCCCTCCACCACTCTCTCGAAGACGCCTGTGTACACAAGCTTTAAATACATTCAAGACGGTGCTCATTGAACCTGTTGAAGCCACTCGGTACGATGTGAAAGTCTTTTTAGACTCTATTCGTGCCGAGATAAATGAAAACATCCTACATGAATTGTGTGAGAAAGATTCCATCAAATGGTATCTTGTAATAAAAGTCTGTTTTGAAAGAGAAACAGCCGAAGGAGAACTGGAAATTATGGATGCGTACTTCAGAACACCCTGCTACCAGCAACACACTCCTGACTTAACCCAGGTAGCACAGCGGTATTGCTCAATATTGGCTCAATGTTGCCCAACCACGGCAAGCATTGGCGTCAGTCGGTTGTTTCTTTTCAATATTGGCCAATATTACCCAATGTTGGAATGACAGTATTGAAATTCGGAACTATTGACATTTAGCTTTTTTTAACCAAAATTTTTGTTATTTTTCGATACGTAATGGGCAGAAATATATTTAACAGTATTTTAAGTTCTATAAAATTATTAATAGAAGCATTTTATAATGTTGTAAAAATGGGAATATTGTTCAATATCGTCCAATCTCGGCAAAGAACGGGAAGAAAGATAAGGTCTGTTCTCGGAATTTCTTGCTCAATTTTACGATGAGCTCGTCATTGAAAATATTTAGCATTGTTAAAAAAAATTCTTGAAGGAAAAAAAAAAAAAAATCTGCTGGTTGATCTTGATCTAGATCGATATTGATGGATATCTACCAATGTTGTTGAGCATTGATACTACAACTTTCTGAAAACTCTAATAGCCAATCAGAGAGAAGCAAAACAAGCACCAGCATAAGAAGCGAGATGGCGGTGTATTTGCTCTTCCATGTTTGTAAAAAGTAAGTAATTTTAAATATTGTTTCCGATATAGAATATAACATAACTGAAATTTACAATATTTAAAATTATAGATGTATATTGATTAAAAGTCTTAGATAATATATGCGATTCAAAATCAAAACTTTATATTTTCGTACTCCGTGTAAACATGATACTAGTCTTAGCATTGTAAAATTTGATTATCATTTATCATTTTAGTTAAGAATTAAAATCTGTAAAATTTAAACAAATATTATTTCATAATTTACTACAGAATAATAATTACGACCGAAGCGGAGATGACATTTCATATTTTTGTAATGGTTAAAAGATTTATTTTCTCATTTTGCTGTTTGATGCTTGGTTTATTTTTTTATTCACTGCTAAAATTTAAAGTTTTTTTCTTAGGAGGAAAACAGAATTTTTTAATGTGTATGCATTTACTTGAAAGTAAACAATGTCTGTAAATTATACAATGCTTTTTTAAAATGGGATTCTTGTCAGAATTGTTTGATTTAATAGTTATTTTTCAAAATTGAAAAGTTAATATTTGTCATAACTTTATTGTTGTATGAAGAGTCTCATTATCATGTCGACATGTAAAACAGTAACAAGAGCCCTCAAAATTCAAAGACTTTATTCGTGTCATTCACTAAAATAAAAATAAAAGCTTGCAGAATAAATTAGATTACATTTGATTACAGTTAGGTTTTTAGCATGTGGCATTTTTTTTTTTTACAGTTTACATAGTCATTAAAAAACTACATTTATATTCATAATTGATAAGTATTTGCTTGAATTTAATGAAAGATATTGTTTTTAAGCATATTATTAAAAAAAAAAAAAAAAAAAACTCTTTTTTATAAACATTGTCATTACATTTTGTTTTATACAAGAAATAAAATATTTTATGAACCACAGCTTCTTATAAAAATTCATATCTTACTTACTATGTAAAGTGTAATTGTTATATGTATGTATACTATGTACAAATAATGTATATGTATACTATGTAGCAAATTTACTATAATCAAGTTTAATATAGTATATGATTGTTATTTATTACTAAGATATTTATTTATAACCAAGCTAGTACATATGAGGCATTGCAAATACAAAGCGCAATCTCAACAAAAGGAGATTTTGAGAAAAACGCATTTGAAAATAATTTTTTCTGCGTCATATGCTGGAAATATGCATCGTCCATGCATGTTTTGAGACGGAAAAGACCTGATGTCGAGTTCGCCCTTCGTATCCACAATGCCTCATGAGATTTTTTTTTTTTTTTTTAAATAGGCCACACACATGCTTTTTTTTCTTTTTCTTTTTTTTTTTTTAATTCCTAACTATTAACATAACAGCAAAGATTTAAATGCTTTCTGGACATGCAGCAATTATTTCATATTTATTCCTAGTATTCAGTCTAGTACTTTGCTTTTGAGCTTAATATAAATTTAGTTTAATTGCCCACAATATGTTGAATATGTAAATATCCTAAAATGATGAATTACTATTTTTATTTTCTTTATCTAATGACATTTTTCTTTCTAAATTTATTAGTTGATGTAACATATGAATATTTATGATTTTATTAATGACAAAAAATTACAGATAAAACGATATAATAGTTAAAATTATTTTTGAATTCAGTTCAAATTAACATTATTTAATAACTTAATGCATATATAATAATGCATTACTAGCCTTATAACTTTCTTATGCACATACCCAAATAAAATATTAAACATTGAAAATTAGCTTTAAATGTTTTTTAAATTTAAAATAGAAAAATAAAATAAAAGCCTGAAAGTATGTGCATGAGGGCAATCAGTTAAGAGGACTTTCCACTTATTGTTGGTAGAAGCCAAAGCCAGTGTTATTCTATGGAGAATTTTGCTCCATCATAACTCATTAACTAATGCATATTTTTAATTTCCATTTTCACATTCAGAAACTTCACAATTGTTAATAAGGTTATCCCTTTCTAAAAATTATTATAATATATTTTTTGAAGTTATAAAATGTGAATTTTCACAATGTATAATTTTGCATTTTTTTTTAACTTAAAAATGAAATATTAAAAATAAAAATTAAGGAAATCAGTGTCTAAAAATTTATTTATTTATTTTTCTATTAAGCATTTTATTTTAAAATATTGAAATGCGAATTTTCACAATGTGAAATTTTGTGTTTTGTCGTTTAAAAATAAAATATTAAAAAATAAGTAATCAATTTTTAGAAAGCAATAACCAATTTAACAGTTCTGAGATTTCTTATATTTTGCTTTAATGTTTATCTTTTTTATAAAGTTTTGTTTATTTATTTATTTTTTACACTTTTGTCGATTTCATCCTTGAATTAAAGAACTGTTATATGAAAGTGCATTAAATTTTATTGTAGCTAAAATCTTTCATATTCAGAACTTCTAAAAATATTCCATAATTGTAGTATTGAGTTTTCATTAAAATGATGTAAATGGTAATAACAGGATTACTGTGAGTTAACAAAAAATTTTTTTTTTTTTTTTATAGTGAATGTTACCTAAGGCCTGCCGCACACCAAAGAGGAACTGGAGACACGGCCGAAGCGACAGACACATCCTGCGAAGGAAGCGTTTTTGATCATGTGTGCTTGTTTTGTTGACTTTTGAGATTTCAGGTATTATTTATTATAATATAAGGAGATTATAATTTCTTAATCTATTATAATTTCAAGTAAAACAGAAAAAAAAATTAAGTGTAATTAAGGAGAAAATAATTATTAAATTTAAAAATAGCTTTTTCTTTTTTTTTTTTTTTGTTAAATTAATCAAATATTATATTCTAACTAAAAACACTTAATTTTTCTTTGTGATTTAAGGGAAAGTAATTATATTTTTGTGGCGGAAAAAGAGGAGTTAATGTTTTATTTATAATTAACATTTGATAAACATCTTCTAATAGAAAAAGCTGATTGTTTGCTTTAATTGTGTTACTATTGTTGTGTAAAAATAAATAGTCTATTAAATTATTAAAAAGATTTATTTCAACCTGGAAAAAAAAAAAAAAAAAAAACTTTATTATTAAATAAATAAATAATTTTTATATCACACTTTTTATTTATTTATTCAATTTTATTTATTTATTTTTATTTATTTATTTATATTTTTTAATTTATATTCATTTAAGTGAATGAATAAAATAAAAGAATAATTTAAGAGAAAATAATTATTAAATTTAAAAACTAATTTTTCATTGAAATTTAATTTTTCCGACTGAGTGAAAATAATGCCTAGACCGGGACTCGAACCCCGGATCATTGACTTACAAGGTCAAGGCTCTACCAATTGAGCTATCCAGGCCGACATCCCAGTCAGCATTATTCACTCAGGCAACCTTTTTGGCAGGAACAATCTGGTCTATCATTTAGATAGCTCAACAGAAATAAGCCGCAGGAAATGGAAAACACCATTAAACAATGGGAGAATGAAATACAATTTTTAATAAAATCCCACAATCAACTGTGGAAGAAAATCATATTTATTGAAATTTAATTTTTCCGACTGAGTGATTGTGGGATTTTATTAAAAATTGTATTTCATTCTCCCATTGTTTAATGGTGTTTTCCATTTCCTGCGGCTCATTTCTGTTGAGCTATCTAAATGATAGACCAGATTGTTCCTGCCAAAAAGGTTGTCTGAGTGAATAATGCTGACTGGGATGTCGGCCTGGATAGCTCAATTGGTAGAGCCTTGACCTTGTAAGTCAATGATCCGGGGTTCGAGTCCTGGTCCAGGCATTATTTTCACTCAGTCGGAAAAATTAAATTTCACTAAATATGATTTTCTTGTTGATTGTGGGATTTTATTAAAAATTTTAATTTTTCATTGTTGAATTATTAAAGTATTTTAACTTAAAAAATTGTTATTTTACTTTATCATTTAAATAAATGAATAATTTAGGGGAAAATAATTTTTATATTCCATTTATTTATACCTTTATTTTGTTAATGTTTTATTTAAATTTTTATTTAATGTTTTATATCCTGTTTCTAGCAGAAAACAAAGCTTGTCTGCTTTAAGTTATTATTGATATGCAAACAAATATTCTATAAAATTATTACTATTATTTTTTTTTTCAGCTAAAAAAAGGGTTTTTATTTATTTTATTTATAATTTAAATAAATGAATAATTTAAGAAAAATAATTTTACATTGCACCTTATATTTTTTTTCTTTATTGTTAAATTTAAATTAATAGTTTCCATTTGAAAACGTTGCTTTTAAATCTGAACAGTTTTTAATAAAAAATTGCAAAATGATGCAAAAACCCAATAATTTCCAAGATGTTATTAACATTGTACTAAATTCCTATATTTGATCTTCTTCCTTTTAAATGAATATTTTTTCTCTATTTTTCCTTTTTGTTGTTTTTCTATAGAATATATCTATTTAAAAAAAAAGAAAAATAGTAGAATTTAATCATTATCCTTTTTCTTAAATTATTTTTCTACTTAAAAAAAAAAAAAAAAAAAATCTCCGGCGAGGGTCGAACCGAGTACCATTGTGACAAGAGTTCAACCCTTTACCCCTAAGCCCCGCATCCCTTGCTAGTAAACTTGTTCTGTTTCTTTTATCGGAAACAGTCAAACGGATGAAATTCAAGAGCGATATTTTAATATATAATGGGGGTTATTGCATAAAATTGTTACCCTATAATTTGTTTTCATCCGTATTTTTTTTATTTTAATGTTTTTCCTTTCTGTCTGAACTTAAATTGATTGTTTGCTGTATCTTACACGGACTTGAATTTGATATTGTCATTGTAGGACTCAGCGTAGTCACTTTTGTTTTAATAGTATTATTTATACAAAGCAATCTTCGTAATATGCAATCGAAGAAAAATATTGCAAAGGATTTTACTAAATATTTCTATTAAAGTTATTAGTATTGAAAAAAGCGACTACGTTGAGCCCAGTGTTATTTAAATTTACCCACAGTTGTCAAATCTCAATCGCCGCCATGTTGCAACATGAGCAACAAGTGCGAAAAGTTGTAGCATGCGCGATTCGAGCAACAAACGGGAGACACACGCTCGACTAATAAGACATGACGCTTGTTTCTCTGGTTTGCATATGCAGTAAAGTAAAAGTTAGCGGCAATGCTAGGGATTGTCTCTTATGTCGTCCAAGTCACGCTTGTTTCTTTGGTGTGCGGCCTGCCTAACATAACATGTCTTTCATACACTTTAATGATAACAAATTAACTAAATAACAACAAAATTCTTAATTTAATGGATTAATGAAAAATTAAAAAAAAAAATTATACAATAAAAAAGTTATAGGAAAAGATTTCAGAAAAAAATTATACTTTTGGATTATGTACTGGAATATTGCAATCCATTTGAAAGTTCCTCATTGAATTAGAATTTACATTTATTATTTTAAATAAAATTAGAAGTTTTATAGCTTTTATTGAAACTAAATTTTCTTTTTTGAGAAAACATTCTTCATTGGATCTAGAATCTTTTGTGAATAGAATTACTTCAACATTTATCAATACTTTGATATTATAATTTTCAAAATATTGTATGGAGAAATATTTGCATGAAATTTTAAAATGAAAGTGTTTTTTTTTTTTTTTTTTTTTTTTTTTTTAACTGTCTGGACAAATTTTAATGCAGCTCCTTTTTTATTTGATAATTCAAAATCAGTATATCTTGCTTTTGGATTTAGTATAAAGATAAAGAAAATGAGCTGCTATTAATTACCATATTATAACAAATACCATATTCATAAATTTTTTAAAGACCACTTTTTTCAGTTTTGAATAAAACAAAGTTGAGAGCAATTTTTTTAATTACACAATTTTCACTTTATATCTTATACAAAATAAATGTGCTTTCCATTATCATTTATTTTATTTTACTTTACTGCATTTAGCCTTAGACCCTTTCATTTAGAATTTTTTAAGATAATTAATATAGAGATTTTTCTTCTACAATTTCTAGATAATCCCCCCCCCCCAATATATAATAACTTATAAAGCCAGCCAATGCCAATCACACATACAGCACATAATTAAAACCTTCTCTGAAGCAAAATTACAATTGAAATAAACTGAATTAAAAGTAAAAGACATTTACATAATAATAATTTATAAATTTTAAAAAAGGGACAATATAGAATAAAAATTTTGAATTTTTTGGAAAGGAAAAAAGTTAATTGATTTTTATGGGGGAAAAAGAAGTTGTTTTGAACTGTGGTGACTGATTATAGAAACACACAATTATTTTGCCGCTAATTTATAAAGATACATTAATCTGAATTATTTTCCTTTATAGGTTGCATTTCTATGTTAATCGATAAAATTTGTTCTTTTTTTTTTCAAAGATAATTCTGATATGTTTGCAGTAATTTTGCGGCCAATTATCAAAATGTGGAATCATCTTACCACTAATTGTTGAAATTTAAGTAATGGCAATTAATTGCTAATATAGGCTATTATTTTACTACTAATTGTTAAATTTTGTATGTTTTTCAAAGATGAATACAGAAAAATACTTTTCTATCACAAGTAATTAATAGTAATGCTGCACCGAGTAGCACTTTGGCCGAATACCGAGTAGTTGTAAGTAGTGTTCATGTTATGCATTTTTCAAAGGGTGCCGACACCCTACCCTATTTTGTTTCAGCGCCGATGCACCCTGCCCTTTTTTGAAGTGAAAAATGCATCCCACCCCTTTTTTTTTCAAGTACAAATGCAACCTTCACTTTTTTCAAATGAAAATGAGCCCTGTATTTTCCCATCTGCCATATCGTTATTTTTAATAGATATTTTATTGTTTTCACCAAGTAACATATAGCTATAAGTTTTATGTGATGTGAAATCAAACTTTGCAGCATACTTTTGCACAAACGCAATCTGAAAATTCACTTCTAGGTGTAATCTATGTGTCATCAGTCCGTTTCTTAGTGTGGCCGCCAGAAAAAAAGATTGTTAGCTGCAGTTTCAGGGACCATTTCTGCATATCCAAGAATAGAATAGAAATGCCTGTTACGGAAATTCTATAACAAAATAAAAACTATAGAAATTATGTGAAAGTACTGAAATAGTCACTCGATTCTCGTACGCAGATTTCAAGTACATTCTGCATTATTCCCTATTTTGTGCTGAACTGAAGCGTAATAGTTTTCGCGTAAAAAGTCATTTTATAATTATTAATTTCTTAAATTTGCACTAAAACTAACCTACTTGAAAAGAAATAAGTGATCATGAAACAGACCTTTGACAAAAGTTTTTTCAAAGTATTTGGACGAGAAAATTGCACATATTTTGGGAACCAGACAAAAAAATTATGCATATTTCAGCAAACATACACCAAAAAAGCAAAATTCTCTCTTATTTTTGGCTAAATATATGTATTTAACATTTGTGGCATCAATTTTCTAAAATAGCACAATTTTTGTTGATTACAGCAGCAAAAATAGTTGCCTATTTTATCTTATTTTATAGAAAAGGATAACTGATATGAAAACAAACATTTAAAATACCTAATAAAATCCTTTCTAATTACTAGCTAATTAATTTCGGACATGTCCATCATCAGAGCCAAGTAATTTTTCTCGACGTCGTTCTTCTGGAGGAAACCTCATTGTTTACTTTGCCGGGGAACTCTTGCGGTCATTGTTTCGCTTCACTTCCTTATTCTGTAGTAGTTGTTGCCTATCTTTATTTAGTAAAGTGGAAAAACAATCGCTTATTTAAGCAATTAGCCGTGATAAACGTAAATTTTGTTAAGTGCGTAAAACAATATATTTCAACAGTCCACCACAAGATTATGTTGTTTTGTAGAGAATTAATTTCTTATGTCAGCACGGAATTTGAACGATTAAATACATAAATTTTATCACTGAAACTGAAATGATACTATATTTTGATAGACTTTCGTATCGCATATTTCAGCAATCACACATGTAAAGCAATTTTTTTTTTTTTTTTTTTTTTTTTTTGTGAAATAACTGTATATTTCGGTATTCGTTTTTGAAAGAAAAAAATTACAAAATTTAAGTTAGTTGCCATTACATAAATTTCGAGAATTAGCTGTAAAATGATTGATTCCATAGGGAATCCATCTGTAGGTAATTCCATCGGGAATTATCTTTGAAAAATAGAGGACGAATTTTACCGATTAACAGATAAATAATGCCTATTTCAGTAAATAATTGGGATTAAAGTAACATTATTAATTAGCGGTGAAATGGTTGCGAGTGTTACAAAACATTATGAATTTTGAAAATCATCTTTAAAAAAAGTGCAAATTTTATCGATTAATGCTGAAATAATATCGTATTTCAGCAACTAGTTGTGTTTAAGCAAAACTTTTTGATAATTGGCAGTGAAATGATCCCTTATTTCTGAATTAGGTCGCAAAATTGTGTATTTTGGGATTTAGCTTTGAAAAAAAAAAAAATTCATCGATTAGTAGCAAAATAATTGAGTATTTAGAGATTCAACTTTGTACAAAATGCGAATTTATCGATTTAGGCAAAATAATAGCAGATTTCAGTAATCGGCTACAAAAATATTGTGAATTTCTGGGACATTCGTTTTTGTATAAACATTGATTTGCATTATATTAACTTGGACACTAATTATATGAAAATGAAAACCATAAGCTTCCTAAAATAGCAGCAAATATTTTAAAACAATTTATTGGAAAAGAGAAAAAGTGTTTTCTGAATTTTTCAGGTTTGTTGAATACTGGTTAACCAAGAGTTTACTGAATTTAATTATCATTAGAACTTAATATTTATATATATATATATATATATATATCTGCTTTGTTTTTAAATCATTTTTATGTTATGACACTTAATTTTAGTAAGAAAATACATGTCATTTTTTGTATTTTTCTTGTAAAACTGTTGTAGGTTCTGAAGTGGAGAGTAGGCACCACCGAGCAGTGGTTTAATATGGTCTGGCTTTTAAAGAAACTCAAACCAGCTGGTCACCGAAGGTAGCTTGTTACTAATAAATACTATTTTAATAACACTAATTTCACGCTTTATTTATTTATTTTTCTTAACAAATTGTATAGTTTAATGTTTGTATTGTCATATAGCGTTAGTAATATCTCTTGTTTATTCACTACAACAGTGTATAAAATTTCAAATAATAATAATTCTTTACAAGTTTTTTATGAAGTATTGTCTAGTCATATTTTAATAGATACTAGTGAGCTTCGCCTGCAAGCGGATCACTATTTTTAAATGAATCACTATAATGAATGAATCCTCAAAATTCCATATTCTCACTCATAAAAAAAAAAAAAAAATATTTTTGATCGAGTAAAAACTTACACCGGGTCCCCACTGCTGTCGGCAATGTAGACCCGTGTGCACTGCGTGCACACAGATTAAGGGATACCAGGGGTGAAACTACCTAGCATGCAAAAACCCTGAAAACTGATATTTGCATGCAGATAGGGAAGATTTAATAATGAAATATCATATGGCTACCTGTATTAAATGATATTTGGAGAGTTCTTAATGCAATTATATAAGGCAAATTAAACATTCAAAATAAGAAATTTCTGTAAAAACAAAATAATTTACATGAAAATCAGAAACAGCAGAAATTTCAAAAACCCTGAATTCAGGGGTAGGCCCTGAAAAGTTTCACCCCTGGGATACGCATACTTATTCCCCACCTTTCATGCCTCTCCAAATTAACCTACATATACAGTAAAACCTCGATAAGTCGTCACTAAAGGGACCAAAGATTTTTTGACGACTTAAGCGAAGTGACGACAACTTAGGCGGAGTGACGAATTTCGAAAAAAAAAAAAAAAAACTTTGAAATATACTATACTACATATTTTCATGAATTGCAGTAGGATTCGGTGACCAAAAACAATATTTTCAGAAATCAGTACATGTAAATGAATGAGCGGAAGATAAAAAAAATAAAAAATACAGTATAGTTACCATGTGCATTTTATTTTTTTGCTACATTAAAATAACCCAACAGTGTAGATTGATGAAGGTGCTGGCTACTGGAAATAACTTTCTTTTCTAATACAGTTAAGGCTTTAAATTCTTCGTCTGTTGTACCTTGAATGGATGTAAGGTACTCTCGAACTTTCTCCAGGGCTTCAATTGCTTCTGTCTTGTTGGGTGGGGTTTTATCCACATTCTCGACATCGCTATCCTCACTTGAACTGTTTTGTTTTTCTTTTAAAAATTCAGATGTCAAATCTTTTACAGTCGCTTGTGAGCAGATTGCAATGTCATTATCAATGTTGACAAAAGCGTTAACGTCATTGACCCTGCACACTTTTTCATTTGCGATTTGCAGCAAAGTCTCTAATGGTTCCACGTCGATGATGTCTTCATCGCTGAAGATTTCTTCTGATTGTGCATCTGCTATGAACCCTGCATGTCGGAAACAATTCAAAACAGTTTGTGAAGAAACGGAACACCAACTTTTGTCTGCATAGTTAATTTCATCTAAAACTGAAACTTCCAGCTTTTCTTTTCTATCCAATGCTTTTATCAGGTCCTTTACAAGCATTTTTTTGTACTTTCGTTTAAAGTCACGAATTATCCCTTGATCTAAAGGTTAAAGAATTGATGTTACATTTGGAGGAATAAAAACCATCTCGATCGCTTTTAAATTTTCGGGTGTGGTGTAGGCGGTACAGTTATCAACAATGGTGGCAACTTTTCTTTTCTGACGCGAAAACTGAGAATCCAGTTTACGAATATGTCGTTTTCAAATCGTTGTAGTCATCCATGCCTTTGAATTTGCTTCATAATAAACTGGAAGGGATTTAACATTTTTAAAGCAGCGTGGCTTTTTGCTTTTGCCTATCACAAGTAGTTTTAGTTTTTCAGTTCCATTTATATTTGCTTCGAGCAGAATCGTCACACGTTGTTTGCTTGATTTTCCAGAAGTGCACTTTTCACCCTTAAATGACAGAGTTTTATCGGGCAAACGACGGTAAAATAAGCCGGACTCATAAAGATTGAAAACATTTGATGCATCAAATCTAGATAAAATGTCCTTGAGAACACTGTCCTTCCAGTCTTCTACAGCATCAACATCAACAGCTGCTGCTTCTCCGCAAATCGTTTTAAAAGAAAGGCAATGTCTGTCTTTGAAACGTTCCAGCCAAACATTGCTGCCGCCGAAATCTTCAATGTTCAACTTCTTAGCAATTTCCATGGCTTTTTCTTTTAGCACCGCAGAAGAAATTGGTACATTCTGGGCTCTGGCATGTTTTAGCAATCGAACTAAAACCTCCTCGATATCGTCAAACTTAGATTTCCTCATTCTCTTTCTTTTTCTTTCGCAGTCGGCTTCTTCAATGATTTGTTTCGATGAAAGAACATCGTTCAACGTAGTCCTGGGGATAGGTGTTCTTTGGCAAAAGCTGTTTTGAAAACATTTGATTTTTCAAAAAGTGCAATTAAGTCTTTTTTTTCTTTAAAAGATAACGAGGTAAGTTTTCGTTTCCCTGACATGTTAAAAGCGTAATCGCACCACGAAATTACAAGAGAGAAAATAGCCCTTATAGCGGGGCTTACTCACTATGAAATGAAGTCAAACTCAGGAGAAGTGAAAAAAACGCCTACACTCGACAAAGTCGCAGCGAGAAGTGTGCTTTGAATGGTTAGCAGCGATAAGTACGATGCATGTGCATAGAATATTCCAAGAACTCAACTCCACAAAAAGGGTATTATATGGAAAGGAATGCTTAACCTATAGGTGTGTTGCTGAAGTGATAAGCAGGCTTGGCTTTCTTAAAGTGAAGTGGAGGAGGGGAGTCAAAAGGAATGCTTAACAACAATAGGGACCAACAGGTTTTGCTGATAAGACGCACATAATCGAAAATTCCCAGTAAAGGCTTGTTTTCTTAATTTGATGGGGCGGGGCTGGAAAGACAGCACGGTGGCATGCAAAATCAGTGTTGCAAATTTGTGGAAAAAGTCGCTAAATGTGGGGGATTTTAAAAGCTTTTAGTGACAAAAAAATGTAAGTTTAGGATTAGCGACTTTTTTAGGGGATTTTTGAATTAGCTTTCAGCCATTTTTGTGGGTGACGAGTTATCCGAGTAGAATGAAATTCGGTGACGGGTAAAAGAGGGTTGTTTAACATTGTGTATGAGACCTTGTCGAGACCAAAAGAAAACGACGACTTAAACGGAGTGACGACTCATCGGGGTTATACTGTACCAATTTTGAACACTCTAACTCAATTTCTATTTTTTGTCCACCTAATCCATCCCTCTTTCTGCCTCCCCTTAATAATGTAGCACTTTCGAAAATATCCTCATTCAATTGTAGGTCCCAAAACCTATATATACCAGTTTTGAATAGTATAACTCAATTTCTATGCCCCCCCCCTGCACCCTAATAATTACACTTTCTAAAATATCTTCATTCAACTCTTAGGCCCCCCAAAACTATACATACCAATTTTGATGTACGGTCTAACTCAATTTCTAATTTTTTGCTCTTCCTGCCCCCCTAATAATTTTACAAATGGTATGATAAAATTAATTCAAGGTATGAAAGTTTTTTTTTTTTTTTTTGGGGGGGGGGGGAATAATAAAATTTTCACAAAACATGACAAATATAAATCCTGAAATTAAAAAATTTTATTGTGTAATATAATGTTTTTATTTATATTGAGTAACTATAAATAAAAACATTTCGGCCTGGGCTGAATAATGGACTTGATATTCGGCTTTGGCTGAATAATCATTGCATCTCTAAAGGAAACACCTTTATTTTATTGCTGTCCAATGTAAGAGTTCTTGGCCAATGGTACTTTGAAACCTTGCATCCTATCTAGAAAAAGAAAATTGATATGATTTTATGTTCATGTATATTTTCTTTATAATTATTTTTATTTCTTTTTAGGAAGTGTGAGAAGAAATTGTAAAAAAGTTCAAACTTTTGTCTTTAACAGAGTTTCCCCCAGACAGTTTTGGGAGGGTGCTGCCTCCTGCCTGCACTTTGACTGGAAAAATTCTTCGCTTCTTACTCTTCATACAAAAAAATTTCACCTTTCTTGTTCGTTATATAAAAAATTGCACTTATACTGCCTTTTGTAGAAAATAGACTTTAAATCGAACATAAATGCTAGAAATATAAATAAAACAGGGATGCCGCTTTTCCACACTTCTACTGAGCGGCAGATTTCCGCTTTTTATAAATTTATTCTGTCTGCCTCTTCTCAAACTAATAATCGCCGATCCATCATACAATTTCCAATCTTTCTCTATCAATAACTAACATAAATATCAATGTGCACATTAAACTTAATTTACTGGATTCTAGAACCTTTAAAAAGATAGGATTGCTCGATATTTCTCATATACATAGTTATATTGTCCTCCTTCACCCAGTAGCAGAATTTTTTCTGTCAATCTGTGACAACTATTTAGGCATTAGAGAATAATCTGCAGCACTATAAGTAACACAAAAAATGCTTGTGAGAATCAGTAAGTGTATTTCTGTCATAAGTTTGCATTTATTTAATACTAGCAGGTTTTGCCTGCTTCGCTGGTCGCCGGAATTAAATGAATCTTCAAAAAATTTTAATCACTATTTTTATTTTTATTGTATTAAAAAAAATAATAAAAAAAAGTTGTTCAAGTAGCAACTTAATATGAATCTCCAAATACCAAATTTGAATTTCCTGTAATCATTTGTTTTTAATTTATGCTGATAACAGATATAGTGATCAACTGCTAAAAATTAGACTTTCACATTCGAGACACCTCAAAATGGATACTATACAAAAAACCAGAATTTAAAACAAAACTAAAAAAATGCTTTGTTTATAGTTGGTATAAAAAATTAATTATCCTTGTTAATGTGGGGAAGACGGGAGGGGGGGTCATAAAAAATATATGAGTGGGAGATATTGAACAATTCTACTTCAATACATGTTTTAGAATCTAATATAGTAAATTGAAAGAGTTATGGATGGAGAAAAATTGGAAATTGCAATACTACTGCAGAGCAATTGTTTGCTGTTCATTAGCAGGAGAGGGTTGTAGGATGTAGGATTTTTAAGGCCGATTGACTCCTGATGTGTCCTAGGCCAAGAGGGGGAATGCCCTCCGTGGGGGTCTTTCTAAGGGGTCCTAGCCCGTATTTACGCGAGTTTCGGAGGAAACCACGGAAAACTCCGAACGGCTAGGCCGATGAGCGCGACCTGGGATCGAACCCGGCACCTCCCATCTACCAGCTTTGAGCGCTAGCAGGAGAGGGAGAAAATGGCAGGGGGGGGGGAGCAGAAAAAAAAAGTGAGAGATATTGGACAATTTTACTTCTTTATAAGTTCTGGAATCTAATTAAATGAGATTTTAAGAAAATATTGACTTTTATGTTGTGAATGAAAGCAGACGGAAAATCACAATGATTCCGTGAAATGTCTATCGCTGATTGTTAGCGAAGAGGAAGGGCGGTGCTAAATAATTACGTAAGTGAAAAATATTGAATAATTCTACCTCTTTGTAGCTTCTAGAATCTAATAAATTGTGATTAAAATGAACGTTGCCATTTATGATGTGGATGCAGAAAGATTAGAAATTGCAATATTTCCGATCAAAATCGGGAGACTTAAAATTTCTACACAATACTATGTTGAAAATAATCTGCAGACTGAAAAAAAAAAAATCTTCGACGTACGTCTCACATTTTCTACTGTGAGATCCCTCACCCCCTTAAAAGTAGTGATCAGCCATTAAACAACCTGACAAAGCTCTGCAATGTTCATTCTTTTCCCATTCATAACATAAGTGTCAGTGTTCATGATAAACGTGTTTATTAGATTCCAGAATTTTAAAGAGGTAGAAAAATTTTCTTATGTGTAATTATTTTGTTTTGAATTATGTTAAATTAATGTTATTGCTGATCTACAGACTATGGTTTAGTTAGAAACCTCTAAAATATTTTTTTATTTGTGATAAAGCATCATTCTTTTATATTGCTTAAAATATAACCTTTTGACTGCAAAGTAACTTTTTAAATTATTATATTCAAATTATATTTTATGTATTATTTTGTTATATATTAATTTACAGAATTCGCCTATAAAATTACACAATAATTATCACAAATTTTACTTCAGGCGTGATTTCCTCTTTCTTCGAATTTTTAGAGTGGCATCCCTGATAAAACTACTGTGCATGATGATCAACATTTGTTCATACATTAGTAAATTTTTTCTCGTATCAAGTGTGTCCTTAAGGATCCAAAACTGACTTCAAAAATCTAAAATGTGATTTTTTTTACTAGCAGCATCCTTTCATTTTTAAACCTGGGAGAAACTCTGCATTAACAACTGTATTAGAAGTCTTTGCAAGAGCTCCTGATTATGATAGCAAGTAGGTTAAAATAAAATGGAAATCAGATGTAAAAATATCTGAAAATACAGAATTTTTGTAATTTTCAAAAACATAATGTAAAATCATGCAAATAAATTTAATAAATTGTTTTATGGAAAAAAAAGTCTTTTATTTTATTTTAATTTTTAATGAATTTTTTTCTATACTCAGTAAAGATATTTAAAAATAAACCTACTTGAAGTTTAACTTAAACTTCAAGTAGGTTTGTCTTAATTTTTATTTATTTTTCAGTTTTGAATAATAAAAATTTTTATATTAATTTATAAAAAAATGCTATTAAATTTCAGACATTTTAATAATATATAATTAAAGAATTTAATCATATATATTAGTGTTAATTAAAAATAAGCAAACAAATGAACCCAAAATAGAGGAAATTAGTTGAAATGCATGTGAAGTAAAAAGTTTAAATTATTTTCCTAATCAGTAAGCATTTTTATGCTTAAAAAAAAAGATGCTTTCTGAATAAAATTTTTTGTTAAGGATGTTCTGTATAAAAATAACCAACATTAGTAGCTGAAAGTGATTGTGAAATTTCCTTCTACATATTTATATTTATAAAATTCAAACTTTTTTAGGCATAAAATAAAATGCAAAAAGATAAAATAATCAAATATTAATTTATCAACAGAAGTTTTAATTTGTGAATTTCTCAGTATGGATCATTATTATTATTTTTAAATATGCATTTTTCATATTTTAGCCAAAAATAATGTGCATTTAAAGTAAAAATATTTAGTTTGAATGGAAAATCTGAAAATAAAATCAGAAAGAATGGATTTTAATAACTACGGTTAATTATAAACAAAAAAAGCGTTCTTGGTATTTGCTTGGCATGGGACAAACTTTTTCTTCAGCTTGGCTAAGATTTTTTAGTCATGCCAGTGTAGGTTCTTATTTCATAAAATTCTATATGTAGATTACAGCTTTTTCTAAGGGGTTAATTGGGTCTTTATCATTCCGGATTGTTCTGGAAGATTTTTTGGTTAGTCTTTATCAGGGTAATACTAATGCCAATATCAAAGGCCATAGCCAGAAAGTTTGCAGTGTACAAGTATTAGTGCATAATATTGTGTTAAAAATGATGTATTACTCTAAAAATTTGCAACATTTTGAGGGGGAGTTGAATTCCCCCCCCCCCATCAATGGCTATAGCCTTGCTACATCAAAATTATACTACCAACCACATAACTGTCGAAATCTTAACAGGTATATGCATGTAGAGATGTGATCTTGATGTGAAATATGGACGCAAGGTGATGTTTTGAAATTACAACAGAAGAGAAGAAGCAGTCAGTTCATTCGTGCATTTAATGAAAGCTGTGTGTAAACGGTGTGGTAAACCATGTAGTTGAGTGTAAACTGTAAATTATGTAATAACATAGAACTAATGCGAAATGTCGACTAAGGTGACATTCTGCAATTACAACAGCAAAGAAGAAACGATCAGATTGTCAGAAAAATTGATGAAAGCTGGGTACTCATCAAAAAAGTTTGTGAAAAGAACTCAAGGTATTTGGATTTGGTATTAAGAAAATTTTATATTGCAAAGAAAAACCCCTGACAATTCATTAACTTCTTCCAGGATGATTTATTTATAGTAAGAAAAAAATAATATAACCTTTTGTTTTATTACGATTCATTCATTTTATATTGATACAACTTAAAAAAAATAAATTACTCAAAAATCCATAACATCTAAATTTGTGACTGATGAAAATTTTTCATACATTCTGAGTATATCAGTTTTTCACATATCTTAAAAATGTAATGAGTTTGTCTTACACAATTTCTGTTGTGACATCTTGAAAGATTATTATTTTATTTGTTACGATAATGACACCTATATCACCAAGTTCTGATTTCAAGATCAACTTAAGTTCAGCTTTCGGATTTTTATTTTTATTTATTTTTTATTATTATTTAGTGCAGTTAAAACATAACATGTGAATAATATTTTTATCTTTTTTTCTCAATCTGCAGATTTTTACGATACCAGTTTTCGATAGTTGCACATTTATCGAAATCTAAAATTTATCGAAATATAATTGAATAATTTGGAAACAATTTTATAATTTGAAAAAAAAAAAAAAACCTAATATTTCTCCGTCGTAAACTAAATTCTGCTTTTGTCAGAATTTCACCAATTTTTTTTTTTTTTTTTTTTGAAAGAAAAAGAAAAGAAAACTAATAATATTCAGTATCGAAACAAACACTATCAAAAAAGCTTATTATTATTGTGAAAATATATTTTATTATATGTCGAAAAATAAATTAACTCGTAATTTTTTTTTTTGGCAACAATTATAAATTAAAATAAATAATTTAATAAAAGTTTAGAAGTCAGAATTTCTAATTTTATTTATTTATTTATTTTTCAGTCGTCAGTTTGACCGAACGATCAATAAAAAATTGATCCGTTAATTGAAACTGTATCATTCCATTTTTTAAATAGTTTTCCTTTCTTTTTTCTTTTCTTTTTTTTTAAATGCAGTTCATTTAAAAACCTACACTTCCCCCTCCTAAATGAAAGGTTTCTTGTAGGTTAGGTTGTATTTTACAAAATCAGTATACTTTGACTTGATTCCGGACGCTGAAAAAATAAAAATAACGTATTAAGGTACATTTTAAAGTATTAGTTTGATAAATAAAATGCTAATCAATGTAATTTGATTGTTATTAAACCTTTTTGTCTATAACAATCTAGTATTTTTTTTTTTTTCTTTTTTTTAATTTTAATCTATATGTAAATAAATACAATTCTTATGTAAAAGGAAAATGAATGTTCGAAATTTTTTGGAATCAGCCTAATATACAGTCGGCTGCAAAATTATTCGAGCACTAGCCAATAATTCCTATATTTAAAAAGTACACTTAAGACTGTTTTGCTAAGTAAATCCTTGTCGAATCATGTTCTCAGACTGATTAAGAACATGACTCGACAAGGATTTATTTAACAAAGCTGTATTAAGTGTACTTTTTTTTTGGCGAGGATTATTGCTAGTGCTCGAATAATTTTGCAGCCGACTGTATGTTGAAAGGTAATATAAAGGTGTCTGTTTTCCCATAAAAAATAAAAAAGAATCACATAAAACAAAAAAATTTGAAAAATCTAATACAAATATCAAAAGTTTAAAAGGATGTTGTAAAATTTCATGCATTCTTTTATCTGAGAAAAAAAAAAAAGAATTGTACATGGCATACAGTTGGTAGCAAAATTATTTGAGCGCTAGCAATAGGAATTATTGCTCACACTCAAATAATTTGGCTACCATCTGTAGTTTTTTTTTTTTTTTTGTTTCTTGCAAATAGACAAGATTTGTAGTTAATATTGACCTGTATTGCATTACAACATTAGCCAATGTCGAATATCAATATTGCCCATTACTGTTGTGATTTGCAATTTTATATTGGCCAGTGTTGTACACAATATTGTCCAGTATGTGATACCAACATTGGCCTATATTGGCAAAATTTAGTGTTTTATATTGGCCAGTTCAACTTTAACCGATATTGGCTAGTATTACATGCAATATTGACCAATACAGATTACCGATATTGGCCAGTATTGTAAAAAACCTTGACATTTTTGCACTGGCCAGTCCAGCAGAGTCCAATGTTGGCCAATATTGAAATAGTCTTATTTCCGACTTTGGCCATTATTGTTGTGCTACTTGGGAATTGATGATCAAATAAGTGTAGGATTCATGAAGATCATTCAAAACTATGAAGAGTTCTTAGAGAGAGGTTCCGGCTGGGTGCTTAGAAATATTTACTACCTAGAGTTGAAGTCTGCTAAATATAACCCCTTGAGAGCGAGCAGCTATCAAGAATTACCAGCTAAACTGCTTGCCAAGAAAGCCATCTTAAATATATAAAACAGCGATAACAAGTGCTTCCTATGGTGCCTGCTAGCACACAAACTAAATTTGGATCGGGCAAGCCAACCTCATCGAGTCTCCCACTACTTACCTCATGAAGATGAAATCAAGATGGGTGATGTTCAGTACCCTGTTCCCATCTCAAAAATAGGCCTCATAGAAAAACTGAACAACGTCAGAATCAACGTCTTCGGCTACGAAAACGCCAAAGTGACAATTTTAAGAATTTCTGAAGTGGAAGATGTTGAAGCTATCAATTTATTGCTCATTGCGAACGAGGAAGGTGCCCACCACTATTGTCTAATCCACTTTTCCAGATTGATGGGAGGTCGAACAAAACATTGCTGCAAACAGTATTATTGTTACAGGTGCCTGCATGGCTTTTCAACAGAACTTTTGTTAAAAGACCATGAAACAAACTGCAAAAAACACACTGCTCAAGCCATTGAGATGCCATCTAAGGAGAAAAACATACTAGAGTTCACGGGAACCCACCTTCAGCATCCCATCAGCTATATCATCTATGCAGACTTTGAGAGTTTGTTGGAACCTATTTCATCAGCTGCTCCTTCCTCATCAAACTCCTACCTGCAACACACAGCCTGCCATACAGCCTGCGGTTACGCTTATGTAATCGTAGGGTCTGATGGCAAAGCCGTGAAGCCTATCTTTAGCTATCGAGGAGACAATGCAGTCAGGCATTTTCTGGAAAATATCATCATGGAAAAAGATATCCTAGAAGAAAAACTACAAGAAATTAAGCCTATGAAGCTCTCTACTCAAGAAGAGGAGGCCTTCCAAAATGCTACAAGGTGCAGCATATGTCGTCAACCCCTGTTACCCGGATGCATCAAAGTTCGTGATCACAACCACGAGACTGGAGTTTTTAGAGGCGCTGCCCATGCTAGCTGCAATCTTAATTTTAAGCAGCCAAAGAAGATTCCCGTGGTTTTCCACAACTTAAAGAATTATGATGCCCACCATATCATGACAGAGTTGGGTCATTTCCAAGACCATCAGATTCAAGTCATCGCAACAACACTAGAAAAATATATATCTTTCACTTTGAAGAAACCAGACAGTCCTGTACAACTCGTCTTTCTTAACTCCTTCCAATTTTTGCCTGCTTTGTTAGAAAAGTTGGTGAAGAATTTGGATATCAGTCAGTTTAACATTCTAATGGACCAGTTTGGGTGAAATACTGATCTAAGTCTCCTCACCAGAAAAGGAGTATACCCCTACGACTACATTACCGGATTTGACAAATTTGAAGAAACAGTGTTGCCGCCTCCTTCAGCGTTTTTCAACTCTCTTACGAATGAAGCCGTTGAAGAGGCTGATTATCACCATGCAAAAAACATATGGGAAGTCTTCCAGATAAGAAACCTCGGCGAGTATCACGACCTGTATGTGAAGACAGATGTTTTGCTCCTTGCCGATGTGTTCCAAAATTTCAGAAGTCTTTGCTTACACTACTATAACATCGATGCTGCCCATCTATATACCTCTCCTGGACTGTCCTGGCAAGCCTGTCTGAAGATGACCGACGTCAAGTTAGAGCTGCTCACGGATATCAACATGCTGCTGTTTATTGAAAAAGGGGTGCGCGGGGGTGTGTCGCAGATTTCACACCGTTTCGCCGTTGCGAACAACCCGCACACTCTTCACTACGACTCAAGTAAACCCTCTAGTTATATCATGCACTGGGATTCGAACAACCTTTACGGTTGGGCTATGTCCCAGTACATGCCCTATGGTAAGTTTCAATGGATGGATCCCTCTCACATTACTGAAGATTTCATCATGAACATACCCGAAGATGCAGCAGAAGGCTTCATTTTTGAAGTGGATCTGGAGTACCCGACTCATCTGCATGATCTCCACAATAGCTACCCACTTGCACCTGAAAGAATGACAGTGACGGAAGAGATGCTCTCCACCTATGCCAAGTCCTTGTTGCAGAAACAAAAATATGCGGGAACACCTAAACTCATTCCAAACCTCCATAATAAATCGGAGTATGTTGTACATTACCGAAATCTACAGTTATACCTAAAACTTGGAATGAAGCTATTAAAAGTAAACAAGGTTCTGAAATTTCGTCAAGCACCCTGGCTTAAAAAGTATGTCGACTTCAACACAGACAAACGAAAATCTGCAAAGAACAGTTTTGAGAAAGATTTCTTCAAACTGCTGAACAATAGTGTGTATGGAAAGACCATCGAAAATTTAAGAAAACGTCGAAACATAGAACTGTGTAACAATGAAGTCAGAGCTCAAAAATTAGTTGCTTCACCGAATTTCACAACTTTTAAGGAATTCAACAATAACCTTGTAGCTGTGGAGAGATCAAAACCCACCATCCTGATGAATAGGCCAATATACGTGGGTTTCTGTATCCTTGAATTAGAAAAGTTGCTCATGTACGACTTTCATTACAATTTCGTTATGAAAAAGTATGAAAGTCGTGCAACTTTGTTGTTAACGGATACAGACTCCTTGACGTACTGTATCCACACAGCGGACGTGTACCAAGATATGAAGGAAGATCAGCACCACTTTGACTTCTCAGAGTATCCTGAAAATCACCCGCTATATTCTACAACTAACAAAAAGGTCCTTGGAAAGTTCAAAGATGAGCTCCACAGTCAAGCTGCCTACAAATTCATTAGATTAAAGCCAAAAATGTATGCCATACAGTCAGCTGGTGGTGAAAAGAAGACAACAAAAGGCATATCAACCTGCATCGTAAGAAAAAAATTAAGTGTTCATGACTATGAAGAGTGCCTGCAAAAGGAGATAGCCACGTATGAACAACAAACAAGAATCCTTCAAGAATGTCATCAACTCTACACAGTTAATCAGAACAAAAAGTGTTTATCTTTTTTTGATGACAAGAGGTATCTGCTAGATGATGGAATCACCAGTCTGGCTTATGGCCATTACAGAATATCGCAGCATAGAGATCCACAGTGAAAATAGAAAATTTTTGTATATATTGTTTCATCCATGAAGATTGTTCCTGCACCTTGTATATATTTTTAAATTGTTCCTGCACCTATGTAAATTGTTTCTGCACCTATGAAGATTGTTCCTGCATCCTGTATATATCAATTGTTTCTACACCTATGAAGATTGTTCCTGCATCCTGTATATATCAATTGTTTCTGCACCTATGAAGATTATTCCTGCACCCTGTATATATTAATTGTTCCTGCATCCTGTATATATCAATTGTTTCGCATCTATGAAGATTGTTCCTGCATCCTGTATATATCAATTGTTCCTGCACCTATGAAGATTGTTCCTGCACCCTGTATATATTTTAAATTGTTTCTACACCCATGAAGATTGTTCCTGCACCTTGTATATATTAATTGTTCCTGCATCCTGTATATATTAATTGTTCCTGCATCCTGTATATATCAATTGTTTCGCATCTATGAAGATTGTTCCCGCATCCTGTATATATTTTAAATTGTTTCTGCACCCATGAAGATTGTTCCTGCACCCTGTATATATTTTAAATTGTTTCTGCACCCATGAAGATTGTTCCTGCACCTTATATATATTAATTGTTCCTGCATCCTGTATATGTCAATTGTTTCGCATCTATGAAGATTGTTCGCGCATCCTGTATATATTTTAAATTGTTTCTGCACCTATGAAGATTGTTCCTGCATCCTGTATATATAAATTGTTTCTGCACCTATGAAGATTGTTCCTGCATCCTGTATATATAAATTGTTTCTGCATCGATGTAAATTGTACAGATTGTTTCGCATCTATGAAAATTGTCTGAACCCATGCTTTGAAGACAACCCCAGAAAACTGTGTGATGATTTCTTCAGGTTGATATTTTCTATTTATTTTTTTATTTATTTATTTATTTATTTTTTTTTAAAGGAACTAACTCCCGCCTTGCTCTACGGAGTGAAAAGGGGCACCGCAGGGTCTCGAGAGGGCAGTCTCCCAGGCACTCAAGGTGAACTCTCTCTTTCAACCTTTATTCTTAAATTTGTATTCTCTTTCTAACAGTTTTCTCACTTTATTCATTCTAACTCTCATTTCTTAAACTGTATCTCTTTTCAGGCTAAGTCCCAAAAGATCGTGACGTTATCTAACCCCCTGCAAAAATTCGAAAAAAAAAAAAAATCCCCAAAATTGTGAAAAAAATACTAAGTCCAAAATTTATGAAAATAAATCTAACTCCTCGAAATTCCCATTCTCCTCGATAGATGGCACCACCAAACTTCTCATCCAAGGTGATAGTCAAAGTTTCTATTCTTCCGGTGGCAACACACAGTTTCTATTCTTCCGGTGGCAACACCCCCTCGTCCAAGATGATGGCTAAGTAGTGTAAAAAGGATGCATTCTGCACCAGGGTGGAGGCGTAGAGGTGTAAGGGTGGTGGCGCGCCTCGACCCTACGCCTCAATACGCCTCTACGCCTCCACCCTGTTGCAGAATCACCCTTTTTACACTACTTATAATGTTTGGACAGTGCACAATTTAAGTAACAGGAAAAATCTTTCGATAAAAAAAAAAAAAAAAAAAAAAAAAACTTTATCTGTTTATATCTGTTTATTATACAGTTTTTTTTTTTTTTTTTTTTTTAAACTGACGCTATTTAGAGCCCCTTGTAGCTTGATCTAACAACCGGAATGGCACCAAACTTATTATGGAGACTAATGATAACATAGAAAGTATGATTCTGTCAAAAAAAAAAAAATCTCCAATTCGTGGCGTTGTTGTAACTCACCAAACTGAGAATCAACATAAAACGATTATATCAAAGTAAAGGGCGAATTTATGCTTTAGTAGGCGACATCAGCGTCAGTAATTGGGGCTATGTAAACATATATACATTTTCCAAAAAATATTTTCAGCGGAAGTGAGCCGGCGTAAGGGAATATGCGACTCACATTATTACAACCCGCATTACTAGTGAAGTTGTATTATCTTAATCATTGCAATGTAGAATCCGACAGAAGCTATGTAAGGGACCTTTATCTCCTAAAGCTTTGAAAAGAATAAGTTCAAGGAAACAGGATCACTCACAATTCGTGGAGGCAGAAGCGCAAATTTGTGTCAGAAGAGATGATATCAGATGTTTTAACTGCAATCGTCGATGGATCACAAGGAACCATTGCTGGTAATAGCAGTGATCAGGGTGTAATTCAACGATTGTGTATGAATTTCTCTAAAGTATGGATTGTCTTGTGGCGAATTCTCCTCTAATATCCATACAAAATCAGTCGCTTACATGAAATCAAATACAATGATTATGATGAACGACTGACTGTTGCTTTGTGGTTTCTTTCCAGGATATAAGTAGGCGATAATTTCCCATTTGAAAATTATATGAAAAGATAAGACTCATTTTCATGTGAATGGGTCTGTTAACACGAAAAATTGCCGAATTTGGGCCTCTGAATTCCTTTGCATTCTCCAAAAGTCCCCGTTTAATGTGGCTTCACAGACAAATTCATAAATAGGTCTACATTTTTTTTTTTTAGAACGTCACTTCGTCAGGACCAGTGACGTGTACCGTTACTGCAGAAAGATATCACAACATACTAACTAATTTTTTCATTCCACATCTTCAGCATAGAAAACATCGCAATCAGACAATATTAATGTAGGATGGGGCACCACCGCACATTGGTGTTAAGGTACAGCAGATGTCGCGCCATCACTTGACTGATGAAAGTGTTATCAGTCGCAGTTTTAGAGTTGCATGGCCGTCTCGTTCACCTGACCTAACACCATGTGGCTTTTGGCTTTGGGGTTATGTGAAATCAAAAGTTTATGTTGGTGAAGTCACAAACGTGAGTATGTTAAAGGACATTATAGCAAGAAAAGTGCGGAATATTCATTTTGACATGTTACGTACGGCCGTAGAAAAATACACGGTGCAGAAAATGCACAATAAAGTCCCTGAAAACGACAACTACATTGAATGTGGTCGAATTCCTCGTCAGGGAAGTCAATGTAGTGAATAAAGCTTAACATTTCACTGTAATTTTGTATGTGTTATTATTTTTTTTATTTCTTAATGTAACGCATTTCCATTACACAGTGCCGTAAATACCACTATCGGCGATTTTTTGAACTATTTTTTTTCCTGGGAATCCTACTCCCCATATCATCATCGGTCTCCATACCAAGTTTGATGCCATTCCGATTGTTAGATCGAGCTACAGGGGGCTCTGAATACAGTTTTAAAAAAGTCACCCTGTATATTAAATGCCATTGATTACCGCGATAAGCTAATGAAAACCACAACAAAGAATAATTGCTTGAGAAAAAAATCTATTTATCTTACTGTTTGTTAAACTAACATTTTAAACTATTATTATGAAATATTCAATCAAAATTCCAAAACAAACATAGCATAAAATAATTTTAAAATTTCTTAAATGAACATAATATGTTCTTTAAAAATAATGATGTGGTAAGAAAGTAAACATCTAAGCTTCTAATATAATAAGCAAAATTAATTAAATATTTACATTTAAAACAAAGTAAAGGTAATATCAGACGTATTTCCCCGTATGTTTCCTGTGCCACAATCAATAAAACAGATAAAAGTATTTCTACGACATTCAGTTCTAATCGGTAATATCGGAAAATTAATAACTTTCAGTGGTATTAGATATTAGCTAACCATTACATTAAACTGATAATTAAACAAGTACTTTGCATAACAATACCGAACATTGAAGATTCTGCGGCAAATGTATTGGTATTTATATATGGATAACATTATTTCTCATACTGTTTTCTTCTTTTTTTTTCTTTTAATATAAATGACACAAGCCTCTTTAACATTCCGATAAATAAATTAAAACAATCTACACATTTACACATTCCTAACTCGAACGAAAATTTATCTATTTATCTATTAAATTATTTCAATAGAACAGAAGATTTTTAATTATTGTCTTCATAGGCCAAACTGTAATTTATATTGAACAAGAATTTATATTTTTCTATTCTTAAATTAAAATAATCATTATTCAGGATATTTTTATTAGTAGACATTTTTTCAAAAATAATTTAATAAACGACGTTAGTGAAGAGAGATACTAATTACTAAAAATCGGTTGGAGTTTAATTTCTTGGTTATTATTAGTGAGACTAACACAAATAGATTTTCATTTTAATCTAAAATGTAATAGACAGGGTGTCCCATAAATAGCGCCCAAACTCTGCACAGCCAGATTTCTCTTGTACATAAAAAAATTCCCAATGAATTGTACTTGTATGATCCATAGTTTACGGAAAAAATACAAAAAAAAAAAAAAAAAAAAAAAAAACAATGTATGAAGTCAGAGCTGATGCAAGGAAAAAACACCGTGTTCGACACATCAACAGCAGTATTTACATATCTTCGATATGTACGGCCGATACTTTGAACATCTATCTTTATAAATATTTGCAAATACTGCTGTTGATCTGTGGATTTTTTTTTTCTTTCACTGGCTGTGACGCCATACTTTGTTTTTCGTATTCACCTTGTTTTCTAAAAAAACAAACAAACCAGTTGATTACGTCGCACTAGTTGAAAGAATTTCCAGTTCGTCTGCAAACAATCGCGATGATTGGTAGGAATTATTGACATTTTTCGTTAACCGGAAGCTCAAAGAACCAGCAGCGTCTGCTAAACAAAATAAGCGTCGCCTATAGATACTGTGAATTTTTCTCGTGCACTATGGATCGTTCAGGCACAGTTCTTTAGGAATATTTTATGTACTCACAACGAGGAATCTGGTTGTGTTTATATTTATGAACAACATTAAAATACAAAATAAAACGATGCATAAAAATTTTATTGTGATATTCAGATCAGTTAGCCGAATTTGAAACACCACCAAACATAAATGTAGTAATTTATATAAACTTTTAATAGAGTATATTCTAAAACTTTTAATAGAGTATATTCTAAAACTTTTAACACATAATATATTATGAAAAACGCAGAAAAACTGTATTATTCAATTTTAACTTAATTACGTTTTACATTCTGAAAATCAAGCAGCATTATTAATCAGAATATTCACTACAAACCTATAATTTCAAATTATTTTGGTGGATGACAGTAAGTTAATTTACCAAAAGTATATAAATAAATAAAAGTATGTATTTTACGTTCTAATTAACCTACTTGAATCTGCAATAAATAGTATTTTACTGAGAATATATATATATATGCTTAACCCAACTACTACTTGGACATTTGTGTTTCACTGAAAACTACTCTGGTGACCTATGTCTCTAATATGGTTTTTATATTGCTATGGTACACTTAAGATAAGAAAGGCTATAGTTAGTTTATGAAATCTTTGTAAATTCGAAAGGAGATATGATTATTTATTTTAAGAGTTTGAAAGATATGCAAAATTACTTACATGAAAATGTAAGCCTGTAACGTTGTACAATCAGACCTTTTATTTTTTTATTTCTTTATTTCTTTTTCATTTCTGCTCATAATGATGTGCACAAAAATGCAAATATGCAGTATTCTATAGGAAAAATATTTTCTTCGATCTTATTTGGGCATTCATTTGCATTAATTATTAATTAGAAAAAAATAAATTTGACTACTTATGTCATTTTATTTTATTTTTAAATCAATAAAAAGAAATTAAATTAAAAATTTGTAATTCGATAAATTACACATATCATACATTTATTAGTATGTATTTATTTCTAAAATTTGAAGGAGAATTATTACTCGAATAAAATAATACATATAATAAACAATTTTCTGATAAATAGTAGGAATATTTGAACGATTTTTCCAAACAAAAAATTAATCGTTTCACATGAATATGACAATATTTTCTATGCAGACATTTGGTAAATTTGGTATCTTACACAATAATTTTATTTCTCGCAATTTTGCCTTTTCTACTGACAATAAAATACCCTGCACTGAAAAAAGAATATCGTAACTTTTCTTCATCTTCTTTATTATTATTTTTTTTTTAACAGGAGATTTTGGACTAGAGAAAGCTGCAAAAGAAATAACTATATAACTAAAGAAATTATATATATATATATATTTAATTTGCATTAAGATGTAACCAGAACACTTAAATATTCAAGGTACTTATATTCAACATATTGCAAATGATTTTTAATGGCTAGGTAATCCGTTTATGGCTACGTAGTTTTTGATCATACTGTTGAAAGCTGATTCGATACAGTTGTAATCTTTTATTGTTCTTTTGTTTATCGTTTATTGTTAACTTTTGTTGCATTCTTTGAATCTTCTTAAATGATTGTTTTCAATTCTCAAAGAAAGATATAAAGCTTTGTGCTTGTTAGCAAAAAGGTAAAATTTTGGCTGATTTTTGAAATACAAATAATAATGAATGTATTTTTCTTCGATTAATAATAACAAACGTTTGGGGGTAATTTTGTACACACATTTTCGAATAATTCTCAAACGTATCAGCTATTTTGCTTCTAATTCATTTGCGGCCTTTAAAAAAAAAAAAAAAAAAAGTTATATTTTTTCACCTTATCTTGAACTAATTTTTTCACTGTTTGACTTCTTTAGGCTTATTTTGCTTTTACCTGTACACACTTGCATATTACAAAAGTAAAGAAAAATGGCTATGAGAGGCATCTCAATTTTCAGTTCCATACTTTTCTGGCTTATAAGTAAGATATTAACGAAATTAAATTTTTCTATAGGAGTCACTAACTATTCATTATTGAAATTTACCTATTTACTTTTAAGATAAGTATGAATGCGCTAAAATTAATTTAGAATCGTGACACGTATGTACAATTTTAATTTCAGCATTATGTGTACTATAAAGACAACAATTAAATAATTAGAGAAATAATTATAGTAAAATATTTTATTCATATTTAGTCAACGTAAAAATATTGATTAATATCAAATTTTAATAAATACTGCATAAAAAAATTCTTAGTTTCAAACTAATCTTTGGCACAATGTATTAGAGATATTTTATGCGTTATTGTAACAGCATTATATTTTATAATAGTAATTAGCTTTATTTTTGCTTATAATTAATTGTTAGAATAAGTTCACTTCTGATAAAAGGCAGTTTGGATTAATAGAAAATTATAACTTTAAATGCATGTTACTGCATGGTAGTTAATTGGAATGCAATTTTCGTTTTAAACATTGAGAACAATTCATGAATTTTTTTTATTTCATTTTAAAATATTTTTCTGGGAGAATTTTGTATATCTATCTACATTGTTTACTATACTTCTATCCCAGTTCTCCTATATGTGAAAAAAATCCTGAAATAACGATTGTAAATTCGCTTATTTTAGGTCACGTAATAAATTTAATTCATGGTTTTAACCTTTACGTCTATCGGGACCTTAAGTTGGAAAATATAACACATTTTGAATTACAGATGTTTAAAAATATTTTTCGCATTTAGCTGTTCTTTTACATCATCGATCTAACTGCGGCAAATTATTTTTCATAAATGCGGGGTGTCATTCTGTAAATATATAAAGGTAACCTCTGTAATATTTGTTTATTTTACGTTTGAAAACAGAAATTATTTGAGGCAGAAAAATGTTTAAAGCCATGAAAGTACAAATAACTGAAATTTGTTGAATTAATTGATTACCACGAGGAAAAAAAATGGCATGGTGATTATCAGTTTGTTACCGTTGGTAATTTCCTAAAATAGTAAAATTTTCACAATTCTTGATATAAACAGTGATAACTTTGATTCCATAATTTCATCTGGCTTATCTTATTAAGGGGAGCATAAGAAATTACTCAGAATTTGTTATAATTTACATTCGCACGTATAAAATATCAGGATTTTTATTTATAGCAGTGTTATTATCAAAGCAACATTATAATTGTATTATGAAGCTTATAAATTTTACTAATTATTTTTGCTTACAAACTAATAAAAGTTTCTCGTGACACCTTTTGGAATTCGAAGCTATAATTAGTAATTAAATGAACGTATTTACATTTTTAATGATTAAAATAAAAATAATGAATTTTTATTTGAAATGGATTGAAAAAAAAAATAACTATTTGAAAATATTTCTGCATTATACCGTTCCACAAATAATTTTTCGAGAGGAAGGGAGGAGTGAGAGATTTAATCATTTCATTTTTTTAATCCAGTCATGTCCGTGCATGATATGATAACAGAGGGATACGTCTACACAAAAATGAAGAATGATGATAAATAAATTATATAAATTTTTTATGCTTTAAATATTAATTTTCATCTGTAGTCAATTAAATAAGTATTTTGCAAGCACTGAAATATAAATTAATATAAATAAATAAATAATAATAATAATAATAATAATAGAATATATTATACTATCATTTTAAGTAAAAATTCTGCTTAAAAAAGTTATATTTTAATGCTAGAAACACAACATTTAAACGGAGCCTTTAAAAAAAGTCTCGGGAAACTGGAAACAAATAGAATGCTGGACAAAACAACGCTATGCTAACACCTATGCAGGTATGAAAAATAACTTCTCTCCAGCGCTATAAAAAGTTTCAGGACAAAAACGAAGAATCCGATCGTAAAAGGGGGATAAATGCTTTTAGCTGGCAGCGATTCTCCAATTAGATCAACAATATGACTGCTAATAATAATATAGATATTAACGATGTGATACGTAGGTAAATTCCTCCCTGGAAACATATCAATTATAAATTATCATTCAATGAACGGAGGAAATATCTCAATAATTCGTAATTAAAAAATTGATAATGACTAAAGATGACCCTGGTTATGATATAGTGAGGACTAATTACAACCTAGAATGATAAACAAAAAGTAAAAAGAAAGAAAGAAAGAAAAGCTGAATCACATGCGTAAAAGTGAATAAAACTTCAAATACAGTTTTTCATGCATATGTTTTTATGCAATGATGATATAGTTCGAAAAAATACAGTTTTGGGATTAATATCATTCAAATTTTGTTACGATTAATAAATAATTTACACTAGACAAATGAAAAAATATATACATATGATGTGGGCTCCACATGACGTCCTTATACACCCATTTGAATATATACAGAGATGCCAAGTTACTACAAACGAAAAATCAATTTCATACCACAATAAAGAAAAAGTAAAACTTGTCCTACTAAATTGTAGATAATTATTACAAAAGAATACATTAAAAAATTTCCGGTATTAAGCTTAATGACAATCCGTAATAACTTGGCATCTCTGTATATATACTGTTATGAAAACATTCACATTTTTGTGAGGTAGATGATTCGAAAATAAACAGGCAGGTTCCAGCCTATGAAAATTCCTGAAATCAAGGAAGGAATAACAATAATAATAATAATAATAATAATAAAAACGTTACTCTAGCAACAAAAGTCAGATAATTGGATAATATATACCGCGGAGACAAATACAGTAGTCTTGTTTTTTTTTTTTTTTTTCAGGAATAGTGCTCCACGGCTTACTACAGAATCTAACATAGTCAAACGAACAGCTCGAGTTGAATAAAATTAATTCGAGTATAGATGACTTACTTTTGTTCTCTTTGGGGAAAATTAGTGAGGAGAAACGATATATTTTACCAAATCTATTACTTCTGTTAAAATTGAGAAAATGTCCGTATTCTGGCTATCCTGAAACAATATTTGCCGCCAAATTTGGTCGCTAATCCCGTCAAGGCACACAATTTGTAGCCAACACAGATTTTAGTCTTGTCACCGATTTTGGCATCGAATTAAGTGACTTAGCGACGAATTTGGTGGCAATTTGTAATTAAGATTTGCCAATTTTTGGAAACTTTAATGTCAACCAAAACAGAGTTCTGGAATTTTCCGGAAACTTTCTTGATTTATAGAGCAGAACAAAATTCTTTGAAAATTGTGTAAGTGACTAACAACACACACACACACACAAAAAAAAAAAAAAAAAAAAAAAAAAAAGGATGAGTGATTATTGATGATTGTAAGTTAACAATTGTCTATATATTTACGTGCTACTTCCTATACGGCATTCCTGTAAAAAGGGGAAAAGATGGTAGTTTTTTACTTTCTCTTACCCATAAATTCGAGAAAGTACTGTTTAAAGGACAAATTTTCGAACGTGAGTTTTTGTTATATTTACATGTTCTGGGGTCCCCTGAATACGAAAATCATGTTTTTAGCGAATGGTCTGCGTGCCTGTCTCTTTGTCTATGTGGATGTCTGTGTCCCTGTTATCAGCATATCTCAAGAACAAATAGTAGCAGTAATTAGAAACTCGGTATTCTAAATAGGTATCTTATAGGGATATTAAAACCCAAATAAACTACTAGGTCAGAAACGCTAAAAGAAAAATATTTGCGATGCATACAGCTGTTTCGGCAGCCTTAAGCGTACCGTCTTCAGTGCAAAAGAAGTGTCTTCAGTGCTTCTTTTTGCACTGAAGACGGTACGCTTTAGGCTACCAAAAAAGCTGTATGCATCGCAAATATTTTTCTTTTGGCGTTTCTGACGTAGTAGTTTATTCGGGTTTTATTATTCCAACGCCAAGTCTCCTGTTACTATTATCATATAAGGATGCTATAGTAAGCTTTTCGTTGAGATGAAGCAAATGGTTCGTGAACAGGGACATTCAAAAGTATTCAAATAAATTACGTCTATGGGGGAAATTACAGGTAAGTAGAGTTTAACATCTATAGACTGCACTAAACCAAATGATACGAATACATATTTTTTGTAATAGAGATAATCAACTGGGGAAAAAAATTGCGTATGTAGGAGCCTCGCCTTACCCCCTTGGGGGAAGTCCCCCCTCGAGGGGAGTAAATTTTCATGATGGGTATCTTAAAAAAAAAAAAAAAGTTTACCAATATCTTTAAAACGAATGGGTGAACCATCGATCTGCGATAATCTATATATATAAAAGAGCAGAGTCTGTCTGTGTGTGTGTATGTGTCTCTCTGTTCGCTATAGAAACCTAGGCCGTTTCACCGACCGGGACAAAATTCGGCACGGTTAATGTTTTCGACCCGAGAAACACAACGCCGCAAGCGATTTTGCAAAATTGCCCCCCCCCCAACGGGGGGAGCAAAACGTAATTTCAGAAAATCCTTCATATCTCAAACAAAAAAACAGATATCCGTAAAATTTTTGCTTTAAAATATAGCTATTACAAATGTCTAAAAATCGGTTTCTGGAATTTTTCAAATTCGGTCCCCAAGGGGCCGGGGGGGGGGGGTGCAAAACGTGATTTCACATACGTAAAACGTGATTTCGCATAATCCTATATGTCTCAAACAAAAAAAAAAATAGATATACGTGAAATTTTTGCTCTAAAATATAGCTAAAGCAATTATCTAAAAACCAATTTCTGGAATTTTAGAAATTCAGGAATTTTAGTTTTAAAGGCCTGCAAGTCGAATGGGGATATTTTCGATTCTGTAAAGTTATTAGGAGGGGCAAGAAGGAGGGAGGCGGGGGGGCAAAAAATAAAAATAGTGTCAGATCGTCAAAATTGGTATTTGGAGGTTTTCGATACTTACAAATCGATTGCGGATATTTTTGAATTTGTAAAATTACTAGGAGGGGCGGGTAAGGGGAGGGGGCTATAGGGCAAAAACAAATAGAAATACAGTTAGGCCGTTCAAAATTGGTACAGATAGGTTTAAGAGGCCTGCAAGTCGAATGGGGATATTTTCGAAAGTGTAAAGTTATCAGGAGGGGCGAGAAGGGGGGGGGGCAAAAAAATAAAAATAGAGTTAGATCGTTCAAAATTGGTATATAGAGGTTTTCGATACTTACAAATCGATTGGGGATATTTTCGAATTTGTAAAATTATTAGGAGGGTGGGAAGGGGTGGGGCGGAAAGGGGGGGCTATGGGCAAAAACAAATAGAAATACAGTTAGGCCGTTCAAAATTGGTACAGGTAGGTTTTAGAGGCCTGCAAGTCGAATGGGGATATTTTCGAAAGTGTAAAGTTATTAGGAGGGGCGAGAAGGGAGGAGGGGAAAGGGGGGGCAAAAAATAAACAATAGAGTTAGATCGTTCAAAATTGGTTTATAGAGGTTTTCCATACTTACAAATCAATTGCGGATATTTTCGAATTTGTAAAATTATTAGGAGGGGCGGTAAGGGGGGGCTATGGGCAAAAACAAATAGAAATACAGTTAGGCCGTTCAAAATTGGTACAGACAGGTTTTAATGGCCTGTAAGTCGAATGGAGATATTTTAGAAACTGTGAAGTTATTAGGAGGGACGAGAAGGGGGAGGGGAAGGGGGAGGGGAGAGGGGGGGGGCAAAAAAATAAAAATAGAGTTAGATCGTTCAAAATTGGTATATAGAGGTTTTCGATACTTACAAATCGGTTGGGGATATTTTCGAATTTGTAAAATTATTAGGAGTGGCGGTAAGGGGGTGGTCCGGTAAGGGGGGGGCTATGGGCAAAAACAAATAGAAATACGGTTAGGCCGTTCAAAATTGGTACAGATAGGTTTTAGAGGCCTGCAAGTCGAATGGGGATATTTCTGAAAGTGTAAAATTATTAGAAGGGTCGGGAAGGGGGGGGCGGAGGGGCAAAAGAAATAAAATAGAGTTAGATCATTCAAAATTGGTAGATAGAGGTTTTCGATACCTACAAATCGATTGCGGATATTTTTGAATTTTAAAAATTATTGGGAGGGGCAAAAAATTAAAATAGAGATAGATCGTTCAAATCTGGTGCATAGAGGTTTTTGATAATTACAAATCGATTGCGGATATTTTCGAATTTGTAAAATTATTAGGATAGACATGTGGGGGCGCGAAGGGGGAAAATAATAGAAATAAGAGTTAGAGCATTTTGGGAATTTTTTTTGCAGACAGTGGGAACCCGGTGCGACATTTTTCCTAATCAAATTTTGTTTTTCTTTTTTTTTTTCACGTGATAAAAATTAATGCAATTCTGAGAATTCAGTAATTATAGTGATTCATTTAAAAATAGGGACCAGCGAAGAGGGCATCGCCTGCTAGTTTAAAATAAAGTTATCAATTTTTTTTCATTTTTAACACTTTTTTTTTTTTTTTTTTTTTTTTTTTTTAATGTAATATTGAGAATAAATTCAACTTTTTTCTGGATATTTAGTGTTATCCTACTTCTCTAATATGGAAATTGTCTGCATTATCATAAAAGATAATTTGTTTAAATAATAATTTTAATAAATTACTTTTTTTAAAACAGAATTATTTTTTAATAACCGAATTATATTCTATATAAATGTAGTTGCACTAATGAAACAGGTGGTTGAGGGGGGGGCGATAGAACCCCTAGCACAGAACTAATTATCATATGAAACTCTTCCGAAGCCTAGTTTGAATTGTTTAACATAGGTTTACATAACAGTGCTCGTTATCTTACCTCTTAATCTCCAACCTGTATTTATTGTATTAAATTTCAGGGTAAGAGAAAGTCGTGTGAGTGACACACCAGATTATTTTTATTTCCATAAGGGTGGGCCTTGACACAGCGTCAAATTAGGCATTCAAATGGGGCGAAAAGGAGCAGTTATGGATTACAAACGTTTGCCAACTCTAACTTCAATAGGATTCGAGTTCTAGAAATTTTGGTGATGATTCATTAGTTTCTAGCTCAGAAACTAATGAAACATTACTTAGAAAATTCTGCAAACGACTGTGAAAATGCTGTCGATGATTGCAAATTTCATTCAGACTTTGAAATTTTTGGTTTTTCCAAAATGGGAATAACTTATGTTCTGTAGTTTAATTAACAGTGTTTATTTTATTTCTTTAGTAAGAATGGTTGTTTCATTGGAGTTTTTCCGAGAATATTCATTGGTTATTGATTTTTATAGCACAAAAAATGATTGATTTTTATAGCACAATTTTATTCAACTGTTTCCTGAATAGTCGTTAAATAAAATGCATTTATCTACTAAAAAAGCTTATGTCTTTAAGGTTTACTTTCTACACGGAAAAATGTAGATAACTTTCATAACAATATCATTGTGGACTCTATCTACTCTACGGGCTGAATATTCATTAAATAAAATCCGTTAATCGACTAGAACTTGCTTATGCCTTTAAGAATTACTTTCTATACTCAAAAATGCCAACAGCTTTCTTAACAATATCATTGCGCGCTTTACCTATGGATTGAATATTCGTTAACCCTTTAACGCATGCTGTCCTCGCTGCGAGGACGCAAAATTTAAGATCCAGTTGCAAATATTTATCCCGGAAACTTTTTAACAGAAACTTATGTTTATAACATAGCAGAAAAGGCCGTTTTTTTAACCTTGAAATTTAAAATTTCTTTTAGTTTAATTTAGTTCATGAATTCCGGTGGCAGTATAATTTAAATGATCCGTATTGTCATGCACCGCAAAGGGTTAAATAAAATGCATGCATCGAATAAAAAAGCTTATGTCTTTAAGATTTACTTTCTACACGGAAAAATATAGATAATTTTCATAACAATATCATTATGGACTCTATCTGCTCTACGGGCTGAATACCCTAACAGCACAAAGTGTTTCAGAAACGTAACATTTATATAACATGTAAACATTGTAAATATTACAGAAACGTTCAGTTAGCTTTCTGATTACCTTCATAAACGTAGAAATGTCTGCGATCGAAAAAAAAAAAAAAAAAAAAAAAAATCAGATACGTAACAGAAACGTTTCAACCACATAACGGAGAGAACTTAGAAAAAGGCGAATGTTTCAGAAAGGTATCAGAGAGCATATTAAAATGTGTTATGTTTTTGAAAGTTTGTAAGCATTTTGCAACATAACTGAAACATTCTGTTCTGTATTCATTAAATAAAGTACGTTAATCGACTAGAACTTGCTTATGTCTTTAAGAATTACTTTCTACACTCAAAAATGCAACAGCTTTCTTAACAATATCATTGCGGGCTTTACCTACAGACTGAATATTCATTGAGTAAAATCCATTCTTCGACAAAAAACTACTTATGTTCTTAAGAATTACATTCTACATGCAAAAAATATCAACAACTTTCATAACAATATCATTTCAGGCTCTATCCACTGGCTGAATATTCATTAAATCCAGTGCATTCGTCGACCAGAAACTGCTTATGTTCTTAAGAATTACTTTCTACACGCAAAAATGCCGAAAAGACAAGTTCATTGCAGGCGATATCTAAGGGTTGAGTATTCATTAAATGAATTTCATTGGTTCGCTATAACCAGCCTATGTCTTTAAGAATTACTTTTTACATGCACAGATTTCGGAAACGCTCATACCAATATCATTATGCGCTCTATCTACGAGCTGAATATTCATGTAACACATTCATCGACTAGAACATGCTTATGTAAGTTTTACACGCAAAAATGTCGACAACTTTTATAACAATATCATTATGGGCTGAATATTCATTAAATAAAGTTCATTCTTCGACTACAACCTGCATATGTCTTGAAAAATTACTTTCTACACGGCAAAATGTCGACCACTTTCATAACAGTATCATTACAGGCTCTATCTACGGGCTGAATATTCGTTATATAAAATGCATTTGTGGACTAGAGCCTGCTTATGTCTTCAAGAATAACTTAACTCCACGGAAAAAAAAGTCGACAACTTTAATAAAATATCATTATAGGCTCTATTATTAGCTTGTTTTGAAATTATATTTTTGGTCATTATAATTATGATTTTCGTAAATATCTCGAAGATGGTAAATCGCAGTAACACCAAAAAAAAAAAAAAAAAGGTGCACAACTAGATGTCATTACAAACCTATATACCTATTTACAGCGTTCTACATTGAACCGTTTTGGAGTTATGCGAGATACACACACACATTTACATACAGACGTCACGAAAAATCGTGTAAAACCGTAGATATCTCTAAAACGGGATCTTGTATTACGAATAATGTTGCTGGTGTAATTCTAGATATCATGACATTTTCGAATAAATTTGCAACACTTTACGGTTATTTGTTTTTGAGCTATACCAGTTATAAAGTTCATTTCACATATCGGTATTACTATACTTCCTTAAACTTTGTGTAAGAAAATAAAAACGAAGGTAAAAAGTACAATACATCAGAAAATATGAAACAAAGCAATAAATTCTGCACTTATTGTAAGTTCTACACAACTGCCGACGCATTAGATATACTTAAATGTGTATACATGCATGAGGATCATTTTAATATGTAGTAGATCTGCTAAGAAATACAATGACATTCCTACAGCGGTCCTACATAGAATATATAAATTTCTAAATGTAATGCTGGCTAATTTTATAGAACCAGAGCGTGATAATGCTTTCTTGTAGTTTCAACTTAATAGGAGGCTTCTTAGCAGCAATTTTCGTACCCAGTATGTGCCAACAATTTTTAATGTGATTTAGGTCAGGATTATTCCCGGACAATCTAAAACTTTAATGCCAGATGTTTTTTCGGGTAGGCGTCCACCTAAAGAGAGTAAACTGGGGATGGTTACTGTTGCAGTATCAATAATGTTGTGGAGATGAAAATTTGTAATTTAAGCAACAAAATCATTCAGGAATAAGTTGTATATCACTTCTGATTTCGCTGTATGAGAGAGGCAGAATCCTGTTGAAAAAATGTAATTTCCAACTTCTTTTAAATGAGTCTAAAAGTCTGGCTTTAAAAACTCATTCATGATCGTGGTATTGACTGATGCATTCACAGTTTATGTTATAAATCTCCGAAATTCAATTTCTTTGTTGGATATGCATTCCCAGACTATTTGTCTGTCAGGGTATTTTACAGTAGACGATGTGCAGTCTGGAAGATATGGTTCACTTTAATATCTCCGAATAAACCCCTTACCGTCCGATTCGTATTGGTTGAAATTAGATTCGTCCGAAAAATATTGCGTCCAACTGAGCCTTTGCCGATGAGTCACGCTTTTTTGCCTAATAAAGTAATTTCTGCACTGTAAAAAATTTTGTGTAAGAATACACAACATTATTGAAGGAACTTATTTTCCTCAAACATGTTGAGAAATGTTATCAACGATAGCTGTGTAACAGGCATATAGTAGATTGTTACACAATTACATCTGGTAACATTTCTCTACATGGTTGTGGCAAGTAAGCTGCCTCAATCACTATATGCCTCTGTTACACAGCTATAGCTGATAACATTTTTAAACATGGTTGAGGAAAATAAGTTCCCTTAATAATGTTGTGTACTCTAACATAAATTTTTTTACAGTGTAGAACTTTTTAATTTTTGTAAGTAAATGCATTTTCTTCGTGCAATGAGTACGCAGACCACATTGGACAAAATGTTATTTGGACAGTTCGTGCACTTAAATTAACACAACAGTCTTTCTTAAACTAGAATTTTAGGAGAAATTGTATAACGATTTATGAAAGTTATATGTTTCAAATATCGATTACACTGCGCTGTAAAAAAAGAAGAAGAAGAAGAAGAAGAAGAAGAAAAAATCGAGCTCTGATACCATTCTTTTTGATTCTCATGTAAAATGACCTCGTGAATCCGAATATGACCCCAATTTTGCTCAATCACCCACCGTTTTCTCGGGAAACCACCTCCTCCTCATTTTTTGTCACTGTTTAATAATTTTATGGTCATGAACTCAATTTGAAAAATGGAAAAGAATTATTTTAATACTTAAAAATATTTGACTAATAAAATATTTTAAATGTAATATATAATTTTAGTGCAAATCCCCTCCTAAATTTTCCTCTTGCTGCAAATGTTCATGTTTTAGAATTTTCCAATTTTGTAGCTCCTCAGAAGATATTTAACAGTTACAATTATCCTTTCCTCTCCTACAAATAAAATGTATAACCATAAAATTACCAAAAAGCAATAGAAATAGAGGGGTCCTTAAAAGACAGTGGGTGATAGGTCAAAATGGGCATCGTATACACCTCATATATAATCTTGTTCTGTTACTACAACAAATTCAATCGAATCGTTTTAAATCTCTGTATTAAAAACCATTAAATTTATAATGCATCCAACACACGTAAATTTCTTGGGGGAAAACTGGAGAAAGCTTAATTGAATGTTTAACTAGTGTTTGAATGCGTTCCCGCTTTTGGGCACTTTGTACTTCGCATTTAGACTTTAGATACTTTAAAGGCGACAAAAATGCCGGAAATGCGACATATTTTTATTTGTCGTGTATTGCAAATAGCAATTGGATTTCTTAAAAAGAAATGAACCAAGACACAAATGTAGAATTAAGATTTTTTCTCAATTTCTTTTAGAACTCTTTTTTTTTTTTTTTTTTTTTTTTTTTTTTTAATACACTAAAATGTCAAACATGGCATAAATACATAAAAAGTTACGTCGCATTTTGATATAATGACCTTATTCTATAGAATAGGCCTTATTCTATTTAATCACAAAGAATGAGAGAAAAGTACGTTAAAAATTTCGAAATAAAAATTATCCAAAATATTTTTTTTGCTGTTCAAACTACGATTTACATAGGACAGGAGTTTACTAAACAGGAGACAAGCCATTTTTTTTAACATTAACCAGTTGAAAAGAGATGTATTTTCGATCCAAGATGTATTTTCCATCTATGAAAATCCAATAATGTAACATATGCTTCATTACTGGTGTATCTCTTTTATGTACGGTCGGTGAGCCTTTACAGCAATTTCATATAGGAGATATTCCTATGACACACCACCTTGTATAATGCGACACATTACATTACCACAATTTACCGAATAATGGTAGGATATGTCATCCTTCTGTGTGAATGGCACAATCTTCTACCACGAAATTATACCATTATAAATATTTGTTAGTATTTGTTTCCAGAAGATAAAAATGTCTATTGTTCATCAAATTACGAAAGTGTTATAAATTAGGATATGCCACAATTTAAAATAATCTAATAGTGGCGGTAGGATTTCTTTAGCGAGGTCACTGAAATGAAGATTTCGGCCTGATAGGCAGTGATGATAAAGCTTTTGCGGTTTTGTGAAGAAACAATTTATAACAGTCCATTTTTATAATTACTTGAAAGTTAAAATTATTTTTATTAAACTCATTTCGATATCAATCTACACTATGCAATTAAAGTAGTGAGGAAAAATTAGAAAATTAAATGAGAAATTTTACATAACTTTACAACAAAACTGGACAAAAACTCCTTCTTTTTTTTATTATTTTTTTTTTTTTTCTACGTTTTGTAATATGACGATTGTAACAATAAGTAGTATTGGAGTAGCGCATAGCCTAATTTATCATTTTTCTTTTATATATTAAAACGCTTACAAATTATTTTTACTAATATTCTAATACGTGTAATAGATTATTCGGCTTATTATTAATTGGTTTATTTCAATATCTTATAACAGTATTTATAACAATATATTAAAACTTTAATTTTTATATTTAACTTTTAATAAATAAGTTAAAAAAAAAAAAAAATCTAATATTGTATTCGAAAGATTTTTCAAAACTACCAAATTACCAATTTAGCTCAAAAATAAACATTTTCCAAATTAATCTTCTCTAATCGTTATAGAAGAAATTTAAAATTGGAACATCATCTTTATATTTTACCATTTAACTATTTTGACCTTTAAAATGCTACTAATTGTGAATATTTAAATTCAATTTGAAATAGAAATATAAGCTCTAACCCTGTCCTAATTGAAAGAGATTTATTAATTTAATATATGACAAACTTGGTTAAATTAAATATAGCTGAAAGTTTAATTCGTTTACTTTTCATATCGATTATTGTATCCTTTTGATTTACGTAAAATATCTTGGAAATTATATTTTAATAAAATTTGAAAGGAATTTCATTACAAAAATTCAAGCTTTGAATTCTAAATTTAGAAAAAATAAAATAAAAATGTGGGCATTAAATTGTGGATTCTTACTGGATTTGTTTATTGAATGATATATATAATTTGTTTTTTAAATGAAAAAATAAAATTACTTATTTCTGCGGTATTTCTTAATGATATAGTTTTTTTTCCAATGCTTTTTGATTTGTTTATAGAAATGTTAATATACACTCTTAAAAATTTCCGTTCAATGTTGAACCAGCGAATGGGTCTAGCTAAGAGAAAATTCCAAACAATGGAACACTTGCTTTCTCGAAAAATGTGATCATGGTTCAACTTTCAACATGGTTCAAAGTTGAACCAACCCATGGGAATACCTTTAGTCCAGAACACCGCTTTGCGCATGCTCGCTCAGAAGCCTGCTCCGCTGCTCACGTGACTTATGACGAGACGACTTGTTCTTGTTGGTGCTTACGGTGAGTTTTTGTGAAAGTTTCAGGTAGTTTCAGAAAGATATTTCGGGCAAAGAACTTCTAATAGATAAGAAAGGAAGGCTACGGAAACCGTAACTAACGAAAGCTTTGCACAATTGATACGTTTTCCCCCGCTCCATCTGCGAAATCGCCAAGTATACTATGGCAAACCTCAAAAGCGTCATGGCGTGCACCATTTTGAAACTGAATGAAGTTGTCATTTGTCGTTGACCGTTGTCGTTATTATCTATCCTGTTAAAAGTGATGTGTAAATTTTCTGTGAAATCATAATGGATTAAACACAGCCTGAAACTACTTTTAGTTTCATTGTAGTCCTGAAAGGTAAATGATATTTTACTTACCACTTGCAAGCTGGTACAATCCTTAAAAGCTCAAAGTTTTAATATCCTTTGGCTTTGGGTTTTGTACCTGCTAGTATTTCCAAGTTGAAGAAGCTAGTAATGAAGTGAGTGTTTTATTATTATTATTTTCTTCTTTAATTTTGTATTTTTTTCTTTAATTTTTGGTGTGGATCTAGGTTTAAAATTTTGGTACACTTTTTTAAATTAATAAATACTCATGTAAATTTCTACTATTTTTGTAAAAAAAAAAAAAAAAAAAAAAAAGATATCGAGCAAAGCTTTAAACTTTAGCATTAGCAGTCAACCGATTTCCTGTTTAATATAAAAATATATAATATTAAGCTACCAATGTTTTATTGAACTAAGTGTGTGCATATGCAATAATTTCATACAATATTGAAAACAGGTTTTAGGCATACAAAAATTTGAATTAATCATTTACTTAAACAAAATGTTTTTGAAATGCTTGTTTATGAATTTAAATTTTGTAAAGAGAGCAAGCAACCTAACACTCCTAATTTTAGTTTAGATTTTATTTATTGTTATTGTTGTTGTTGTTGTTAAAATTATAGCCATTTGATTTTCTTTTAATTGCAAATTTTAATTTCTGTTTACATTGATTAAATTTTCTATCAGTAACTGCATTAACAATTTTATTGGAAATAATAGTAATGATAATCAAGCACATTTAAGAGATGAAGCAAAATTTTTGGATAAACAGATTAGTCAATGTACAATGTCTGTTAAAACAATTTAGGCAATTTAGATTAATATGCATTTATACTATAATCCTGAAAATATTGTAAATATATGTGTTCTGAATTGTAAAAGGGGAATGTGCAATATTTTATTTTATTTTATTTTATTTTATTTTTTAGCAGTGCTTAAAATTATTTTAATCCTTAAAATATGTTCTCCTTATTTAAGACTTATGAAATTTCATGTAAAATGTATCATTCTAGTTCGTTGTATCCATTACAAATTTTTTTCCTATATCAGTTTAAATAACAGTACAGTACCACGTACCACCTATTAATTAAATGCACAAAAAATTTAATTAACATAGCTTCTCACAACAAATGTTTTAAATATACCTACTGTTTAGTGTAATTTTAAGTAATAGGTGTTGAGATACAGCAATGTGGAAAATTATAGACATTTATAGCAGTGCCACCTATCGGCCGATATACACCCATATTTAATAAACATTTCAGCACCAATTTCACCACCAAAATGACCTTCAAAAGTCAGGGAATATCAAAAAGATCCCTGTTTATGATATTTAACTTTTATTTGGTTATTGATCTTTTAAAAAATTATTATGGTTCTATTTAAATTAACACGGTGGAATCTAGTTTAAATTTTAATACATGCTAATATGTAAGAGTTAACTCTATTTATAGTTGCACAGTCAAACCTCGTTAATACATCACTCTGCACATAAGACACCCCTTTTTCTTAGTCCCAAAATTCCTTTAACTCCGCATAACAAGTCAAACCGCTTAACACAGTTTTTCAGAAGTCCCAAAAGTGATGTATTAATGAGGTTTGACTGTAATTATATTTATCACAAAACAGTTTAGCTTAACCGAGTTGCTGCTAATCACAAGTTTAAATTAAGATTTGTTCTATTCTGGTTTTTAAAACTAATTTTATGCCACTTAAATTATGCATTAATCTTGTTTTGTTGTCAACATTTTTCACTGTGGAAATTTTCCTATTTAATTATTATAACTGAAATATACTTGTGGTTAAAGTTTGGTTTCAGAAACAGAAATAGCGAGGGAATAAATTAAAAGAATATGGACTTGGAAAGAAATAGATTAAAGTGATCATATATTGCTACCACCGTAGTGTGAAGCTTCTAATAATTCCTAATTATGGTTTTACCTTTTCCCTAAACATGATTCAATGTAGTTCCAAATTATGGTTACACTTTTTCCCAAAACTTGGTTCTTCCTTTTCTGAGAATATGGTTCAATCTTTTCCCAAAACATGGTTCTTCCTTTTCTGAAAATGTGGTTCAACATTTTCTCAAAACATGGTTCTTGCTTTTCTGAAAATATGGTTCAACCTTTTCCCAAAACATGGTTCAACGTAGTTCCAAAGTATGGCTCAAAGCAAGTACCATGTTATGGAGACAGGTTTTACCATCATATGGATGCACCCAGCATTGAACCATATTTTGGTTCAACGTTGAACCAAAATTTTTTACAGTGTAATACTCACCTTAAATAAAGGGTAATATATTGCAATATGCATTATTGATATATAACAAAGCATAATTTAACGAGAGAGAAATTATCCACTAAATAAAGTGATATGATTGCCTTTTTTTTTTTTTTTTTTTTTTTTTTTTTTTTTAAATATTTAAATATATAAGGATTTGATCTACAAATATGAACAATAATAATAATAATATTAATAATAACAACAAAAATAATAATAAATCTGGTATTTACTGCAACAATAAAATGCGGTGTGTAACAGCCGCAAGATTTTCCTTATCCACTACTACACGTGTAAAATTTTTGGAGATATTAAGGTAAGAAGATATAAAATTGACCTAACCAATAAAACGCTTAATATTTTTCCTGTTATAACAAACTAATGTAGATGTCATATATATATATATATATATATATATATATATATATATATATATATATGGGGAGTTTAATTTCTTATATGTAAAGCTGACTTACATAATCAGGATGCGTATTGCATTTCCTGTAGTAACTAGGTAATGCACACAAACGACCATTTAAAAAAAGAGGTTTGCAGCAAATGCAGCAAATTTGAAGGAAATCGTTCGAGCCGTTTATACCGACTTTTCGACTTATTTCAGACTTTTCTCAAAAAATGGCAAAATACAATTTGCATTTACAACACAAAAAGACATTTAAAAACGGTGAGATTGAAGGAAAACTGTAAAGTATTAAAATATATAATAATAATAATAATAGTAATAATAATAATAATAATAATAAATCCTGCGAGATTTAAAATTCAGTTAATAACACATGTCGCCTATCATTTTTTCTGAAGTAATTAACTAGGACACACGAATGGACAACTATACTAGGGAGTTTATATAGCAAATATAATTTTGAATAAAACAGTTCGATTCGTTTTTGAGATAAAAAATTTCGTGTTTCTTATTTTTACTAAAATGTTTCAATATTATGTAAACATTGAACCTGTTATAATTTTAAAAGCATACAGTTCTATCTTTGTTCTTTTTGAAGATATCGTATTCTGAATATTTTGCAATGACAAGTTGTCAAAAATCACTTTTTGGTACTGTGTAATCAAGTAGTATTTTTATATCGGAAATTTTGACCGAAAGGAATACTTCACTTACCTACGATAATCGTAATGGCAGTCTGACCACATTAACCATTCAGACAGTTATAAATTTTCCTGTAATATCGAATTAATACATTTGTCCGAAAGGTATATATAAAATATAGGATACATTTCTAGTTAAAAGAAAAATCGGTAGAGTCGTTTTTGAAACACCAATCTGAGATATAAAATTGCCTACCTAATCATGAAGTATGTCAATTTACCTGTGGCTATCAAGTAATACATTTGAAAGTACATCTAAAATGGGGTTTATATAACAGAATTAAAGAAAATTGTTAGAGCTGTTTTTGAGTTACGGACATACGATACCACTTCTGACTTTTCAATTTTCACCAAATGTTAGCAAAATCATCTGCACACTAGACATGCCTTAATTTTCAAGTTTTGTCGTTATGTTTTCTTTCATTTTTGAGCTATGATAATCGGAACTTCCCCTTTTTTCAAACACACGTATTCGCACACACAAACACACATATATACTAATGACAAAAAGAACTGAGAAACTATAAAACATGTAAATCAAGCAAAAACCCAATGTTGGAACTTTTGACCGAATAAAACAATCTCATTAGTTACAGGGTTTGCCTTAATCTGTGAAACCTATATTTGACAGTTCAGCTACTTCAGCAAATATTTAAAAAAAGATGGTTTGCATCATTTTATAAATACCAATATAATTTCCTATTTTAAAAATATTTTAATTTGCAGATTTTTAAACAAAATATTTAACCACTTTATACATTAAAGAATATTTTGAAAGATAAAGAATATATTTTTTAAAAATAATCAAGACATAACAGCCAAGTTTATAAATTCTCAGTTTATAAACTCAGTTTATTCAGTTTTTATGATTCTCCACTACTTTTATCATAAACTTCAATTGTGAGTTAAGTTTCACAATTCAGAATTTATTTAACAGAATTCAACTATATTAATTATTTAGCATTTTCCAAAACGATAAAAAAAAATACATAAAAAGGATATGGGTAGTAACAAACAAATACATCATCTAAGTACATTATCTTAAAATAAGTATTTGGGCACATTCGAATTTAGATATTTTGTCAAATACCTAATTTCTGCAGGAATTATTTTGAAATTTTGGGAATAAACTGAACAGGTTGTACTTCACATATTTCAGCAAACTCTTTAACCTGAAGAGGGAAAGACAACCAATAAAAAATTAAAAAATAATAATCAAAATGTTTTGGATCATACTGTAAAAAGTGATGCTTGAAATGTGTTTTGGCTGTAGCAAGTGATTATAAGTATTTTTCAAATTATCTGTATAAATATGTATGAGGCTACGACATATATTCAAGGAGATATAACGGTTTCTTTAAAAAAAAAGAAATGTAAAAACAATTATCACACTTTTAATTAAGGTATTAAAGCCAGTGCAAAGACTTTTCTTTATGAAATTTAGCATATCACATTAGACACAGCATACTGCAATCAGAAAGCAAAAACTTCAGATATCTTACGAAATGTGAGCATTTTTACTAAATATTTTTCTTAACTACGCAAGATTAAACTTTATACATATATGCATAATTCAATAGCCGAAAGTATTGAACCACTTACATGGAAGCCCCAAACAAATATCGTGTAAATTAAAAAAAAAAAAGTGTGAGATAGAATGGACATTTCAGTTCCTCTCAAAATAAAAGCTAATCTATAAGTGGTTTGACTCACATTTTTAATTTAATTGAATCAATTCCCAATAGCAATACAGTGTACGCTGATTGTAAATTATGTATGCAAAAAACCCTATCATCTTCCCTTCTTTTTTTTTTTTTTTCTTTTTTTTAATCAGTCGATTCTTATATTCAGCAAAGATAACAAAAAATAAAAATAATAAAATAATAATAATAATAATAATAATGCTAATATTAGTTAAAAGAAAAGCGTTCTAGTTATGAATCGAAGCTGGAATAAAAAAAATATAGGGCTGACGCTCAAGGATCCGTGTTGCCAAATTAAAAAAAATATATATATATATATTCAATTTTTTTTTTTTCAATTAACTAAATTTGAATTGTAACAGTTGCGTAATCACTGCAAAGATTAATTGGCTGTGTATATCAAATATCACTCCTCAAAATTATTGGTGGTTATTCAATAAAAAGCCCCTAAATTTGTCAATATTGTTCTATCTCAGTGTTTTACTGAACAATTCCAGACCAATAAATTCATAACAGTCGATTGCATTTCAACAGACTTTAAATGGAGAACAATTCCTATCCAGAATGTTTTTCCTATACAAAATTATTTAACTTTCAAATCTAAAGGCTTTTTTGTAATAATCAAGTCGAATTGAAAAAGCTAATTTAAATATACAAATAGTACATTTATTCTAATTTAACATTCATTCAATTATTACTAGCAATAATTATAACTAAACATACATATTAGTTAATAATCATAAAATACTAACACATATTCATTCTTTCTAATATTCAGAGTATAAAATTAATGATATCTTCACAGAAAATTCTGTAACTTAATGCGAAACCAGCATCCAAATCTGAATAAAGAAATACATTTGCTTTCGTTATGTAAGTATGTTGCTGAAAAAATATGTAAATGAGTGTTACATGAATTTAATATACACGAAATGGTTTTAACAATAGAGAACATTTTCATATTCATTTCCAGATGCTTTCTATTTTAAAATACAATCATTAAATTCCCTTTTTATTGTCTAGATTTTCATGTACTACATGGACAAGTACGAAAGATGTTCCGATAAGTGATTTATAAAATCCATTCTGTTAAGAAACTGTCAAGAGTGTAGTCTTTCTAATGGCACTTTTAGATATATGATAGTTGTTTCGTTTGCTGCTTGGCGGCATTCATTACTCATTTTGTATTAAAAAGAATTTAGAAGCTTGCTTTTTATACTCCCCATTATTAATACACTTAATACAAAATATAATTTTCGTATGTGTGTTAATCGATGTAATGTCATTTTTTTTCTTTTTTTTTTTTATATGAATAGAGAACTTTATTATTTCCTGTGAAATATAAAAAATAATCACAAGTTAAAAGGTGGTAGGTTGTGTTTAACACCTCACAAGTACTGCGCGCTGAGTAATTCGCGACGGTCTGGTACGCACCCTTAAGGATCGTCTGGAGACATGCCCTCACAATGTAGATCCTCAACGGGGAGGGGAGGAGGGGGTGGATGGCTCACCGCTTTGGTGACCCCCAGATGTATAATTTGGAGAGGAACATGGAGCGCAAATTATAACGAAAAAGAAATAGTATTCGATATTTATATATAATAAGAAACATTCAAAATATAATGAGTAAGAATATAAAACATATTTTAAAATAATTAAGAAGTAAAATATTTATATATTTTCATTTATCTTTCGGTGACAGGAACTTTAATATTCAGTTGTAAATTTTCTTAGTTAAGCATATAAAATTTATAATAGTTTAAACAAGAAGATATTTAGCGTCTTTTTAGATCATTTACTTGTATTAGTTTATAGTAAAATATTGTTAGAATGAAAACACAATATACCTAACAAAGGTACCTTGATACGAAATTCTAGATAAAATTAATGTTTTTAAAGTATCATATGAAGTAATTTAAGCAAAATCTTTTTAAAGCTTTGAAGATCAATAAATAAATATAATATTTTACATTAATATATAATAATAATAATAATAATAATAATAATAATATATTGAATTTATAATTGCGATTAAAAATGTTAACATTAGACAAAATAGTAAAAAATAATACTATTTATTCTTTGTTAAAACGATGAATCTTATAACAGGGAGATGAGCTCTTTTCAAATTTGAAATAAGTTTTTTGTCGTTTATGTAATAAATTTGTGAAAAGAAATAATATTATTTTAACCTTTGTAGGTTTTTTTTTTTTTTTTTTTTTTTTTTTAGGACTGAGGGCCTATTAGTCTCAATCTGGGATTTTTGCGTTGTCGTTTTCGATAGTTGGACATTTGTCGAAATCATTTTTCGATAGTTGGACATTTATCGAAATCTAAAATTTTTCAAAAATATAATTGAATAATTTGAAAGCGATGTTATAATTGGGAAAAAAAAAAAAAAAGTAATAGTCCTCCGTCCTAAACTAAATTCTGCTTTTGCCAGAATTTCATCAAAATCTTTTTATTATTATTATTATTATTATTGAAAGAAAAAGAAAAGAAAATTTATAATAATCAGTATCGTTACGAGCGATATCGAAAAAGTTTTTTTTTTAATAGTTTTGAATTAGGAAATAAAAAGTGCGCGTGAAATAATATGAAATAAAAATAAGTAAAAAAATGAATTTAATGATTTAATGTTTTTTTTTTTTTTTTTTTTTTTTGTAGAAAAAGAAAAGAAAATTAATAACAATCAGTATCGTTACAAACAATATCGAAAAAGTTTTTTTTTTTCTTAATGTTGAACACATATTTTTATCTTTAGTTCAATATTTCAAAACTTATGGTTGAAAAAAAATTAAAGTTCATATCTAATTATTATTATTATTATTATTATTATTATTATTATTTTACGCACGCAGCGAAAAAGCCACCTTGATTTAAAAAAGAAGCAATCTGCAATAAAAATAATTTTCTATTTTAATGTAAACCAAAATAATATTTTTAATCAATAAAGTAATGTCATACTAGTTTATAACACACTTTTTTTTTTTTCTTTTAATTCTGAAAGTTGATCGAAAACTTTCTTAATTTTCTTCTTCTTCTCCTTTTCTTTTTATAGCATTAAATGTTATCGTTGACATTGAAAGTTATATTCTTTAATTTTGTCTCACAGTATAGGAATAAGAGCATAATGGATCCATTAAAGAAAGGCATTTGAAGTGAGCTGTCCTTGTGTATGATTGCGACTTTTCCTGATCTTCACAATTGGTTTAAGTCTAAATAGTAAAATTAAACCCGAAAAAATTGTTGGAAATATTTTGCACTTTATAAAGATTGAATTCAAAGTTTTCATTTATTACTTATTGACACCAGTTCTTACGTACATTTTTTACTAATATATATTCATCGTTTCATTTCTTGCATCAAGTAGATTTACAGGTAATTCAGTATTTGTTTTTTCTAATCATCCCTTTCTCTTTCCTTCTTTCCTCCTTCTTCTTCTTCTTCTTCTTCTTTTTTTTTTTTTTTTTTTTTTACATTACTTTCCCGTTTTCATTGTTTTTAGGGATTTCTTTAAAAATTTACCTGCAACAATCACATAATTTATATCTATTCATATATGTGCCATATATATGTGTGTGTTTGTATATACTAGCAAACGTTGCCCCTCTCGTTCGTTACTGTATTTAAGAATTTAAATAAATCACTATTTATACTTTACAAACAAAAACTGAAAAAAAAAAGTCCATTGAAATCGCTTAAAAAAAATTTTCGGGTCTCAGATGCCTTCGGCAGCCTTCTTGCAATATGTCCGTGCCTTTATTGCTTGAGGAATCTAGTACCTTACCCTTCAATTTGTAAATTGCGATTACATTAAACAACATTATACATACTATTCACTATCAAGTTATTTCCTATAATTTATTCTATTTAACCGATCGACCATAAAATGACAGCGATTGCACTCTAAATATAATATACTACAATATATTATAAAGTTTAATTTGACGCCAAAATGAAAAAAATATCGGTTCATTAGCATGATTGGAATTTAACAAAAGTACATTAGATAGCACCATGTAGCGCACTGGAAGAAAAAATTGCAATATCTTCGACTTTTTCCCCTGTGTATGCAAAAGGGTGTGTCTCGCGGCAAAAAACTTCACAAAAATTTGTGATTGCTCATCTTGTTTATTCACTATATTTAAAAAAAATTAAATGAATGATTCAAACGTTTAAATAAATATATTTCGATTGACAACTATTTTTAGCAAATGAAAACCATGGCCAAGTACCGGGATATAGAGCCGCTAATGAAATGTAAATAATTGTCAATAATACAATGTATTTAATTATTAGGCTTTCATCATGTTTATTAGAAACATGGACTGAAAACTAAATATGCATTTACATTAGGTTACAGCTTTAGTAGAACTTCCTTGGCGAAATTTAAAATTTGGTACAGAAGTCGCGCGCTTCTCACCAAGATCTTAACTTATGCGATCTCGATAACTAATTTTATTCGTCGCCAAAATGGCAAAATATATTAAAAATTTGTAGTGACTTCACTCGATTTTCCGAACATTAAATAATTAACGAATGTATAAATAAATTAAAATAAGAGAAATCATTAAATACGCAAAACAGAAAATTATAGTAGGGTATAAGTGTACTTTTTTTTATAAGTGTACTTTATATTGTTTAGTTGAACGCTATTGCGCTTCAAATAATTTGAGACCATAGATCATAGTGATAAATTTTCGTTCTGTCCCTGCAAAAATCCATGAGTTCTAGACTCACCAAAATCTCTAAAGTTCGTATAATGTTAGCTATAACATGCATTTAAATTTTCATATCAATCAGATGAGTCATTTAGATACTATTGCATTTTAAATAATTTTAGACCATAAGCCACAATGATAAAGTATTTTTCTTTGTGTTCCTGTAAACAAAACTATAAGAGTTAGATCCACCAAAATCTATAAGGTGTCTGCAACTGTGACCTGTAATATGTGTATGAATTTTCAGTTCATCAAACTAAGGAGCTTAGTCGCAATAGCACTTTAAATAATTTGAGCCCATAGGTCATAATGATAAAGACATTTTCTTTGTGTCCCTGTAAAACTTATAAGTACAAGATTCACCAGATTCTTTACGCTTCATGCGACAGTGACCTACAGTATATATATATAGATTTTCAACTCAATTGGATTAGGTATTTATTCGCCAAATTTTTTTAACTTTGTGCAACAGTGATCAACAAATTCTCAACTCAATTGAAAAAAGCGTTTAGACGCTATCACAGGTTAAAAATTTTTGGCCGATATAGATAAGAATCATAAAGAATTATTATTTGTGTCCCTTAAAAAAAAAAAAAAAAAAAAAAAAAAAAAAAAAAACATAAAAGCTAGATTCCCCAAAATTTATACAGTTTGTGAGACGGCGACTCATAACATGTGCATAACATTTTCATCTCAAACGAATAAGACGTTTAGACACTATTGCACTTTACAAAATTTGGGCCCATAGAACATAATGATAAAGACTTTTTCTTTGTGTCCCTGTAAAAGAACTGCAAGTGCTAGATTCACCAAAATCAATTGGGTCCGTGCTATGTTGACCTTAAACTTACGTAATAACTTTCAGCTTATTTGAACAAAGCGTTTAAACGCTATCGTGTTCATTCGCATACATACGCACATACATAAACACACACACATACAGAAGTAGTGAATATAAAATCAGGGGACCTCAAAACGTGTAGAAACACGAAAATTTCAAAATAGGATTTTTGACATGCTTACAATACTTTCCTCACTATAGGGCTCGGAAAGTAAAAATCGCAATGATTTTTTCTATAATAAATTGTACCCATATTACTTTGCAGTCCATAAAATGATGCAGAAAGAAAATATATAAGACTCTTTAAATAATTAAAATGAATATTTTAAAATAAATAAATAATAAAAATTTTAAATCTATTATGACGTCAGTTTTATTAGAAATGTTTATTAAACAGGTTTATTCACTTTTTTTTTTTTTTTCAACCATACATATGTAAAAAAATTAGTGTAATCATGAAAAATTTCGACTTTGGGATTTTAGTGTATTTATATATTGTGTGTACTCCTAAATTGGTTTTTGTTATTTTTACTGTGATTTATTTATTCATGTACGTATGTGTGTATGTATATGTGTATGTACAGTGCATCCACATATCTGAAAACTAGCAGTGAGGACGCATCCAAAATGTTGGAGGGATGCCAGCTTGTCCGACAGTTTGAAATTTGGAAAACATCCAGTAATTCTGCGCTCTGTTATTGCTCATTTTCCCTGAGTCAGATGATTGTCACCCCTATTTTAGCACTGGACTCGTTGAGTTAGCTTTCGCATATGCTTCCATGGTTTCAGCAAATGTGGTCAAGGAATAACTGTATATGTATGTGAGTAAATACGCTTGATCCGCCATCTTGTTTCCAACTGCTGTAAACTTGAAAATTTCAAATTCACATAAAAAGTGTATTTTTGAACCAATTTGATTAAAATTTCATAAATAAATAGCGCACATTATTATCTCCCCCAGATTTATTAATATATTTTATCAGACATTTTGTTTCAAAAGGGCGGAAAATAGATAAGGAAAAAGAAATCTACCTACACTTCTGAATGCACTGGAAAGACATTTTTATTATCTTTATTTATTTATTTTTTTTCTTCCTTGTCTAAGTATATTATCGCTATTTGATGCTGCAATTGTGCCTTCATTTTTCACCTGATGATGGTTGCTATACTTTTTCTATTCGACACAAATTTCATGAGTTTTTATTTTTATTTTTATTTTTAAGGTTCAATTGCTAAAATATAGAATTTTTATTATTATTATTAACAGTTGGTTTTGTAAAATTATATATTCGTTTTTTGCTATTATATTTAAGATCGTTCTTTTAGAATATATATATATATATATTCCGTGTTAAGTATCGCTCTCAAAATTAGTTGTTGAATAAGTAAACTACTCACAAAATATCCGATATTTAGGGGGTTTTTTCCCCTGCTTATCGAATTTTACGGTATTCTACTGCATTAAATGATATTTTAAATTAATTTTATTTATTGTAAATCTTTTTTACGTAGCAAAGTTTCCTTTTTTTCATTTGAGTACTAAGCATTAGTGTAAAATTAGTAGTAAAAAGAAAAAAAAATAAATAAAATAAAATAACAGATTAAAAAAATATAAGATATGTAATACATAATTTCAGTGGCAAATCGCCCCAAAATTTTTTCCATGTCGCGAAAGTCCATTCTTTAGAATTTTCCAGATCTATAGCCCCTCAGAAGATATTTAACGGTTAAAATAATCCTCCCCCTCCTAAAAATCAAATTTATAGCCATAAAATCACCGAAAAATGATGGGGCTGTTCCTAAAAAATGGTGGGTGACAGGGCACAATGGGCGTCATATTCGGATTCTGGAGATCATTTTACATAAGAATATGCTGAAATGGTGTCAGGAAGCAATTTTCATGCCGAGCAGTGTAATTTAGTAAAAATCCATTTGATTTCAGGAGAACATAGCATTTACTAAAGTTTTATTAAACAATTCATGCATTTTAATAATATGTCATACTTTAACGACAGCAACTAAAACAAGTATATGATAGAGAATTGAGCAGAGTCCATATATGACTTTTTTTTAACAACTAGGGGGCTCTGCCCCCTGCTCGTTCCGCTCATCAATTCTCGAGGGACGCTTCGCCACTCATCCCGACTCGCTTCACTCATTAACCGTGCTGAGCTCTATCCGCATATTCACAACTCGACAAGAAAAAAAAAAAAAACGCAAAAGTCGCTGTCTGATACTAATAGGCCCTCAGTCCTAATACTTTGTTTACAGTATAGACATTGTTACAAAATTGTAGATAATTGTGTTTATTTTTGTATAAATTCTTTCAAAGAGGCTTAGTAAGTTGATAAAGTGCTAATTTTGTGCATTTCTAGTCGTTGTAGCATTAAAATAGCCTTATTTTCCTTAAAAACGCATTAAAAAGCCCCAATAAGACAGGTAATGGATTTGGCGCCAAATTTGGCGACTTTTTCCCACATTGGCGATTCTTTGGCGACCTTGGCGAGAAAATCCTTATTAGGGATATACCAAATATGGAAGCTCTAATCTCATTGGCTGATGAGATATGGAAATTTCCGGAACTTTCCACACTTTTCTACAGGAGTGGATCGAGACAGCACATTTCCTCCTTTGAAATAGGCATCTACATTTTTAATTGTTGCCTCTATTTTAATTTTTTCAACCATAATATAAAACTTGGGGGGGGGACTCATGTCAAAGTTGTGCCTTGGGGGGACTCATGTCAAATTTGTGCCTGGGGGAGGGACTCATGTCAAAGTTGTGCCTTGGGGGGACTCATGTCAAAGTTGTGCCTTGGGGGGACATGTCAAAGTTGTGCCTTGGGGGGACTCATATCAAAGTTGTGCCTTGGGGAGGGCACTCATGTCAAAGTTGTACCTTGGGGGGGACTCATGTCATAGTTGTGTTTTGGGGGGGGGGGACTCATGTCAATGTCATTTTGAAAAGATTTTGATGAAATTCTGTCAAAAGCAGAATTTAGTTTAGGACGGAGGGCTATTAGTTTTTTTTTCTTCCTAATTATAACATCGCTTTCAAATTATTCAATTATATTTTTGATAAATTTTAGATTTCGATAAATGTCCAACTATCGAAAAATGATTTCGACAAATGTCCAACTATCGAAAACGACAACGCAAAAATCGCTGTCTGAGACTAATAGGCCCTCAGTCCAAAAAAAAGAAAAAACTTATAAACAATTAAAATAAATAATTTCTATTAAATAATGATATTTTTATAGTGAAATGTGGGTTTGACTTTATCTTTTCACCTGAAACCTTAATCTATTATCTTGACATGTTTGACAGACGTTTTAAATGTTTCACCTTTTTCATTTTCTTCTGTGAATAAAAAATAATTCCCACTCAATATTTTATCCTTCATGTCATGATTTAGTAGATCTTCACTTTGTTCAAAAAAAAAAAAAAATACATATATATATATATTAAAACATAGCATCAAATAAAGATAATAGAATGCATAAAATAACTTTACTTAATGCTTCCTTTTGGGTCAGATGTCTTCATTTTTTCTTGGTTTAATATCCTGCCGAATTGTGTGGTAACTTCAACATTATTTCATGACTCTTAAAAAAACACGATTATTTAATAAATTTATGTACATGTATTTACAATTTAGTTGACTATATAAAGTATATTACAATTCTTTCATACGCCATTTCAGCGTTCTATCCTTTTCGAACACAATTCTCAATCTCCCTCCAAAGAAAAACAAAAACGTGGCTGTTGCCAATACAAAAAAAGAAATAAACAGTAATAAAATAAAGAGTTCGAATAAGTCTTTCAGTTCATAAAGTTTATGGATTGAGAAAGTTCGGTTTCGTAACATCCTCCCCACCTTGAGCAGGGAAGGACATACGACATGCTCAATCTGGATCGTTATTGTCCACACCAAGGCGTTGCACTGGTTGCACTAAGCGACCATATCGAGTTTGCTGTTGAAGTTTAGAGCGGCTTTCATCATGAAGTTCCAAGGGGCACAAACGTTGACATGGACGTAGCAGTTCACCATTTTTAGTTTTCAGTCTTGCTACACGAAACTGTCCATCTCTACCTTTATACAATTTTAACACTTTAGCCATAGGCCACTGAAGACGTTTTAGATTATCATCCTGAATTAGCACTAAATCACCTTCTTTAAATGTGGTAGATTTTTTTACCGAAGCAAATTCTCGAAGTGTTCCTAAATATTCATTACGGAATCTTTGTCGAAGATCTTCTCTTAACTTTTGCCTATAGGCATATCTCTTTTTGAACTTCACTTTATCTATCAAGTCTAAATCTGGAACTCCTATTTCACGTATGTCCTTTAAGAACATTTCTGGGGTGAGAGGTATTAAGTCATTTGGATCTTCCGACATGTGTGTGAGAGGTCGCGCATTTACTATACTTTCTGCATCACAAATCAAGGTATATAGCTCTTCATAGTCAAGCTGTGCTTTTCCAAGAGTTCTCTTCAAAATAGCTTTTATAATTCTAATCAAACGTTCCCAAAAGCCTCCCCACCACGGAGCTGATGGGGGGTTGAACTTCCAGTTAATTTTTCTAACAGTTGCGTAATCTTCTATTTGTTTCCAATCTATAGATCTTAATTCTTTATAAGCTGCAACTAGATTTGTTCCATTGTCACTGTATACAGTGTGTGGTCGGCCTCTTCTCGCTACAAAGCGTCTTAACTTTTGAAGGAAGTTTTCTGTTGATAGGGATGTTGCTAATTCTAAATGTACACATCGGTAAATGGCACAAGTATACAAAACTATCCAGGATTTCTGTCCATCTTTTAAAAACAAAGGACCGAATAGATCGATTCAAACAATTTCAAATACCCTAGCATCTCTTACTCTATCTTCTGGAAGTGGAGCACTCAGAACTTCTGCTGGTTTTGAGGAGAATCTTTTGCACTGAATGCATCTTTGTAGAATTTTCCTAATTGTTCTTCTGCATCTAATTATCCAGAATTCTTCTCTTAAACTTGACATGAGAATCTGAACTCCTGCATGATCCATTTCTTTGTGCTTTTCTTCAATTATTCTGGATGTTATATTGTGATCTGCTGGTAAGACAATTGGATATCTGAAATTAAGTGAGTCTTCTCTCATTGAAATTCTGGTACGGACTCTAATTAATTCTTTCTCGTCAATAAGTGTCGGAAAGTTAAATTTTTTTCTTAGCTTGATTAGAAAAACATTTCTTTTGCGCATATTTTAGCACTGCATATTCCGCTTTATTAAGTTCTTCGACTGTTAAGTTAGATAATAAGCGGTTTTCTTTTAACTTCTTTGCATTTTCACAAAATCTAAGAATCCAAGCTGTAACTTTTAGCATTTTTTGGTATGAGGAACAATTTTCATAAAGATCAAATTCTTGAGAGGAAACATCAATTGCTGTTGCAACTGTTTTTCTTTTTTCTGAGTATGTAACTTCATCATCAGGAAGAATGTCACTTTTAGGCCAAAAGTCGGGCATCTTCTTTAACCACTCAGGTCCGTTCCACCACTGGGACTTCGTTAAGGTATCTGGGGAGCATCCTCTGGAGGGTAAGTCAGCTGGATTAAGATGACCAGGAACATGATGCCAATCATCGACATTCGTCAATTTTCTAATTTCTGTTACTCTATTCTGTACAAAAGTAGCCCAACCACCGTCATTTTTTATCCAATATAAAGCATTCTTAGCATCCGACCAATAGAAGGTTTTGAGATTATCTATTTTCATTTCATCGATAATCGTACAGGCTAGTCTTGCGCCAATTAAACAAGCAAGTAACTCTAATCGTGGGATCGTAACTTCTTTTAAGGGAGTCACTCTTGTTTTCGCTTGAATTAGCTGACAAGACACATTTTCACCATTCTGTACTCTTAAGAATATGCATGTGGCTTAAGCAATTTTGCTACTGTCGCAAAAAACATGAAGCTGTTTTTCACTGTCACTTAAGTCGAATTCGGAAAATCTACGAGGGATCTTTATATTTCTTAACAATTCCAGTTGTTCTTTCCATTTTCTAAAGGATTTTGTCATTTCTTCTGTCAATGGAGAATCCCAATTAAACTTTTCTTTCCAACATTTTTGCAGAATCAATTTTGGCATCAAAGTGGCTGGACTTGTATAACCGATGGGATCAAATATTTTATTAACCACAGAAAGAACTGATCTCTTTGTAATTGATTTAGGTTCTTCTTTATCATTAGATGAATTCATCAATCTTATTGTGTCATCTTTCTTATTCCAGATCAGCCCCAAAATTGCTATATCAGAATTTTCTTCAGATTCTATCTCCATGTCATTAAGAAAATCTTCGTCTAGTAAGTCTTCATCAATTTGTGTATACTGCCAACCTCGAAGATCAAACTGAGTTGATGCCAAAATTTGTCTTGAAGTTTTTATGAATTCTCGCAATTCTTCTGTACTGTTTAGACTGGAAATACAGTTATCGACATAAAATGACATTTTCAGTCTGTTGGCTATCTCTTTGTAAGGCTCTTCGATTTTGTCAAATAAATGATTTAAAGTAGCAGCTAATAAGAATGGAGAAGCATTTAGTCCAAAGACAACGCGACAGTGTTGGTATACTTGTAACTTATTAGAATCACCATTTTCGAACCACAAAAATTTGACAAAGTTCTGATCATTCTTGTTCAAACCAATCTGGCAAAATGCTTTTTTGATGTCGGCACTTATTCCTATTCTTCCTTTTCTAAATCTATGTAAAATTGCAGGTATTAATTCGATTAAATTAGGACCTTTTGCGAGACAGTCATTTAACGAATAGGAAAATTTCTCTTTAGCTGAAGCGTCGAAGACAGGACGCACAGGTGTTGTGGAATGTTGCCTTATTACAGCTCTGTGAGGCAAAAAATGGCCACTATCGCCTAAATCAGATATTTTCTTGATTATACCTTCATGTAGCCAGTCATTAAATACATTTTGGTATTTCTCTAAATTTCCAGAAGTTTTCAATGATCTCAATGTTGATAATAATCTTTTTTCTGCTATTTTGCGATTTGAGGGTATTGGAGGATGATCTTTAAGCCATGGAAGAGAAACAACGTACCTCCCGTTCGAATCCCGTTTAACTGTTGAATTAAATAAATCTAGAGTTTCTTTATTTAGATCATCTCTTTTTTTACTTTCTACGGAATCCCTTATGCCCAAAAGATCTAACTCCCATAAATCACTGATTTTTTCATTTTTGATTCTAGAAAATAAAGAGACAACAAGCATAGAGCTATCGCTATTACAATTAGTTTCAGTAATTTTACCCATTAGGGTCCATCCCAGTAAAATTTCTACAGCAGCTAACCCACTAGATAACATTATATGATTACCCGTCAAAAGTTTTCCATAAATATCTGCACCAATTAGTATATCAATATTGTTATTTCTGTCAAGAGTTTTATTGAAACATTCAACATCTGAAAATATTATCCCATACTGTTCAGCTTCCCTTACCCATGGGCCATTTCTAATTTTAGGAATATCAGAACAGATTACTTCCTGGTCATAGACCTCAAAATTACACATATAATCTTCAGAGAAGTAACTTATATGTATTCTGTAACTATTATGTGTCCTAGTTTCTTCAACGCCTCCGAAAAGGCTGTGTGTCATTTTCTCGTGTCCTAATACATCGTAACCCATTTTAGAAATAATTTCTTTAGTTGTGTAACTACGCATTGATCCTGTATCAAAAATTACCCTACAAGGTATTTCTTTCTTACCATTCCTTAATTTAACAGTCACAGTTTGTAACAAAACATCTTTCATATGTGTTCTATTCCCCAGTACTTTATTATTAATAAGCTCGCTTTCTTTAGATACGGGTTTCTTATCCTCAACTTGGCTAACTGTTTTAGATTCCGAACACATAATTTTTAAATGTCTTCTATTACACACTTCGCATTTTATCTGACTTCTACAAAATTTCGCAGTATGCCGCCGTTTTAAGCATATAAAACAACCCCACTAAAAGTAATCTGAAGACATTCTGCAGGTACTTTTAAAGAAAATCTACGGAATATCTTAAGTTATTTGGCCCATTCTTAAGAAAGTTTACAAAATTTCTTTAAAATGTCTTTAAAATTTCTTAAGATATTTTATAGAAAAAGAGAAATCTTCAAAATATTTTTAAATATTTGAAGAAAATCTTGAGAAAATACTGTTTTCTCAAGAATATCTTCGGATTATTTTTAGTGGGGAAAATCCATGTTTCATTAAAAAATCTTTCTTTCTCTGTAATGGATAACTAGAAAAAACCTTACATTCAGTTAAAACATGTTTTTCCCCATTACAAGCGAAACACAAATTAGAATTTTTTTCTGTTTCATTTAACAAATTAGAAGCAGTTGGGTATTTAGAAATATTCTTATTATTTAGAAGCTTTTCGTTTTTTGCACTTTGGAAGGAAGAATACGATTGAGAACTAAATTCTCTTTCGCGACTATCTTTTGTCAAAAACTGAGCTCTTTCCCTGTAACTTCAGTTTTCAAAATATCAAGAACCCTTGAAACATCCCAATTTTCATCTAAATCGCATTGTTTTGCAATTTCCAAAACAATATCCTGAGGTAATAATTTAATCAGTATTGGACAGAGTAATGAACCATAATTATCAGATTTTATTTCCAACGCATCCAAATTTCTAATCTCAGTCTGACAAGTATCCAACAATTTCCTAAGTGCAACTATATCATTTGATTTTTTAACAGGAGTTAAATTCAGAAGCTTATTTAAATGAGAATTTATAACTACCGTTTTTTCCCAAATCTTTCTTTTAAAGTTTCAATTGCAGCCTGATAGTTATTATTCGTTAAGCTAAAACCTTTTATCGCATCGGACGCCACACCTGTCAAATAACTGCGAAGGTAATTAAATTTATCAACATTAGAAATTGCGCAATTTTTATTTATTGCTGAATCAAATTGATCATAAAATCTCTGCCAATCAGACGGATCGCCGCTGTATTTTTCTATAGTAAGACGAGGAAGAGTTACGTAAGGGGATTCGAACGGGCGAACTATTGCACTCTCCTCTATCTTATTATTTTGCATTAAAATAGGAACAAGCGGTTTTTCCAACTTAGAAAGTGCTTTTTTAACTTTGGTTTTATTTATGACAATACTCGTATTGTATTCATCACATTTGAGTACCTCAGACTCAACTTCTTTTACGTCAGTAATATTCGAAAATATCTGAGAATCTAAATTATTTATTTCTTTTTCTTTAAGATCTAATTCGGCAAGTAATTCTTCAAGGTCATCTTCAGTATAATTCTTTTCAAGTAATTTCGTTTCAATTTTCTTAAATAACTTTGTCGTCTGCGTTCTAACTGTAGAACGTTTAGCTTTAATTACTGCATCCATAATATGTAAAAAGAGTAGAAGGTTCTATAACTTATGTTAATTTCTGTAATAATATACTCGGTACCCTTTATTACATTCAATTTTACAATTAAAATTTCTTTGCAGTAAATCAAACTAGCAACAGAAACAAATCACTTAAAATAAATTATCTGTTCATATATAAACGATCATTATTTTTTTTCTTTCTTTAAATCGAAATTCTTGCGTAATTTCTTTATCATTTTTATTCTAAACACTAGCCGCCTTCGGCGACCTGCTGGTTCGCGATCCTTGAAAAATCCGACTTTATGAAACGTCCGCTCGGTGGCGCCTGCGGCGCCTTTTTCCCGTTTCAGATCTTACAACAGCTTATTTACATATAGTAAGAATATCTTTATTGAAAAGTTTAATCGCATTAAATTCCCGCTCGGTAGCCTGCGGCGCCCTCTGCCACTTTTAATATCTGAAACAGCTTGTTCGCTCACCATGTTATGATCTTTCAAATTTCTGACTTTAGCAAAGTCCCGCTCGGTGGCGCCTCCGGCGCCTTTTTCCGTTTTAGAACATACAACACCTTCCTCGCTCATTAGAATTTAAAATATTGAAATTTTAAAATATTACATCACCATCTGGCGGTAGAAATTTCTGTAATCTACTGTTCAATTCTAAATCAACAAACCTTTCAAATGATGTATTACTTGTGAAAGTATTTTAATTAGTAGCTGAGATACAAAAGAAAACCTAAACAGGAAACCTTAAAACGTTTTAATCGGGTAAAATCTCGAATAATACTTTCGATAATATAAAAGAACTTTAAAATATCTTTCGAATGATGTATTAAAAATAATATAATCATAATTAGAATTTGAAATATTGAAATTTTAAAATATTTCAGCGCCATCTGGCGGTAGAAATTTCTGTAATCTACTGTTCAATTCCAAATCAACAAAGCTTTCAAATGATGTATTACTTATGAAATTATTTTAATTAGAAGCTGAGATAAAAAAGAAAACCAAATACCTTGCCTTAAAATCTTAATATGCCAACCAATTTCAAACGCTGTAACTCTTTTTTTTGCCTTTTTTCCCTCTCCCTCAAGCCTTCCCTAATAATCGTACTCTTTCAAAAATATTCACAATCGAATTATCGGGCATTAAAACTACATACTACGAAATTTCGACGGCTGCAAATACTGCAAAATATAAAAGAAGACAATCTTTTTCCAATAAATATGTCATTTTTTTAATTATTCATATATTTTCATGAAAATTGAACAGTAGCTTTATAATATGCTGTCTAAGCCAAATATTAATTCAAATGTAACGTGAATGAAAATTTGAAAAAAATTTAAAATTGCAATTTTTCCCCCCAGTATAAAACACATGATATCTTAATTGATTAGAACCATTTCCGTTTTCATCAGACAGTTGTCTCGTATGTGTTTTGTTTCCGATCGAGACCGCTTAGAAAATCGTCTGCCTGTTACCAACTAAATTTCATAGTTTAGTTAATTTTAAAAAATCTAATTGATGTATCGATAAGCCGCTTGCACTCTTAGATTCGGAAAAAATTCCCCTTTCATTTGGTACCAAATTCGTAATGATCGGACTAATATTTCTAATTTATTTTCCATTTTTTCTGCTTTTAACTCCGTTAAAATATCTACTTTTATGCAATCGAGCTGAATTCTGAGGCATTGAGATCGCTTTTTGATTAAGACATAGGTCAACATTTTAATTAATATCTCCGCAACTAATTAAAAATTTTAAATTCTGTTTTGACTATCAACTCGGGAAGGCTTCTGAGCACCAGTATGTCAAATTTTATACTTCTGCGTTCAGTAGGGGCTGAACGTATAGATGCACAGACAGACAGAGAGACAGAGAGACAGACAGACAGACAGACAGACATCTTCTTTTATTATTATAGATAATTATGCAATATCAAATTAAAATGAGAAACATCTGGTCGTCTGTTCAAGCGCCAGATAAAACATAGCATCAAATAAAGATAATAGAATGCATAAAATAACTTTACTTAATGCTTCCTTTTGGGTCAGATGTCTTCATTTTTTCTAGGTTTAATATCCTGCCGAATTGTGTGGTAACTTCAAGATTATTTCATGACTCTTAAAAAAACACGATTATTTAATAAATTTATGTACATGTATTTACAATTTAGTTGACTATATAAAGTATATTACAATTCTTTCATACGCCATTTCAGCGTTCTATCCTTTTCGAACACAATTCTCAATCTCCCTCCAAAGAAAAACAAAAACGTGGCTGTTGCCAATACAAAAAAAGAAATAAACAGTAATAAAATAAAGAGTTCGAATAAGTCTTTCAGTTCATAAAGTTTATGGATTGAGAAAGTTCGGTTTCGTAACATATATATATATATATACATTCATATATATCCCTCTATACTACTATTCCGGGCGTATTAAAAAGATTTTTTATTTGAAATTTACGATTTTTTTGAGAAGAAAAAAAGTTGATCTAAGTCAGTCGTTTTCTATTGGGTTGTTCGGAAAGTTATTTCGTTTTTGTTCTTTGAAAATGAAAGACGATTTTCTTATATTGTATAAAAATTTTATTGAATTATATATTCTCCAATTTGATCGATTTCTTAGCGATCTCACGAGTTGTTAGTTGACAGTTTTCATAAATCAATACTTTATTTTCTCTTTATTAACATAAACAGGTTTTCTAGAACGTAATGCACCTTCAACCTCAAAATTGCCGGAACAAAATTTGGTAAACCAGTTTTGACACTGGCGTTCTTTAAATAAATTTACTGTGCACACATCGTATACTTTTTTTCGACAACCTTGTTTGGACAATATTTTCGCCTTTTTGATAGCAAAAACAAAATATGCCGAAAATGTCGCTTTCGATTTTCTTTATTTGATAGGGCACCAATCAAAACCTATTGAGCAGAATAAAATGAACTCTTTTAGAAGCAAGCCTTGCTATGGCAGCTGTCACAATATATAATCATAATGCAGCTTAATTGGGAAGATGGTGTGAAAAAAATACAATTAAGTCCCTTGCTGAGAAAAACGAAATTACTTTCCGAACATCCCAATAGAATATTTTCAGCGAGAAAGGAAGGTAAGAAATTAATTTGAATATTTCAAAGGCAGAATATTTTATTGCCGAAACGTCAGTGGAGGCCTCCCTGTTGCGACTCAAAAGGATTTTGGGTTCCGTCTGTGTGTCTTCTTGTCCGTCACGCGATAGTGGCCGCAAAAATCACGTCAGTGAATCGAAATTTAGTGCACATGTTAATGAGACGCACGTAATTAGCTGTATAGTTTCGGGTGTGTATTCCCTTTGTAGTTCGTGTACAGGGACACGCCAAAATTTTTCTTATCATTACGGCCTATGGAAAGAACTTGTATGTACCGTGATAGCGGCGGCAAAAATCACGCTATTGACTTGCAAATTGGTACACATGTTTGTTAGCCACATGGAATCATCTGTGTAGTTTTGGTTGTATATTGCATTTGTGTACGTATACAGGGACACGCCAAATTTTTTCTTATCATTACGGCTGGGAAGAATTTCTATGTACCGCAATAGCGGCCGCAAAAATCCTCCGATTTATTTACAAATGGGCCCATACGTTCACATTCTGTATAGAAATAGTTGTATAATTTTTTATGTCTATATTTTTTATGGATTATGTACAGGGACACGCCAAAATTCTTATCATTAAGGCATATGGGGTGAATTTCGTTTAAACGCATTTTAACATCGTTACATAGGAATAAACAAAATGAAATTAGCGTACATTACTGAGGTGCTTAAACTTATGCTTTCTGCAGAAAATATGTGCTCTTAGGCTTTCTAATTAATGTACAGGACCTTGCAAAAGTGTTCTGACAATGTCACGTAATCATCCAAGTTATGTCAAATTTCGAATAATTATTCATGAAAAACGTAGAATAAGCTGAATAGTTTTTACTAGTGTACACAATGTTTATGGTTCGTTTATAGAGACACACAAAATTATTTCGTGACATTAGAGCCTATGGACAGTGTTTTAGTTAAGCGCACTTTAATGCTTTTATGCTGCCTTGAACATAATGGAATTAACGTGCATTATAAAGATTATTAAAAATATGTTTACTCTGAAAAATAATTTATTTACGGGACCGCACAAAAGAATTGCGATGACGTACTGTGATCATACAAGTGATGCCAAATTAGGTTGAAATATTAATGAGTTTTAATTATGTAAATAGGTATATTCTTATGTAGTGTATATAATTACAGTAACGTCTTTTTCATAAAATACATAAAACATACATAAAATATTTTATATTATAGATACATAAAATATTTTCATACTATTATGGTCTATAGTCGGTATTTCTTAAAAGTGTTTTTTAACTTGATTACACCACATTTAATATAAAATGAAATTTTATTAGAATTTTAAAAGCATGCTTTTCTGTTGAAAAGTGTAGACCTAGAAGTGATAATGAATTTACAGGGTTACACAAAATAATTAATTTATATTATGTAATCATTTTGCATGAAATTTGCTACAAATATTTTTGGATTAAAGGGAATTAATACAAGACTATCAGCTATTAGGAATACATATATATACAGATAGTTATAGAAAGAGAGATATACCGGGGGGTTAAAGGGGGGCTGCAGCCCCAACCCCCTTTAGAAACGCTTCTGTTTATGTTGGAAGTCAATCGAATATATATATATATATATATATATATTAAGGAATAAATAAAAATGATCTGTAGAATAATGCTTGATGCAACTAGGACGTTGAGGCTTCTGATCTGCAGATCCACTAGTGTTAAAACTAAATTAATTTAAAATTAATTTAAATCAAAACATGTTTAATTTCATTATTCATTTCGTGAATATCTTGTGTCATCGAATGGTTTATATTTAAAAACCGGAAGTATTGTACGGGGGTATTGTAATGGAATTATTGTATTCAGTTCAAAAATTCAATATCGAACGCCTGTCAGGAAAACTTATAGGCGTTCTGTATAAATAGATCAATTCAATGTCTCGCAAGAGCGTTCTTTCAAAAACGCCTATACGATTTTTTTTTTTTTTTTTTTTTTTTATCAAACTCACAATATTAAATTCCCTTTAAATACCTTTTTGTATGCAATTGTTGTTTCCGGTCAACAATCCGGTATTTTAAGCTTTTGTAAAAGTCGTTGCTTCAAACACGGCTCTAACAATTTTCTTAAAATTTGTTACTTAAACCCATTTTAGATATCTTTTCTCATGTATTACGTGGTTATTACAAGGAAATAAACAGTCATCCTTATTATATCGCTCCGACAGTTCAGAAAGAAATTAAGACTTTAGCGTGTTCGTCTGTGCAATTCTAATCCTTTAATTAATAAAAATACGTCTCCAGACTTCACGTTTCACGCTAGTGTTTTATGAATACAGAAGCAGCGACTTGGATTGCTAGGGGCATTCATTTCACTCAGAAAAGGCCTGAGCCCCAAATATTATGGGGGAAAAGACTAGAAGTCATGGGATATACTATTACAACATTTATTAAACATAAAAAGGGACAACGGGCATAACAATTAAAAACAAAACATTAATTATAAATAGAAGAGAGGAACATCCATCCATCCTCTTCCACAGCTAATCCTCAACTGAGGAGTATCAGATGCGCGCGCAGCAACAAGGGAAGGATGACATAATAGGAAATGACGCAATGATTACTTCATAGCTGCGTAAGCAGTGACATCATACAGCAAAGAGATGGCTGGGAAATGAATTCCCTTATATATATGAGAGTATTTGTGTGTGTGTGTAATTCATTACACTGATCAAACACCAGGAACGAAGACTAGAATTGATAAACATAGAAACACATAAACTACGACATGAAGAAGAAGAAGCCACCACTATGTAAAACGAATGGAGTGGGTTAAACGAGTTAAACGCGAGCCCGACTTTCTCCCATACCTCTGCAAGACCATATTATAAATTTATAATAATGTACAGACATTTAAAATTAGAGGGTCAGTAAAAAAGTTCATCTGCAGAACAGCCCAGTATCATCACATTATTAAAGAATGGAAATTTGTGGTAATAAAGGACTATTTATAGAAACAATAATATTAAATCGGAATAAGTCACCAAAGCAGCATATATATATATATATACAGTCAGTCAAATAACTAACTGTACATGACACCTTTCTCAGAATGCCAAAGAATGAGTCAATATTAAAAAAATCCCTTAAAAAACCTTTATGCAGTATATATATATATATACTGCATTTTCCTGCGCATTAAGTTTATGATTTTATATTTAATACTGCTCATTTTATTAATGGTTTTTTTTTTTTTTTAACCTTTCATATTATTTTTCCTCTTTAATATACCATGTGTGTAAATATGAAACATGAAACTGGAATATTTATACAGAAATTACGAGTATATTGCATGAAAATGATAAAAAATATTTTATTCGAAATGTTGTCCATCTCTTGCTGTACATTTTCCCCATCTATCTGGCAATTTTTCAATGCTACAGCAAAATAATAATAATAATAATAATAATAATAATAATAATAAAAAACTGTAGCTCTTTTGAGGCAAACCATTCATCGAGCCATTTTTACACATTTTCATAATAAATGAAGCGCTTCTGAGGAAGTGCGTGTTCCCCATAAATGCTAGTCCTACAGAGCCATGTCGAGGGAGTAAGCCGAATACGCAAGTATTTCCCAACTGAATGTCTCAATCGTTTCCTTGACGGTTTTGCTGTGTGTGATGGTGCCTTATTATGCAACAAAATCAGTTTTTATTATCTTGCTTGATATTATAGTCGATTTTCATGCAATGCTTGATTCAAATCGATCATGTTGTCGGTAGTGTTATAAACGTAGTGTGTATTTAGTATTTACACACGTGATATGTATACATATATCTATAGTAGATGCTTAATAAGGAGTGGACATCTGGAATTTTATATTTTATAATTAATCAACATATTTTTAAGAAAGTCAATGAAGCATTTGTCTTGTTAGATACACTTTTGCTTAATGGATCATAAATCGAAAATGTTAAATGTTTCTTGGAGGTATATTTCGGAGATACTTAATCGTTGGTTGGTTGGTTGGGTTTACGTTGCATTAGTGCTGCGCAGATGGGCAATTGGCGACGGTCTGAGACACACCCCTAGAGGTGGTCCGGAGACATGCCATCACAATTTTGATCCTCCACGGAAGAGATAGTTCTCCCGCTTCGGTGACCCCCAGAGGTATAATTTTTTATAGGAACATGGAGGACATTGCGGCCACGACAGATTTTACGTGCACCAGCCACCATTAGTGTACACGACGTTGTTTGGCCGGCTCGAGTACCCAACCCGCAATCTTCCAGGCTGGCGCCCTACCGACTGGGCTACCGCGGCCCGATATTTAATCGTAAATAATAAAATTATAATAAAAGTTTTTTATTTAAAATATCATTCCGTAATATATATTCTCTCCCTCCCACCCGCTTAAAAAAAAAAAAAAAAAAAAAAGGCGTTTCATTAAATTAATAAATAACCTAAAATAATGTTTTTGAAATACTAATAAAAGAAATTGTCTTTTTACTTTTTGTTCGAACTTATTTAGATTAAAACAATAAACAAAAAATTCTACGATAAATAAATTTTATTATATGCATGCAATAATTCAAAAATATTATATGATACTATCAAATACCGCAAAACGGAAAAACTGATTTTATTCTAGTCATTGATATGCAGAATGTGACATATGAACTGAGATGCGTCCCATTTTATTTCCCTAACGTCAATTTTATTCCTTAGTACTGCACGTTTCTGCTCTATTTTGAAATATAGAGAAATTTAAAAAGAACAAAAACTGCGGAATTTGATATTTTCTTATATAAAAATGAAATAAAACTTAGTAGTATTCAAATAATAATAATAACAATAATAATAATTAATAAACTAGCTAGTATTTCTATATCGGCAAAAACTAAGAAAAGATAAAATTAAAAATACTTAACTGGATTTTAATGTTATTATTTAAATAATTTACTACGCCCATTAAAAAATTCATCATACTTGCATGTTCACATCCACAACCACACACCACGTATTTATAAATAAATAAGCAGATATTGCTAAAGCTCTCTCTCTCGAAATATATATAATTTGTGAATAATTGTAGTTATTTTTATCTAAATTCGTTTAGAGTGCTATAAAAACAGGATATAAAATGTTAATTTTCTGAATTTCTAGTTTGTTTTCGCATTAAAATAACTCATTTCCCGTTAAAAACACGTTTAAAAAGCTTCATTAAGGCAGGCAATTGCCTTGGCGCCAAATTTGGCGACTTTTTTGGTGACCTTGGCTAGACAATTTTTACTATCGATATGCAATATATCTAAGCTCTAACGTGAATACAGTACGAATTACTCAAAGTTTCTGGATTAATAGAAGGATATATAAAGCATTCGGATCGACCAGTTTCTCACCAGTCGCTTTACTATAAAGTGCTCCTGACTGGTCACTTGCTACTGTTGTTTGCAGCCCATTGCGGTGTGTTGATGCTATAATACAGTTTATACTGTGAATTTGATGTTCACAGCTGCTGTTTAAGCTGTGTTTACTGGTGGAACTGAAATTGAAACTTGTTTTACCGACCGATAATCTTCTGAATTTTCTGTAAATAAGCGTTTGAGCTTCTGCAAGTTTCGCCTTTCATTCAGAGACAACTCACAAACACAAAATACACAACATTTCTGCTGTGAGGAGTCGGAGTGTCTGTTAATGGTGATAACTAGAGGTATGGAACAAAAATTAATGAAATTTCTAGAATGTCCAACTACCCAGATGAAGAATTTAAAATCCGGATTAATCGAAAAATGGAAACAGAGCAAGAAAAAGAAGAAAGATATTTTAAGTGAAGAAATGACACAGAAGAAAGACAGTTTGTGTGAAGAAATGAAAAAAAATGGAGGGCAGTTTGCGTGCAGAAATTAAATCTAAGCAAGACAAGATGAAGAGAGGACTTTCGAAAGTGAAAGAAGTAATTGATAAATTAACAGTAATGTAAAATAGAATGGATGAAACTGAAGAGAATATGAAGATAGAAGAAAATTTTGAGGAGAATTTTGAAGAGAAAGTTAAAGAATATTTTGACCATGAGCGGAAAAAAGGTTTTCAGAGATAGAAAGGAAATTAAAGAGAATAGAGGAATAACTTGATAAAAAAGTTAAAGAAAAGATAGCATCCATGTCCCAGGGAGATGAAAAGTGAATCAAGAATCAATTAAGCTTTTAACTTGCGATTTCAGATTATCTTGGCAAGTATATAATACACAGTTTTCTATCGTAGCTGAAAAACTAATAGCTGAGACTCTACTCACAATACTTTTTTTTTAGCAGCAGCATTACGGGGCGAAGCAGCTGACATACTGGAAATACTTTCGAAGAAGGAGCGGTATGATTTCGAGGCCCTAACAAGAGGGCTGTAGCTGCGTTTTGGAGAAGAATGTTCTAAAGAATACAATTGTCTCCAATTAAAGTTCCGTTACCAAAAAGCGACTGAACGTTTACCAGAACTGGCGTCGCATATTAAGACACTATCAAGCCTAGCTTTCTCTGACTGCCACGCTGAAACTCGAGATGATTTGGTCCTCCAATACTTTATCGATGCTGTGCGAGATCCAAAAATTCGAAAAGCAGTTAGACTCGACAATGTCAAGGACGTCGGGTCATCTTAAGCGTATGCACTGAAGATTGAGGCAGACCAACAAGCATCTCGTATAGACCGCAACATCATCAGAGGATGATCTGATGCATTAGAACTGATCTGAGAGAAGTTAAGAAAAATCTGGCAGACATCACAAGGATGTTGCACAGTCTTGAAAGTGGTAAATAAGTGAAGAATTCAAAGAGAAAGTGCTGGGGCTGTGGAAGATATGGATATGTGGAGAGAAACCGCCCCAAACAACAATCTAAAAAAATAATCCGGCTTCATGATCACTGGAGAAAAATTAAGAGAAGGCCGTATCGCATGGCAGAGGTTGTCAGAATTAAAATAGCTCAATTTTGCAGTATTTCGTGTTTCTTTGATGGGTGGTGGCAAGAAATGCGTTTATATACGAGTTAATAACACTTCCTGTCGCATGATTCTCGATACTGGAGCCAACTTGACCATCGTTAGAAAGGATGTAGATCAAGACGTTAAAGAGAAGATCATATGGACGCCACCTTGCGTTAAACTCCATATTGTGACCGGCGACAAATTCAAAAATGAATTTGACAATCACATTTGGGAATGCCAGTTACCAACATATGGCATATGTAACAAGTATGCGTGATCCTTTATCCCTTGGACTTGATTTCCTGAGAAAATATAACTTCCAACTGGATTGTAAGAATAATGAACTGCTTTGTTTAATGTTGAAAATCTAGACATTCAACAAATTTGTCAGATTTCAGTCAAATCCGAAATTTCCATCCCTCCACACACTGAGAGAATAGTTTCCGGGACACCTCCAAGGGAACAATACTTTAACTATGGATTGATTGATTATCCGAATCCAGATAATAGCCTGAGATGAGATCTGTTGGCTTTATCTTTGGTTGACATTTCAAAGACCATTATTCCCGTGAAAGTCGCCAATATAAGCGATAAAGTAATAACAGTGAAAATGCATGTGGTGTTAGCAACTTGCACTCCTGTTACATGCATCGATTGGCACACGCAATCAACCGAGTCCAAGTCTTCTGAGATTTAACATCGGAATTGTTTAAGAATGCAGAATTAGAAATTGTACAAAGACGTGCTGTGTAGCTACTCTACGAATCCAGAGACCTTTTTCTCAAACACCTGAAGACGTTGGAAAGACGAAAATTACCCAGCACAAAATTGACACAGCAAATCATCCTCCAATCAAGCAATATCCAAGAATACTTCCATTTGTTTAGCAGGAAGATGTGGCTGAGCTTATAAATGAAATGCAGCGTAATGGCATCATCGAACCATGAACGGATCCTTGTGCCCTCCTATAGATTTGGTGCGAAAGAAGGATGGTTGAACGAGATTCTGAGTGGTGTATCGTCGTTTGAATGACATCATGAAGAAAGATAGTTAACCACAACCACTTCCTAAAATTGATGACACTTTAGACACGCTTTCTGACAATCAGTGGTTCTCGACTTTGGATCTGAAGAGCGGCTATTGAAAAGTAGAGTTATATCCTGACGACAATGAGAAGACTGCTTTCACTACGCTACAAGGATCGCCGCAATGTAAAGTTAAGAAATTTGGATTATCTAATGCACATACAACTTTCGAATACCTGATAGAGACAGTATTAAAAGAACATTCCTATGAAGCCTGTTTTGTGTACCTTGATGATATTTTCATTGAGTGGTGTACTTTTGAAGTTCATTTAAGAAACATCCGTAAGGTGCTAGAAAAAAACAGAATGGCTACCCTCAAATTGACTCCCTACAAGTGCAACTTATTCCGTCGTGAAGTGAGTTATCTCAGCCATATCATCTTTGCTAAAGGTGTGAGAACTGATCCTGAGAACATCTCTCGAGTCGAGAACTGGATTCACCCTGTTAACGTCTATCAACTATGAATTTTTCTAGAATTACGCACATACTAAAGAAAGTTCTTTAATGGTTTCTCGAGTATTGTCCGAGCACCCCACAAGATGAACGAAACAAAACAGAAGAATGTGAAAAACAATTCAAGAGACTTAAAGATACTTTACCACCATCGCCTATTCTGACATATCCACAGTCCAACAAACAGGTCATAATTAATACTGATGCAAGAAAATGTTGGTGCTGTTCTGTCACAAGAAGTAGATTGCCAAGATCGTGTTATTATATACTGAAGTAAATGTTTGTCTAAACTGGAGCGAAAGTACTGTACAAACAGGTAGAAATTACTCGCTATCGTAAAGGCCATAGTACATTTCTATCATTACGTCTATGGCAGATGATTCTTGCTCCAGACTGACCACGGAACTTTAACATGGTTGCTTTATTTCAAGAATTCGGAAGGCCAGATTTTTACAGCATTTTCAGGAGTAAGACTTCGAAATACGCCATCGTAAAGGAATTCACATGGAAATGCAAAATGTCTTGTCACGTAAGCCTTGCTCGGAAAGTTTCAAGTACTGTTCTGGAGCCGAGGAGAAATGCTAGCAGGTAAATCCAGTGGATTGCAAGCTACAGTTTCTACGTCATCGAAACTGGACCAGTGAAGTCATCAGGAAGTTAGACAAGCCTTTTTGGAAGATCCTGAAATAAATCCAGTATTTCAATTCAAGTAGACGACCAGCAACAGATCTACCTGTCAGGAAATTTCCACATTTAATCGCATCACAAAATTTTACTTGGCACTCTGGTACTCTCTTCATATTAGAAGCTGCGTACTATACAGAAAACTGGAGTCAGATAATGGAAGGAGTTTCAAATATGAAATTTTACCACCAAGATAAAAAAATCCAGACGTTCTAGAACAGCTGAAAAGTAGCTCTACCGGAGGTGATTTTTGAGTGATGAAGACTTTTCAGAAAGTTCAAGATCGCTTCTACTGTTGAAAGGCAAAGGAGGACGTGGAGAAATATTACAAATCTTGTGATGCTTGTGCAGTACGAAGCCGAGGGAGATTGCACTGGTAAAATGCAGCAGCACAATTTGAAAGGATCGCACGGGAAATCTTGGTTCCTTTGCCACAAAACTCGAGAGGAAATAAGAACATCCTCCTTTTCCTGTCAAGTGGCCTGAGGCGTATCCCATTTCCGATCAAGAAACATGCACAGTTGCAGATGTTCTAGTGCAGCATTGGGTGTCAAGGTATGTTTCACCCCTACAGCTTCATACCGATCAAGGTACAAATTTTGTAAGGTTGAGACAATGGTAGGTCACCACAGGATTTTCAAATTGAGCTGGATCCAGCGACCCAATACAAGGGAGAGTTGAATGCTTCGAAGCCAACAGTCGGCGAAATTTTAGGTTGGAATGGTTTTGCGTCAGCATAGTGCTGCAACGAAGGAAGTAATTTGCGGAGTTTCGGCGAATGCGAAGCAGCTTTAAAGTTTTGTTAAAGTGAAGAGATATGAGGCGGTGGAATGAAAAATAAATAGAAAGGTATTTTTCGTAAAGAGTGTTATGTAGATGGCGGAGTAGACGGGTTAGTTTTGATGCTAGACTAAACTATAGTTTGGGGTATATTGATGAAGTTAGATTATTATACGAAGGAAAAAGTCAATAGCTATTGGAGTTTACTAGTCTGATATGGATAGTGAAGTTATAGAATATAGAAAAGTGGTGTCTAAAATTTGTCGTGCAGTGCGAATCCAGCCGGCAAGTTTGAGTTGACATCGTTTAGTGGTCAAGCAGCCTTCAACCTACTTATGTTATCTTCTCTGAGTGAGAATTACTTTATCTTTATCTAAGTTATTTCCTGTAGTTATCTTTCTAAATTATCTAAAGTGTCTACTGTTTGAGTTTGAAAGGCCAGCTTTACCCTCCCATTAATTCCGTTAATAAAAGTTTATTTGATTTTACTTCATACACTTGTGCTTTAATTTACCTTTAGTTACTTAACCTTCTAGCGGGCGCGCGTATATGAGAGATACACTAGCGGTGAATCTCGTTGTATATCTTAAAGTCAGAGAGTATTTGGAACACTTATCTTTGGCTATTCACACAGTATATATTGACCTATTTTTAGTTAGCTTTTGAACCTCGAGACAATGATATGAAGCTGTATATTTGCTATTTGTATTTGAAAAATACGCGCGACCGTTCATGTAATGTTTTGTTATATTTGATTTTTTTTTTTTTTTTCGCTGTTTAAAATGATTCTTTGTTGTTTTTGTTTTTAACATCATTATTTTAAATATTTTTAAAATTAACTTTTAACTTTATACTTTCTATTAAAGATGAGAAAACATCAACTATATTCTTTATTTTATTTTCAAATAATTCCGATGTTTCTTTGATTACTTTATATTAATTTTGTGCTTTCAGTTTCATTCTTTCAGTTATTTTTTATAATGAATAAAAGTTCTAATTGAAAGTTCTTATTAATCTTTAAATTGTTATGGTATAATTAAAATATTCAGATATTTTAAAATACATATTTTACAGTAGGGTATGTGAAAAATACGCGCGACCTTTCGTGTTCGTATAAACGGCGCGCCCGCTGGAAGGTTAATTATTTAATTAAGATGGAGGTTGCATCTACGCAAACCTCACAACTTCACCTCTGCGGTATTCAAAGGACTGTGTCTGCTACTCAGCATAGACAAAACCCAGACAACACCCCTACATCCCCAGTCGGACATCATGGACTAGAAGTTTAACCGCGCCATCCTTAATAACCCTTCTCTTCTAGTATCAAGGAACCAGCAAGATTGGGACTTGAAGTTGCCATTGTTCCTGCTGGCTTATCGAAGGGCTATCCACAAAACCACTGGCTATATTCCAGCTCATATGCTGTTTGGGCCTGAACTTAGTCTTTCATGTGATTTCCTGTTTGGTTGTCCAACATATGCGCCTCCATCGCCAGAGGAGTACATCCAAGATCTTTAGGCACCATTTGATGACGTGCACAACTTTTTTCGGAATCGGATTCAAATGTCAACGGCGAGAATTAAGAGAAGATATGAACTAAAGGCTACTCAATATGAACTCAAGGAATGAGACAAAGTTTGGCTGTGAAACCCTGTTCGACGCAAAGGACTGTCTCACAAGCTTCAAGGCAACTGGGACGGTCCCTACACAATCATAAAAAAGACTGAATAACCTAGCTGTAAGAATTACTAAAACATCTTCATCAAAACTGAAAGTAATATATTATGATTGCTTAGCCAAATACCACGGGTAACGGTAGTTTTAAAATTGTATATTGTAATGTAATATTTGTATAAAAACATTTCTACTTGTTTGTAAATTTTGTAAATATTTCTCATTTAATTTAGAAATCTGTATTGTTATTTTCTTGTTATATGCAACTTAGTTTTTGTATTTTAGATTGTGTAGCTTGTTTAGTTTCGCCTCCATCCCAAGGGTTGTACTGCCCGGGACGTGCAGTCCTGGAAAAGGTGGCAATTTTACACATCTGTAAATCATTGTAGTTAGTTCTACGTAAATTCATTCAAAGAGGCTTAGTCAGTTTTATAAAATGTTAATTTTCTGCATTTCTAGTTTGTTCTCGCATTAAAATAGCTTGTTTCTCATTAAAAACACGTTTAAAAGCTTCACTAAGGTAGGTAATGGCCTTGGTGCCAAATTTGAGGTACTTTTTCCTCGTTGGCGATTTTTTTTCGCGACTTTGGGGAGAAAATCCTTATTGTCGATATATCAAATATCTAAGCTCTAACTTGAATATTCTACGAGTTACTGGAAAAGTGTGGATTAATAAAAGGGTATATAAAGCATCCGGATTTCGGCCTTCGGTCAGTTTCTCGCCAACCATCTTACAATAAAGTGCTCCTGACTAGTCTCTTGCGATTGCTGTTTGCAGCCCATTGTTATGTGTTAAAGCTATAATAGAGTTTATATTTGAATTTCACGATCTCATCTATTGTTTAAGCTGTGTTTACTGATGAAACTGAAGCTGCTACTTGGTTTACAGACCTGTAATCTTCTCGAATTTTCTATGAATAAACTTTTGAGCTTGTGCAGGTTTAGCCTTTCATTCAGAGATATCTTACGATCCCCAAGTAGGCAACAATATTTATTTACTTTTTTCTATGAAAGTACTACATATGTATACAATACACTGAAAAAAATAAAAGGAAAGATAAGTGAATAAAATTCCATAAAAATGTTAAAGAATAACAAGTACACCAATTCTTAATTAGGTAACATAATATATCAGGCACCCCAAATAAGATTATCGTTAAAAAACCCCAATATGTTTCAGTCTTTTTAACAGTATCTATCTATCTGTATATATATTATGAGACGCGACAGTGTTTCCGCGACGCTTCAAAGCTCAAACGACGCTTAGCAGCGACACACTATATATACAGCTAATTTAACATCAAAGGAATTTGCAAACGCCGACATTTAATATCTCAGCAAATAGGAGATATTTTGATCTGATGTTTTTAGAATAATCTTTTATCTTCTGCCTGATGCTATCCTGAAAGTTTTACACTTCAACTTTCAGTATATTTTGAGATCTGGAATTGCAATTTAAGACTTGAAAAGAAAAATGTGTAATGGATTAAATTTTTTTTTTTCTCGAAAACAGCTCGGAAAATTATTTTAATATTCATATATGATATTAATTTTTTTTTGTCTGAGAAGCATGACGTGCCCCGTTTTTCCCAAAAAAAACTCTTGTTTTTTATATATTTCACTTTAAGAATGGAACTAAATTACCTCGCGGATTACACTCTTTTTTTCGCATCTTTCAAAAAAAAAAAAAAAAAAAGAATGTAATCCGGTTTGGAATGTTCGCGAACGCATATAGACATCACTTCCATTTGAAACATTCAATCTCAAATAGGTAATTTCGCTCCATCTGTCGGCAATTAGTGTCCAAAATAAACTTACAAAATTAAAATATTTTTCTTTCGTTAATATATACATTAAATGAGTTACTTATTTAGGTATTTGTATTATATAATATTTGTTTATCAAAACTATTCATTCACATTGTTCATATCACAATTCATATTCACATTGTTTTCAAGTTGATACGTTGTAAACTTTCAAAATTGGCTTTATTTTAAAAAGTGATTGCAACAACAAAATCTTTTTTCTTTACTTTCATAAAAATGATAGATAATATCATAATCATATGGAAATATTTGTAATTTTTTAAAGAACTAATTAATAAATCATTTAAACTATTGATTGAAAAATCCTGAAAGAAAAAAATACGAAAATAATAATTAATTGATTAATTTGCTCATTAAATTTCTGTATATATACATATTACAATGTTAAGCTGTAAAATATTTTGAATAGATTAAGATTTATTTTAAGTTAAATTCCTATAATATAGTATGTAAATGAAATATTTTACAAAGATTATAATAATTATAATGTATCAAATCCAAATCTAAAATGTCATGTTTTCTGTTACTTTATTTTTATTTTTTACATTTATAAAATAATTATTGTAATAATATATATATATATATATATATATATATATATATATATAAAGGGGGGGGGGGAGCTAAGTTACTAAACACTTAAATGCATTGGAAAATAGAATTAAAGTGATGTGAAATACTTGATGTGAAGTCTTTATTTACTAATGTCCCCGATGAAGGTGCGCTTAATTGTTTAGAAAAAAGGCTACGCGAATTTCATTATTCTGACATTGAAATAAAAGAATTGTTAATCTAACTAAACTCTGTGTTTCCCAAACTACTTTTGAATTTAATAACAAATTTTATAAACAGTGTGATGGTTTAAGTATGGGTAATCCTTTATCTCCTATTCTTGCCGATATCTATATGCATTATTTTGAGGAAAAATTATTAAAGATGTTAAATTTAAAATTCTGGTTACGTTACGTAGATGACACTTTCATTCTTGTTGAAAATTCGTTTGATGTTTCTGCCATTCTTAATATTGCTAATGCTATTGATCACCATATTCAGTTTACCTTCGAGTTAGAAAATTGTAATCAACTTCCCTTTCTTGATGTTTTAATTACTAGGTGCGATTCCTCTTTTAAAACCTCTGTGTACAGGAAACCTTTCTCTGTTTCTAACCCTCCCCATGCTCTCTCTAATCATCTGGCTAAACAAAAAATTGGCACCTTTTACACTTACGTGTATCGTAGTGTAAGAAATTTGTTCTGATACTTCTTCTCTTAAAGAAGAACTCAATTATTTAAAGTCCGTTGCTATTAAAAGAGGTTTTAGACCTTCTATAATTAATAAAGCTATCAAAACGTTCAGTAGGCCAACTTATAATTCTACTCTTTCCATTGATGATAAAATTAAACCTCATAATCTTGTTGTCTTGCCTTTTTATCCCCCCTTATGTTTTAAATTAGCCAAAGTTTTGAAGCGTTTCAATTTTCACGTTATTTTTAAACCTGTCTATAAATTCCAATTCCCTTCAACTAAATCCCCTGTTCCCGAGCTTCATAAGTGGAGTATCTATAATGTCTCTTGTAATAATTGTGATTTTTCTTATATTGGTCAAAAAAGAAATCTTGAATGCCGTTTACGTGAACATTCTCGGTATGTTGTTCAAGAAATTTCTAAATCTTCTATTGCAAAGCACAGTTGGGAATTTGATCATAGTTTTAATTTTAAGAGTGCCAAAATTATCTTTCATGCCAAACACGTTTCCGAACTGGATTTTTTGGAAAATTTAGCTATTTACCTTAATCGTGATAAAATTGTCAATGAAAAATCTGATTCCACTTTGCTGTCTACAGCCTGGAAAAATTTGTTTCATTCAGTTAAATAATTTGCTTCATTATGTTTATAACACAATAATAGTTATAATTAAATAATTCTAAATAATTAAATAATAATAAAAAATGTATAAATAATTAAACAAAAAATAAATAAATAAATAAATAAATAATTAAAAAACAAATAAATAAATAAATAAATAAATAAAATAAAAATAAAAATAAAATAAAATAAATTGTTTATTCCTTCCCTCCCTCCTTTTGTTTTTGTGTGTGCATGTGTGTTCCTCTCTGATTGGTAATGCATGATGCTTCCTATTGGTTATTTATGTTGCTCCTCCCCCTCTGGATTTTGCCCTGCTTTCAGTCTTGCTTTGGCCTCCAAGTCAGTAGCACGTGTTTTTTTGCACCTGATTAAGGAAGGCTACGTCCTTTCGAAACCGGTTGTGCTGGCTTAAAATTTATGGTGTGTGAAGAAGTCTTATTGTCTATTTATTAATTAATTAATTAATTTTTTTCGCATAATAATACTTTACGAAATAATATATTTCTGCAAAGCATACTGGTAAAACAATTAAGAATTATATAGTCTATTATTTTATAAATTATTTTGTTCATTAAATTTCTAGTAATAAATTATACTACTTAAATATTTATCAGTATAAATGTTTCACATTTTAAGGATTTATCTATTTTTATGTATTTTTCTCTTTTAAATCAAATCTATACCGAAATAATAATAATTGTTTCTTTCTTTCTTTCTTAAATTTAACAGTAGGGAGGGGGCATAAATATAACAATAAAAACTGCTTTAGAAAAAAAAAAAATTCGGGTGGGAAAGGGAGGGGGGGGGGGCACAAGGAGTCAGACATGAGCAAATTTTAATTTTGTAAATGGGAAAGTTGGAGGGGGGGGGGATCTTCTCTTACTTTGGTGGAAAGACGTTTTCAAAACAACATTTAAAAAAAAAAAATGTTTTTCTCTATAATAATTCGTTCGGAAAATATAAAAAAAAAATTTCGTTTAAAGTCTTCCCCCCGTGTCTCGAGAACACCTTGGAAATTCTGAAAACCGTAAAAAAAGGAGAGAGGCTTAATCAGTTTGAAAAACCATAGTTTTGTTTGGAAATTCGAACTGTAAAAACAGGGGGTAGCGAAAGGCGCATATTTTAAATTTTAAAGAAAAGCAGTTCTTCCTTTTTAATTTGTCGGAAATGTCTTTTATAAACAATTTCTTTTTTAATATGTTTTATTTCCCATTTTTTAAATTTATTAATTAATTAACTTATATATTTTTTCATTAAATATACTGAAAATAGTCTCCATTATGTTCTTATTTCAGGATCACGTCGTTTAATCTCGTTTAATTTATTGAAAAAAAAAAATGAAAGAAAAGAAATTGAAGCTGTATTGCGATAGGGAGAACCTTAGAAGTCAAACATTAGAATTTCAAATAGAAGAGGAATTAGGGGGATTAAGAGCTCATTTTTAAGTTCTTACTTACAGAATCATATTAAATTTACACGTTTTTTACAATTTTCAAAAATTCTTAGGTGTTTCCGATAGATTTGGGGAGGAAGATGGGACTTTTAGAAAAAAAAAATCATAATTAGTCCCTTAAAAATGCCCCACCAGCGGCCGAGCGGCTCTGCGCTCAAAGCTGGTGGATGAGAAAAGCCAGGTTCGATCCCATCCCTTCCTTCCTTGTTTTTCTCCGAAACTCGCTTAAATACGGGCTTCGACCCCTTAGAAAGACTTCACGGAGACCATCTACCTAGAGGCCGAGGGCGCTAGCGTAGTAAGTTGGCCTTAAAACCTACTACCAACCAACCTGAAAAAAGTATCGCTGAAAATATTTTAAGTGATTGTATCTAGAAAATTACTCGAAGTGCTAAAAAAAATCTTATCAGTTAAAGTTTTAAAGTTAGATCTCATAGTACACTTTTTACCCCATAACCCAATTTTGAAAAATGAGGCAATGTCTAAAACCCTTCACCACGTTTTAGAATATTTTCAGGAATTCTAGCGTGATTCCGCAATGCTAGGAAGAATGTGGTATCTATGTACAGTATATTTAACCAGATAGAATAACACTAGATTCAACAAAACATTTTCTAAAAAAACGTTTTCCAGGTGGAAATTTAAAAGTGGTCTAACTGGTTGCCCCCTACAATTTTCTCCAGCTGAATTAATTTTAAACCAAACAAAATCTCCCTCAAATTGATTAAGCATCTTTTTTAGAATTATCAGAGTTTCCAAAAAGAGGATCGGAACCTCATCCACATGGTGTTAGGTATTCTGGAAAATTACTGTCAAATCCTTACAACATTTTACTTTATGCATCTCCAATTAAAAAATAACAAAATATTAATCTTTCGTTCAATCGACTGACCATTTAAAACCTTGTGTTTAATTTTTTTTTATCGAACCAAAATCTATGCGGTGAATGGAGCTCTTTAGAAACTTATTCATAACGTTTTTTTACAAAAACTTTCACGCACAAATAATCTTTAGACATTTATTTTAAATGTTCTGTTGAACTATTTAAGAAATACATGAACCGTTGAACTAAAGAAATTCAATATTAAACAAATAAATAAATAAAAATTAAATAAATAATAAAAAAAAACTTTTTTTTTTTTTTTTGAAATTGTTTATCATTTTTTAAATGTACTATATTATGCCTTTGTATTGTTGCGTGTTTCCATCCCGCAATACATATTCTTTCTCAAAGTTTTTTATTTATCACTTTTCGTAGAATTTTAAAATTTCATTTAGTTTGTTATATTTTGTTAGAGGTAAAATTTAATGTGGTATGACCTATGAAACTGCACTTTTGATCCAGGGTTATAAACTCATTACCATTCTCCTTTAATTTTACATTTTAATCATTAACCCCTAAAAAGTAATGATATCAATACAAGAAACTCTTAACGGGTTAAAAGTTTATGACGCAGCACTGTACTTTATGGCTATAAGATTTAGAAATACGGGTCTTAAAAATAAAGATATCATATTTTCAGTGGCGCTTTGCTATTACTTAAAAAATACATAGATTTTCTTATTTGAATTTGCTTTTTACTTCTATTTATTTTTACAGTGTAAACATTATTTTCAACATAAAATAATATATAACATTTACTCACTGATACTTTTTCATTCACATGTCTTAAAATACCAAATATGTGTTTTAAAAGAAATGATATGAAATTGCAGCAACGCAGTGATGTTACACAAAATGATTTGTTTTAAATTCCATTGCAATTATTTTGTTTTGCATATTAAAGTTTATTTGCACACTGACATATTGCTTTTAATTTTTAAATAAGCTGTCAAATATATCACTTTCATTAAGTTTATACTATGTACTGAAATGTATTTATTTTAATAAATTATTTTATCTTTTTCGTCACGCTATCCAAAACTGTAAGTAAAATTTATGGAAATGTTTATTTTGTGCCATCTTATCTGCATTAATTGAAAATGCATGCAAATAGATAGTGTGCTACAACGAAAACATTTGTGAAATTTTTAGTTGTAGTTTTGTATGGTGGGATGCAAAAAATAATATACTTCATTGAAATAAATACATTTCAGTACATAATATAAACTTAATGAAAGTGATATGATTTATGATTTCAAGTTCTACAAACATCTTAGTGAATTAAATATAGTTCAGTTTGAAAATTCATAATTCAATAAAAAACTACCTTTAAACAATTCACGCTTATATTCAGCAATGTTTACGTATTCTTTTGTATAATATTGTACATAGCATAGAGCGTTTATACATAACCTGTAATATGCAAAATTAATTCATAACTCAAAATGTACTTCTAACAAATATCGCTGAGAGACATTACTTCGGATACAGTATACTGTATCCAAAATGTTTTGTATATGTCTGTTAAAAAAAAAAAAAAAAAAAAAAAAAAAAATGAAAAAAAAATGATAATCTCTATATATTAAAGAGTATAGCACAATTCAAATATGATGCAAACAATTTCTCATAGAGAATTATACAATGGAACTTTTGATGGTTCTGTAAATGAATAATAAAGGATTTGCACTCCCATCCCCAGTAGCACATAACGTTGTTATAACGTTGCAAATTAGTCTGAGCAGTGAAAAATTAGTTATAAAAGCGTAATAACAACGTTATGTGCTACTAGGGATATTTCACAGAATTCAGGTATCAATATACTTCATTAATGCATATGGGTTTTATGCTTGAAAAGTTATAACGCCACTAAAATGTACATAAAATACATTTTCCTATTCATCATAATGTAATAATACATTTGGCTGTCTCTTTTACTAAACTATAAATACTACATGTTATTAAAACCCGAATAAACTACAACGCCAGAAACGCCAAAGTAAAAATATTTGCGATGCATACAGCTTTTTCGGTAGTCTTAAGCGTACCGTCTTAAGTGCAAAAAGAATTCTGAATCTGGAGAAGTGCTCGTATATATAGGAGCGGGACCGAATTTAGTTCAACCAATAGGATTACAGGAGAGGTGGAGTGTGTGGCCATTTACAAGGTTTTTGAAATTTTTATAAATATGAAAAGCTTCAAAGAAATCGAGTTCATGAATGGATTTAGGTCTGCAAATTATTTTACTGAATTAAATTTAAAATTATGATTTTCCTCCCAGCAATGTTTAGAAATAGCCGTTTTATTGGTTTCTTGTTTGCGGACGTAATTCATATGTTCTTTTAGTCAAAATTTAAGACTGCTTTTAGTTTGGCCAATATATGATTAACCACACTGACAGGAAATACTATAAATGCCCCAAGAATTATGCATATCAATGGGATCTTTTAACTGAGAAAAAGTGAGTTTATTGGAAGGCGAAAATATTATTTTAAAATCATATTGTTTGAGAATCATAGCTATGGTTCGACTGGATTTAGGAAAATAGGGTAAAACAATACTGATATTAGAAGAGACTGATTTAGTAGACGAAATACGAGGGAGCTGTAATTTTTGGATGGCTTTGTCTATAATGGAAGGTTCATATCCTCTGTCAATTGCAATGGCTTTCAGGTATTTAATTTCAGATTTTAATAAAATAGGATTTGAACAAATATTAAGGGCACGGTTTACGAAAGTATAGAAAGCAGCCATTTTTTGGTTAGGTGGGTGACATGAACGCGCATGGGAAGAAAGGAAGACTGCAGAATTTTTACGATAGGCGATGGTTGAAAATCCATTTACAGTGCGAGAGATGAGGGTATCAAGAAATGGAAGGGAGCCATTATTTTCTATTTCATATGTAAACTGGATATTACTGTCAATTGAATTAAAAGTTTCTAAGACATGGTCAATATTGTGACGAGATATGTCGATAAGCGCGAAGGTGTCGTCAACGTAACGGGTCCAAAAAGGAAAAGATATTTTCTTAAAAAGCTTGCTTTCGAAATAGTGCATGTAAAATAGTGCATGTAAATAGTGCATGTCTGAGAGAATTGGGCAGAGAGGGGAACCCATGGCTAAGTCTTCAGACTGACGATAGAATTTATTTTGGAAAGAAAATGTGGTTTGTGATAAACAAATGCCGGTAAGAGGAATTAATTATTGTATTTAAAAAGATGTGAAAGGGAACTATTTTAATCAAGATTTTCATTTCAGACGTTTAATACAAACGGACAGTACAGATGTTCATATTGCATGCATGAACAAAAAAAAATATGTATAATACACTATTGGAAAGCATGTTTATAGGGCATATATTTCATATTCTTAACTAGATTTGTTTATTGAAATCAGAGTTGATGACTTAAACATAAAATAATAAAATAAATAAATGAATCTAATTTTTCGACAAATACTTTTTTAAACAGTGTGGCTATTATATGCCTGAATGTCTGTATTTGCCCATCTAACGTTAACTTAATCATATTTGTTATTTTAAACAATTTTAAATATTTTATAATTAACTAATTTTTAGAGTAACAAAATTAAATGCAACGTAAATAAAAGAATTTTATATATATTAAAAATAATAATAATAATAATAATTTTGATGTTTAAGGAACTAAGCTGTTTTAATCTCTAAAAATATTTCAGGAAAACTGAAATAAAAGTTTTTATCAGAATTCTTCTCAACGTTTTTGACACTTCATTTATACTTTGGTTCAAAGTTATGTAAAACTAAAATATAGCAATTGTTAATATTGAACTCTATTGCATTTTCAATCTTTAAAGCTTAAAAAAAAGTAAATTTTGAAATATATATAAATTTTTAATTGCGTACACGAGAAGAGATTGTACAAAAAATTTAAGATCAATAATAAGATAATGGTTAAATGTATCGTATGAAAAATGGCTGAAAAATATCGTATTGTTAGTAGGAAAAAAAAATACAAATTTCATTTTATTGTGTTTTTATACTTTTAAAAATTTATTTAACGTATAAAATTGTTCAGTCTTTAATTTGCTCATGATTAATATAATAAAGTGTCTATTTTTTATTTTTTATTTTTTTTATTTTTTTTTATCTCTACATGAAATAAACGTATAATCGATCATTCCAAGTAATATATCGTATTTTCCTCGAAAAATTGCATTCTACTAGACTTATTATTAAATATATTCATAAATAATTATATATATATATATATATATATATATGCGTGTGTGTGTGTGTATCACGGTTAAAGAAAGAATAACTACATGAGCATAAAATGAGTAAAGAGAAAAAAAGTCAGATTTAGAAAAATTGTATGGAAATAAATAGCAGATCGTCGATAATTCTGTGTAAGCTTTCTCTATAATAAGAATAGTTTTCTTTCGGAGAAATATGTATTGTCAAGATTCCAAGAGATTCCAAATTGTACCATTTTGACATAATCAGCACACAAATAATCTGCGGGTTACATCTGTCATTTCTGTTTCTATGTCTCTTAGGATTGAAACAAAAGCAGGTTAGAGTAAAAATGTTAAGAAATAACTAGTGTATGATATACACTAATTAAATTAGAGATAGATTTTAGCTTTTATACGAATATATTTTTTTTAGATATCCATCCGGATAAATATAAAACAATATAAGAATTAAAATTTATAATAGTGTTTTATCATTAAAAGTTATAGATTATAATATATATATATATATATATATATATATATATATCCTATTTATTTCATATAAAATACTGAAGTAATTTTTGTTTCTCAATTACTGAAAAATAACTTTATTTTTGTTTGTAAAAATAACTGAAAAATAACTTTACTATCTTGTGAGTAATCTGCCAGCAACCCCACGGTGAGTCAGCCACCTAGGTAAGGTTCAATCAGAGTTGTCATGTTCACAGACTCGCGTTCGATTTCATGTGCTACATTGTACATCACGGTGTAACTGTGCTGGCTGTTAAGATGCAGGAATCTAAGACTACTGTTCATGACTCACCGCCCGTAATTCTCCAACATCTTTCTTGTAGACAGGACCCGCCTTGCTTACCACCCTATGGTTAACAGGTAGTTTTGTACTTGATCGGCCTTGGTTGCTTGACGTACAGTTCGGACATGCAGGTTCCCTATTCCCGACCGCCTGTAGGTGGTCTTCTTTTCCACAGCGCCCACATAGGTGTTTGCATCGGCAGACCTTCGTTGTGTGTCCGTATTTTTAACACCGATAGCACATTAGCGGAATGACATTTCTCTTAAAACCCAAACGACTCCAGCCAACATTGAGCCTCTTCTCTCCGGCCAGTTCACCATCGATTCCGTATCCAGAGAAACTGTCACATCTTTCCAGGGAAGATCTTCTTAATCCTGATTTTGCTGCCTGAACCAAAGGCTGCATTTTGAAGCTTTATTGCTTCAGTTATGTTCTCTTCGGACATAGATTTTTCGACGCCAAAGATGATGATCTCTGGTTCGCGAGGGCCAGGTTTCAAGCGCTCATGATCCGCCGTCAATCCAGTTTAATCCATTTTAGCCTCTAGTCTGGTGAGAGATTACCATTCACTGAGATCAGCACACTTTTCACGATCACTGGGAGCATTCTTCAAACCGCTAGTTTAACCTCATTGGGATTAATTCTGGAGTCAATGTCTGTCATCAGGGCCTCAGAGGAAATGACCGTTTACGGTCGGACGACCAGTAGATGCTTTTCCTCGACCACCAACCTATGTGCTGGTGCGCCGAGGCAAGCTTTTCCAGAGAGAGTGGGAAACTTGTGTCTCTGTGTATCACCTCTCCGTTGTGCTCTTTCCTTCTTATTCCACTTTAGAACTTTGCAGTTCAAAGACTTTGCGCTTCGCACTTGATCCGAATATTTTTCAAGTGGTACCACTCCTCTACTAGGATCCACCGAAGTAGAGGGCGCGTTTCGTTCAACTACATTCAGGAAATCTTTCTCTTTCTCCACAGCGAGAGTTCGTTTTTCTGAAGGAACAGCATAGGGTAGTCCCTTTACTCATTTACTTTTTAGACTTCTCCTGTCTCGCCTCCTCTTCGCACCCTTCTTTCAGACTGGTTTTAAGGACCTGGTGATAGTAGCTTTCCCGCCCTGTTGTATCAGTCTGTGCTCTCGGGTAAAAGATGACGCACCCAGTCGACGAAGGTTTAAAACTTATCGAGCTTGGGCTCGGACAGCTTCGACCTATTAACAGTTCTCGAAATTTCTGAACACATGCGGTTCATCTCGTTGACGAGGGTCATAAGCGTGCTGACCATCTCCTTATGAGAGATACGGGCCAGCTCCTCGCCCAAACATTGGACACTTTTTTCAAACGTCTGCGCGGTGACAATGGTCGTCTCTAGTTCTCTAGGGTCATTATTCAAACCGGTGGAGATATCAGCATCTGAGTTCTCAGAGTCTGTTCCAGCTTCACTCTCTCCACTCACATAGGTGGAAGACTGTTGCTGGGTCTACAGATATTACGATGGCCTCTCCGGCATCATCTTTCATAGTTATGATGTCATTGATTTGATATAGCCGTCATAAGATCGCGCACTTTTTGCTCTCCCTGTTCGTTTTTTAAAACGCTTAGATTTACCCTTTAAACCTACTGCATGACTGGGTGTTAGTTCAGTCATGTGAGGGACCGATCCAGCCGGACCCGTTCAAAAAGTCCAATGAAACCTTAGCTTCGAGAAGGTCCCCAGTAATAGGATTGTCTCTCGTCCTGATAAGGAAGTTTCTTTTTGCCCAATAATGGAATCAATAATCAGCTTTTCTAATAAACGCTCAATACAAAGAAAATACAATTTTCTATGGCTGTCGTCAAAAGGGATAGACTCTTTCTGGTTGCCCCCTTGACTAAAACTCACTAGATTCACAAATGACACAATAATAGGCTGTTGGGACCAGTCCAAAGATGTATTATAAAGAAAAGCGGTGAAGAAAAAAAAAAAAAAAAAAAAGACCATTTCATATGGAACAACACGATATTATAAAATATAATATCGGATATTTTTACTACGCATAATTTGAATTGTGCATACTTATAGAAAGTAAAATAGCATATATATATATATTATATTAATTTTTTCCCTTTAATTTCTCAAACAGTTATATTTCCCCTTTTTTTAGTAATATAATTCATATACTGTTACTAAAGATGTGATAACGAAAATAATATTTAAATGCATTTCCTTTTTTGTCTTGTAGTTTGCCCCCATGCTCTTATCTTCTTAACTTACGTCTATCCTCATAACAACTACACCCGAGTATTTTAGATTTGTATTTTATATTATATAATTATTTGTCCGGGCATGTTTTTATTTTTGGTAAAATTTCTTTAAAAATTTAAAATAATACTTATTAATCAACAAAAAATCCAAAATACTGGCATTATTTATAATGATTATGTTTATGGATAGCGACAACTAATTGTGACAGTGAAATTCTATACAATTACATGCGAAAACGTTTTTAACGTTGTTCGTGGGTGCAGTTAGAAATTGTATGATTTTTATTCTTTATTCCCTATATATTTAATTTTTTTATGCACTGTAAAGATGATTTACTGTAATACACAGGCAATGGTGGCAACCACTTTTCACAAAATAATGTACGATTAAAGAATGACACAACTCGTAAGAATTTTTTTTTTTTTTAAATATAAATTATGTAATATAAAAAATCTGGTGTGAAACAACCACACGGCTTCCGTTACCCACGATTACACGTATTATATGCATTTTTTTTTTTTTTTTATAATGTGATCAGAAGACATAAAATTGATCTAGCGAACCCGATATTTAACAAATTTCGTATAAGAGAAAGATGACATATATATAAAGCCATGTAAAACAGAGCTTAAACAGTGAGTTAAAAAAAAAAAAAGAGTTATTTTTTGAAACACCAATTTCCGAGATCTAAAACTAACCTACCTAATTTTCATGATTGATAATTTTCCTGTAATAACCACATAATACATGAGGAAAGTTATCTAAAATGGATTTATGCAACAATTTTCGCGAAAATCGTTATAACAGTTTTTGAGATACAAACTTTTACCAAAACTTTCCATACTCAATTATTGACCAGAACAATAATTACATACAAAATGATATTTAAAAGGGAGTTAATATGGACAGTTTGAAGAAAATCGCTAGAGTTGTTTTCGAGATACAGACTACGGTCTCACTCCTGGTTTCCGATGCCCTACTTCCGTTCATCGGATTTTCACTAAAATTTGAAAAAATCATGTGTACAAAAGACCTGTCTGCATTCTGAAGTGTCGTATTTCTATTTTTATCATTTTTTGAAATATGATAACTAGACGATTCCCCACATACATACACACACATGCACACACACTGGCCAATTGCCGAAAATAATTTTTTTGTACTCAGAAGAACTTAAAACGTGTAATTCATGTGAAAATTGAATTTTTTTGACCGAATACAATACTTCCAATACCTATGGTAGTAAGGTAATGGAAGTAAAAATATATAATGCATTAGTAATTTATTACATAAATGTAATGCAGGAAAAATGTATTAATTTTAAATTACGCTACGGATATTGTAAAGTTAATACATACTTTTTTGCTGTAAAAGTTTTTACATTTTACTACAATCTAAATTTATAAAATATCGAAATATTAATCATACTTTATAAATATTCTTTGTGTGTATGTGTTTTACATATAACTTTTAAAGTTAGCATACACATTTCACCTTAGCAGATAGATATACAACAATTTTGTATATGATTTATTTTAGATTTTGCAAACCTTATGGCTGATAATATTTCTTCTTAATTTACATTTGCTTGCAAAAAAAAAAAGTTATCTTAAGGGTTGAACTCCTTCTAAAGGAATTTACATCATAATAAAGTACGCATAGAAAAAAAATCTGGAGTGACTCCACTCGACTTTCCGAACATTGAGTAACTAACAGATTTGTAGATAAAATAAAGAAAGAGGTGTTGCTAAACAAACAAAAAAGAGAAAACCATAACAGAGTGTTTGAGTATTTTTCTCCATATATCACACGAGGTTTTATTTAACGCTACTGAACTTTGAGCCCTTAGATCATAAGGATAAAGAATTTTTCGTTGTGTCCCTGTAAAAATCTATAAATGCTAGATTCACCAAAATGCTTATAGTTAGTGCAACAGTGATTTATAATATTCATACAAATTTTCAGTTCAATTGAATAAGGCGTTTAGATGCTATCGCTGGTCTCATAGGCCATAAAGATAAAGAATTTTTCTTTGTGTCCCTGTAAAAAAATCTGTAAGTGCTAGATTCACCAAAATCTATACAGTTGGTTCAAATGTGACCTATAACATGTGTACAAATTCTTTGCTGAGATTAATAAGGCGTTTAGACGCTATCACACTTTTAAAAATTTGGCAAAGAATTTTTTTTTGTGTCCCTGTAAAAAAACTATAAGTGCTAGATTCTCCAAAATCTATACAGATTGAGTATGTGTGACCTATAATATGTGTATAAAGTTTTTGCTCAATTGAATAAGGCGTTTAGATGCTATCGCATTTTTAAGATTTTGGTCCCTTGGCCATAATGATAAAGAATTTTTCTTTGTGTCCCTGTAAAAAAACTACAAGTGCTACATTCGCCAAAATCTATAGGGTTCGTACTATGGTGACTTACAATATACGTACCAACTTTCAGCTTATTCGAACAAAGCGTTTAGACGCTAGCGTGTTCACTCACAGACATACACACATACATACACACATACATACACACACACATACATACATCATCGTAAAAATAGTGAAAACGGACTCGTTGGACCTCGAAACGTATAGAAACATCAAAATCTCGAATTCGGATTTTTGACATGATTACAATACTTTCCTCACTATAGTGTTCGAAAAGTAAAAATGACTTTTATCAGTAGAAACCAGAAAGTTCAGATTTGGTTTTGGACATAATATCCTGCGAACTGCAGGGAGAATTCATTTTTAAAATTATCTTAGGTGTCATCAGACGGCATGTAAAATTTATTTTTCAACAAATACATACTACTTTTCTATTATACGCAATGAATAAAATAATTGTAGCTAATCATCATAAACTACAACAAATCAAGCATACAATCACATAACAAATCAAACAGGAGAAACGTTTTGAGAGAATACAGATTTTTGAATAATAGAGAACGGTAAAATGAAGCTAAAGAACAGATGCTATTTGAAAGCGGCGACATACAGAACACTATAAACAACAATAGGTAGGAAATATGTAAAAAAAAATACATATATATATATATATATATATATATATATATATATATATATATATATATAGTTTTAATAAATACTAGTGGCGACAAGAGATACAAAAAACTTGTCATAGAATTAAATTTAAAATACTTACTCGTCTTTTATTTGAAACAAGTTCACTGTATTGGCTTTCATAAGATTAATATGTTTTTGTCTTCTTATTCTTCTTGCCATTTGGATACCAATAAGATTTTCATTTTGTTCTAAAACTTACGTTACTTATATCTTTGATATCTAATGCTTGGAAATTATACACTTAATATCATTTCATTCATTTCTATTACATATTTTAATTAATTATTATTATTTCATTGCTCACTGCATTTTATCAGTAACCATTTTTATATTTACTCATAAGTTGTACTGTTTCAACACATTTTTGTAATTTAAATTACACCAAAATGTATTCACAATTCTTTCTTTTTTTTTATTTATTTGTTATTGTTTGCTAAAGTAAACGACAAGATAAAATGTATTACTTATTGCTGCTTTTATGCAGCATTAGAGCTAAACTTTTGCTTCGTGAAGGGTTTTAAAATCTATTTTTACTCTACACAATACTTTCAAGCTTTTTCATTGGCTTGCTAGAAAGCTTTTCGAACCAAGGTATTCGCATACAAAGTTATTATTATTATATTTTTAACTTAATTTATTCCAGTGCGTTTTATTTAAATATTGAAATTTCTGTTTATCAGTTGTTGAAAAATATCATAAAACTATCACAAATTTTTAAACTGTGTATTTATAATTCAATGCGATATGCGTTTAATCAATTAATTTTTATTTTTATGAAAATCTATTTTTAGTTAATTTTTTTATGACTTATATTCTTTATTTTAGAATGAAACGAGGGTGGGAAAATGTTAATGTAACATATATATATATTAGATTATTTTGAGAGATGCAGACGTATTTACTTTTATCTAAACTGCACTTTTAAAATATAATTAAAAAGTGAATTATTTATTTATTTCTATTAAAAAAAAAAAAAAGAAAGAAAGAAAGAAAGAAAAAGAAAGAAAAATCTTAAACTTTTATATTTTTTAAGATTTGCGATATATTTTTTCCCCTTTAACCTTATCATTAGCCTTACCATTAGCCAACCCATATTTACATCCACCCCCCTCCTAAATATGTACTTTATATTTAATTATTTTTCTAAATTCTTAGTGGGTGTACACAATATATATATATATATATATATAATTTATACAAATAAATATTTTACACCAAATTTCTTTCCATTTCTCATGCTATATATTCCGTATCTCATTTTTTCCCTAGCATGTGTAATGATAAATATAGGAATGTACTCTAAATTTTTGAATATAATGTGTCTAGTATGTGTAATGTACATTTTTTTTTCCACACAAATTGCAAAAAATTAAATAATCCACTAAAAGTTATTTTTAAAAATCTCTACTAAACTGTTTTTAAGAAAAGAAAAATATGTGATGCATCTCAAAACTGAAATTAATAGTCATACAAAATATTAAAAAAAAAAAAATCAAAGTCAAAGCATTATTTATTCTTAATTGTAGACACCTGTAATTTTATCGGAGGTGTAATATTATTTTCGAGATTGAAATTTTTGAAAATCTTTATAAAACTCGAGCATAGATGAATTTCGTAAGTAAAGGAAAATTTAGTAGCCATATTTCATTTTGATTTTTACCCATAGATTTAGACCAAGATAAGAATTTCACTTTTCGTAACAACAAATTTTCAACATTTATATTTCACAATATGTGAGAAACATTTTAAAGCTTTAATGAAAGTTACTGTTGGCCATTCTAATGTGTTCATTTATTTGTATACTTTTATATAAAGTTTACATTTGAATACATTATTTTACACTGTAAAATATAACGCAATTTTTGCAGCTGAATGCGCTAGCAAAAATGGGTGTCAGCTCATTCTGCTGTTAAATACAATAGTTTACAGGGGAACATCTGTAAAAAGAGACCCTTTTCAGATTTATTTATTTATTTATTTATTTATTTATTTATTTTTGTAAATTATTTCTAGTTAACAGAAGAATGATCCGGCAGTCTTTTTTGCCAGCACATTCCGCAAAAAAAAATTACCGTTATTTTAAACAATGTAATTTAGAGGAACATTTAAATAAAATTCGAATTTTCTAATACATTGAAACCTATCATTTTTTTCTGAAGTAACCAGGTATATCATTCGAAAGGAAATCTTATAAGTGTTTATATAGCAATTTTGAAGAAAATCGTTAAAACCGTTTTTGAGATACGGACTTACCGTTCCACTTCTGGTTTCGAATGTTCCAATTCCGTTTTTCCAATTTTCACCAAAATTTGGAAAATTTATCTGTACACCAGATCAGTGTCAAATCTCAACTTTTGTCGTTCTATCTTAATAAGTTCAGCAGATATGGTAGTCAGAATATTCCGCACATACATATATAAAGACACACATATACCGGGTGATCCAAAAGTCAGGACAAACTTTAAAAATGAATAATTCGAAAACGAATCACGATAGAAAGCTACGGTTTTCACCAAACGGATGAAAAAGAAACCGAGTTTTGTGTGGCAACGAAAAAAAATTAGTTCTGTTGGCGACCAACAGATGGCGCTATAGTGTTTTATTTCACCAAAAGATGATTTACAAATGAAAAAAGTGTTGATAACTTACAAGTCAGCTTAATTACAGTTAATTAGTACTACTACAGTAATTAGTACTACTTCAATGTGCTGTCCATCATTCAGAAGCACAGCTGTGAGACGATTCACCACACCGTTCACAGGATGTAGTAGCATTTCTTGCATTATGGCAGACACATTTTGGCGGATATCATCTTTCAGTGCTGCTAGTGATTCCGGTTGGTCGCGGTACACTTTTGACTTCAAGAATCCCCACAGTTAAAAGTCACAGGGTGTCAGATCGGGAGATCTTGGAGGCCATGCGTAATTAAAGAAGCGTCTGAGAATGCGATATTTCGATGCATGTAATCTTCAACAACCATTACCTCCCGCTGTTGCTCCTTTTTATATCGTTTATTGCTTTGCATAATCCTACATCAGAAATCCGACAGCGCCATCTGTTGGTCGCCAACAGAACTATTTTTTTTTTCGTTGTCACACAAAACCCGGCTTATTTTCCATCCGTTTGGTGCAAACCGTATCTTTGTATCTTAATTCGTTTTCGAATTATTCATTTTTAAAGTTTGTCCTGACTTTTGGATCACCCGGTATATACGCACACACTCACCAATTGTCAAAAACCACTTTTTTGGACTCAGGGCATCTTAAAACGTGTAAATCAGGTGAAAACGCAATGTCGAATTTTTGGACCGAATACGATACTTCCATTACCCTACGGTAGTAGGGTAATGGAAGTGATAAAAATAAGAGAAATAATTATATTAAAATATTTCAATCATATTTAGTTAACTTAGAAATCGTATGTTATTTATATGGAAGTTTATTAAATATAACAAAAAAGACTTTTATTTGCAAGCAAACGAGTTGACCAAAGTATTTAATACATATTACGGCTTATCATAAGAAAGGTTATTCTTTTTTTATTAATAACAATTACGTTTATTCCTATTTAAAACATATTGATAGGATAAAATAATCACAAATAAAGACGATTAACCTTAATTGAAAATTAATAACTGTAATTAAATATTTGTAAGTACCTGATAGTTAATTAGAATGTAATTTCCGTTAATTATTATCAACAATTAAAAGAAGGGCGATGCTTATTATTTCGAATGAATTAGTAAACAGTACAACGTTCTCTTCATTCGGTACTTCATCGAATGATATTTAATTGCTTTACCTGAGAAATATTGAAAATAAAAGAATCCCAGACATATGTTTTGATAATTACACTTAAGGTTATTCACTTAAATACTTTAACACATCAAATAGCTTTACTTAGAAAAAATAATTATGTCAAAGTTCACAATAGTATTTTTTATGTATATGGGTTTTGTGTGTGTATATTTTTACTTTCCGAACATATATATGTAATAAAACTATTGCAATCAAGACAAAAATCGACTTAGAGATTTTTGTGAATCTGCATGTTTTGAGGACCTTTAAATTCATTTTTCTATTTTTACTCGATGTATGTATGTACGTGTGCGTATATTTGTGGGAGAGTACACGATAACGTCTGAACGCTTTGTTCAAAGTTGACATGTATGATATAGGTCACCGTAGCGAGAATTCTATTGATTTTGGTGAATCTACCACTTATATTTCCTTTACAAGGACACAACAAGTAGTTTTTTATCATTACGAAACATGAACTCAAATTATTTATAGTCCAATAGCGTTAAATTAAACAATGTACTAAAACCTGAAAAACACTGAAACACCCTATTATAAGTTTCTCTCTCTTTTTTTTTATTTACCGAATTTTCTTACGTGAATTTATTAAAACCACCGTTAATTAATTAATGTACGGAAAGTCGAGTGGAGTTACTCCTTATTTTTTATTTTCAAGACAATTTTAAAAATAAATAAGTAAAATAAATTGTTGCAGTAAAGGCAAACATAGAATGTAACCGATATTGTGCAGCAGAATGCGGATTTTGTTTTTTCAGTAGTCGCCTTTGCATGTCAATTTTAAAAATAAAATAAAAATAAAATGAATAGATGTGATATTGCTGTAAAATTATAATATATAATGTTTAAACATTGTAATAGGGGAAGCCGGGGTAATAAGAGACAGGGGTTATAAGAGACGCATTCAAAAAACCCATCAAAAAATATGCTTAGATAGCATTAAAAATATGTAATATTAAGTATCATGTGTATTCTTTACTACAATATACTTACTAAAAAGTTTATAACATATTTTGAATTATTTTTATACCACGAAAAAAAACCTTCACTTTGAACTTACCCTGAAAGTTCGTGACTTTTTCTAAATTTTTCTTTATTTTTTTTTTTTTTGTAAGTAAGATGTTTGGGATTTATTAATGTGTAACCTTTTGACCAAGACTATGTCTTTTGATGTACAATTTTTTAAAACCTTGAAAGCATTCTTTATTTACATGTTCTAGGCATGTTTCTTATTACCCCATTTTTATTTTTTGTGGGGGTAATAAGAGACATGAGACTCTTATTACTCACACTGTTAATTCCTGTGCCCCCCCAATTGTAGTTCCTGTTAATTCTGCCTGACTAGTTTACGAAGAGTTTACCTAGTGTTAGGCCCAGTCTAAGTTTACCAAGAGAATTTTTTTTTTCACTTTAAATCAAAAAGCATTTTCACTCATTAGGCTAGACCATATTTAGTTCGTATGATTATGTAAATTTATGTTTAGAATGTGTATAAGTTAGTATTTAGTCATTAATACTTCATTACATAAAAAATAAGTTCATTTATAATATTTAGAAAAATATTTTATAACATTTTGTTCGCTTGTATACACTTCAAAGATACGTCTTTTTTGCCTATTTTCGACTACACTTTAGAAAATGGGTAAAATATTTTCTGCCCATTTTACAAATTATATTGATGTTTTTGGTTAATCCCTAGGTTATGTTGATTATGTAGAACTATCATTAAGTACAATATTATAATATTTAGGACCTAATATTAAAAGAAATGAATTTCACAAACACATTTATGACAGTTAATTTTCGAGCAAACATATTTTTTGAATGGATGTAAATAATAAAACTTTAAAACTATTGGCTGATTCAGAATTGTTTCCAGATATCTTTAATTATCTCACATGATTTTACATTGCTATATATGGACAGTTACAAGCCTGGTCTCTTATTACCCCGCGTGGGGTTATTAGAGACAAGGATTTAATGAAAATTTTAAAAAATGAATTTAACAAAAAAATTAAGTTCAAAAATCACCTAAAAAATCAAGAGAAGTCCATTTAATGAAATTATTACGAGACATTTATTTCAAGTTATTTAGATTAATAGTATAGATTGTACTAATATTTTTTGTCTCTTATTACCCCTTTTCTGTCTTATTACCCCGGCTTCCCCTACCACTAAAAAAGCAAATAAATTAATAACATTAAATTTAGAAAATAAAAAAAATAATAATCTGTTTACTAGTATTTCTTATTCGACGACTGCTTTTAAATATTTCTCTTCATGTACACACACTCGCACACACACACACACATATACACATATATATATCAGCAGCGATAACAATCGATTCTGGTACATGGTTCTGTCTATTATCTTGCTTTCCACGTCTCTCCACGGGAGAAGGTCCCTATATTTGATTTTGTTATTTTTATAGGATTACAGTCTCTCCCGTTCTGATTTTAGAAACCGTGCGTTTTCAAGAAAAAGTTTTAGAACACACGTCGAGATGTTCCACCAGTCTTCACTCTTTAATGAAAGTAATGTGTTTGTATACAAGAATCCCACTATTGTTTAAATGTACATTTAGTATATTCAATACATATAGAATACAATAGGTAAATATTCAATATATCCAAAATTATAAACATTTTATTTAAAAAAATATATATAACATAAGTATCGAATTTCCTGAAACATATTTTTTAAAGCTTTTTGAAGGACAACGATAAATTATTTCACTGTATTTAGCTGCGGAAATAGTTTTATCACAACTTGAAATATATTGGCTTCCTTCATTTATTAGTATTTTGTTCTTATGAATACTTTTTGTGCATTTCATATTTTTCTCGCGCGGGGACCTTTCACTGGCAATGTCTTTGGAGATCTTACAATTTCAGTAATTGGTCTGAATCATTCACCTAAAAATAGGAAAAAAAATGGTGAAATAGTACAGTGTCCTGTTTAAAAAATATAATATTGCTTGCATGGTTAGCACATACATAATATAAAAGTTTATAATGATGATATTAATAACAAACATTTGGTTAAATAATATCCTTACCACATTTTAATGAAAATATATTCAGAGCCTGATCGTTCCAAGATTGAACCTCAAGGCCATAGCTAAGGGGAGGATTGGGGATGAGATAAGGGAAACTTTCAAAATTTGGCGAAAGTTTTTGAGCTAAACATCTTTTTTAACACATAACATTATGTACTAATGTTTGAAGCCTCTCCGAAAATACTTTTTGGATATGGCTTTGATGCGCCTCCTATCCATGTTTTACTATAGCAACAGAAAAACAACTAAACATTTGCAACATATTAAGCTTTGTGAAAGGGCTCTTATAATACGCAATAGGTAAACGGGAGAGCTGCTGTCACAGGCACCGCTTAAAGGTTAAAATTCATTTATGAGCATATAAGGCCTTATAATTAACAAAATTATTGTAAAATGTTTCATTTTTTTCTTAGAAGAATATTTTTGAGAAATCTTGTTTTTAGAAGTACTTTTATATGTTTTTTATTGATAAATGTAAAGGATTCCCCTCCCCCATGACCAAGGGTCTTTGGCCATGAATCATTCGGTCTGTGCATTAATCAGGTCCTGAATGTAACTATAAACTATTATTTAACAAAAGCCGAAATAGTTGTAAGACTTTGTAAAGTATTTTTTATTTTAGTTTAATTATTACCAAGCAACAATAACATATTCTGGCTTTTCTGAGTAGCTGAAAGTAACCAAAAATAAAACAGTTTTATGAATAATAAAGCGATATTAACTGATGCATAAATTTTCACATAAACATAATAGTATATGATATAAATTAGTATCATTTTACTAGCATTGGAAAATAAAATACTTTGAGTGAAAATAAGACCAAGCCTCACTTATTTCCATCTCACATTCAGTACATGAAATATACGTTTTTGTAGGTTGATCTGGAGAGTGTGCCCTCACTCACTCGCTCGAGGTCGTGCTGAGAATGGAGTGTAGATTGTCCCTGGGGAGTTGGATTAGTTCAAGGAAAGATGTCCAATTCGATGTTGTGTAGCCGGCGCTAGTTTGGAAGAAGAATGCATTGTCCATAGGAGTTTGGTTATTCGAAGTAAATGTTACGAGTTCATTTCGGAAGAAGTGTGAAAAGTTCAAGAGGAAGATTAAGTTTTAGATTTCCCTTGTATGTTTGTATTTTTCAGTTTAGATGCTGTGAACGAAGTGAAACATTTTATTTGTACAATTAAACAATTTAAGGAAACATCTTAAACTCTTAAAGGTGTGCTTTTAGGGTATTAGTAAGGCGAATGCGCTATCCATGATAAGAGGCAAACCATCAATTGAAGAAAGTATTGGTGAGTTACTTAATTTTCACACAGTTTAACATTAAGAGGTGTTTTATGGAAAATATAAGTAAGAAACACAACCCCATTTGAAAATTTTCCTTTCCTTTATATTGAAGCTCTAATAAATATAGTTAGATTTTTTATGCAAATTGTATATATTCCCTTTAGATATATTTAACAAAATACACTGAGGAAAAAAATAAAGGCTGTACTATTAACACCAGCCTTTAGAATATCAAGGAATGCAGCTAACACGTCATATGAAAATGTATGACATATGAAATTCAGAAAATGGTCGCAAAACCACATTTTTTCAAAAAAATCACAAACGTCTCTCCCTCTCGAATACGATATTCAATATGACAAACACACAAGTAGCTGGCACGGAAACGAAGTTTCGATACGATCATGTTACCAAAATATGTGTTGATACGCTCGAATCACGTTCCAACTGGATACTTTTCTTCTTTAACTTAAATGGCTTGAGCTTGGCAGCAAATCACCAATGAGTGAACTCTATCGAAGCTCAGCAAAATGTGGCTGGCACTTTCTTGCCCCGACCCTCTCATTAATTTGTACACTATATCATTTCCATAAAAGAACCTCATGTAATACTTGTGAATACAAGAAAAATAATTTTCTGTTCATTCTATTATTCCTCCTCTTCTTCTAAGCTATCATTAATTGCAAGATTTGTTTGCTTCAATTAACTACAGTTTATACATTCATTTTCAATTCATAGCATGTACTATGAAGACCGATTTTTGATACTTACATTAAAACTCAACTATTATAAATCACCTGCTACGTCTAATTTTATATTACTGAATAATTCATTTCAAAATATTTTCGATTAATTATTTAAAAAACTTTAAGCCTTTTTCATAAGTATAGTAATCTAAAAAACTTTGGTAAACAGCTCTAACACCAATATTTTGTACCTTTAGTCTAATCAAAAAATAGCCTAGTTTTTTTCTAGCAATAAATGAAAAGTGGTTAACTTTTATTCTTTTAGTAAATACTGTAAAATTATATTATGCAAAGTCTCACACAAATAAGCACGCGTTACAAATATAAACTGTTTAATAAATTGATTACATTTATTCTTATTCTTATTATCATTATTATTAAACGCCTGGTTTATTATTCTTAATAACGGAGATTTTTTTTCTATTATGACAGTAGCGTAAATTACTTAAATGGTACTAAAACACAAGCACTCTTACCTACGAGGTCTGTCCAATAAATAAGGGAACTGGTGCCATCTGTCGGCCATGACGCGGAATATAGCATCGATCACTAGCAGTACTAGTTGCCTGAGACCCAAAGAACCATCAGTGCATGGCGTATTATCGAGTTGTGCGTATTGTGGCAGTTGTGTTAGTTTCTGTTGTCATTGTTTTTACTGTGGAAAATGGAAATTGACGAAAATAATAAATTATTTTGCTTACAGTTCTCAAGCGTTTGAGAGATTGAGTACGTCGTGTGCGACGAAATTTGACGCAAGGCGATGGATAGATCCTTCACCATAACAATGCACATGCACATTCCTCATTGATTGTTCGCCAGTGTTTGGCAAAAAATTCATTCAGCATCCTTTATCATCCTTCTTATTCGCCAGATCACGCCCCATGCGACTTTCGTTTATTCCCAAAATGCAAAAATGTTATGAAGGGACATCACTGGGAAGATGTGGACACAATAAAGCAAGAAACGGCGAGAAAACTAAAAGGCCTGACTGCCGAGGACTTCAAAGTGTGCTTTGAATAGTGGAAAAGATGATGGAATAAGTGCATAGCAACGAATGTAGAGTACTTTGAAAGAGACAAAATCGATGTAGACTAAATTTTGCAGAATAAACTTTTTATGGCCTTAATTCGCGTATTTATTGGACAGATCTCGTATATAACAATAATTTGCCTATATAACAATATAACAGACAATGTTATAACGATAGCAAAATACGATTGTAGCTATTATGTTTGGTCTTTAAAATTACATATTACTTGAAACTAAATAATTGTTACATTTTCTGGTTGTTTCACCTACTTTATGTTGTTTCTTATGTTGTTCCACTTTCCTGAATAGGTACATTGTTTGGCCAATAAGAAAATAATTTACGATAATACAGTAAAGAAGAGGTCCATTTAAAATCAAATACGGATTTATTAACTTTTGAATCGAAAGAAATGCTTTGTCACGAGTTTTTAAATGTGTATGTTTCAAACTAAATAAAGCATACCGCCTTTAAATAAAGACGGTATAATGTCATGGAAAAATATATATTATCTTGATTAGCACTTCACATTCTTAGAAGAAGATATATCTCAACACTACACCAATCTCCAAATGCCTCCAATTCGCATCTAGTTAAACATTACCTTTCGAGAATTAATTTGCTTACCTCCAAAAAACTGATACAAATCAACAATTTACAAAAACTTCATACAAAACGAAATCCTTAAATATCGTAGAATATTTCCAAACAATGCTATTTATTCAATAAACTAGATACGCAGCTCGCAATTTTTTTCCAAATTTGCAGAATCTTTCTTAATTGATTGAACCCAACCATCAAATCGCCCTTAAACATGAAACTTTCAGAAACTCAAAGGTTTCTGATGAAACTAATAAGCCTCTTTACATATTTATATATATATATATTTTTTTACATTTAAAAGACAAAATATCGTGTTTTTAAATAACTAATAAAGTGTAAATCCTAATTAAAATGTATTTTTGTTTAAGATAATATTTTATTTAATCCATTTGTATTACGATTTTTTAATTAGATAAGATTTAATTAATTTACTTCGAAACCAAAGCGCATTACAAAAATATTTTTTTTTCACCCATTCTTAAAAAAAATAATTAAAATTTACATTTATTATAAAATATTGTATTATATAACAAGAAATGAATCCCTCAAAATTTTAATTAAACCTGGAGATGGATACACAATCTAATTAAAATTGTGTTTGTAAGATTATTGTAAAGTTTCTAGAACCAATTTATATATATATATATATATATATATAGGAATTTATAAATGTAGAAATATATAAACAAATGAATGAAATAAAACCCGAAAATACACTGAGATCTTCATCAGGGAGGCCCCTCAGTGTAGGGGTGAATGAGAAGTTTCTGAAAGGACAGTAGCTATAAGCTAATAACTATCCTTAGCCCCCAACTTCTCACCAAACAGAAAATCACCAATAACTGAAGAGAAATCTAACAAATATATAATGCATAAAACTACAAAAATATTTTATAAATTTACCAAATTTTAGAATTTACAAAATTACATCAATTCATTAAAAAAAATATATATATAATATACAAAAGAAATACTGAAGGTAAAATCGAAAGAATAAAATGAAATAAAAATACAACCTTTCATTTGAAACACAAACAATCTTCAGCCGACGGGGCTACTCGTCGGTTCTTAAATATCGCCCTTGAATGTGGAAGTAGAACAAACCGAGATAGGAAAACTCTGGAAACTCACAGTTAAAAATTGGGACGGGTAACAGTTCATTTGCTAGGTACTTTTTAAGTCTTCAAGAACATATCTTAGATCTTCTTCATTATTGCAAATAGTATGAATTCTTTTAAGCTGTGCGAACATAATATTTTTTAAAACTTTTTTACTGATATTTGAAAACCAATTAGTAAGACTATTAACTTTAAAATTAAAATCTTTTCTTTTATCATATAATCCAAGGAGCCATTTATCTTCTTTTCTCTTTATATTTAAATCAAGGAAAGAAATTTTATCATTATCTGTACGATTTAAAATTAATTCTTTAGGATATATATTTTTAGAAATATTTTCGAAACAGTTACAGTTGAAAACAATTAAATCATCAATAAATCTGAAGAAAGTAATATTTATAAATTTTTTCTCGAAAAAATATAAAAATAAATTTGCGAAAGCACTCGAAAAACTCGTGCCCATTGGGATCCCCCTCCGCTGTAAAAAGTAATCTTTCCCGTTAAACAAGACGTTTTCAAAAATACAAAACCTGATAAGATTAATCCAGTAATTTTTATCACAATTTAAATAGCTGCCAAATTCATCATAAATGTTTTCAAAAACTTCAATAACCAGGTTATGCGGAATACTGCCAAACAAATTTTCATAATCATATGTATTTACGGAAGTAATGCTTTCTGAATTAATCTTAAAATATTCTAAAACTTTCTGGTTATTGTTTATAATGTTACAATCTTTAGCAGAAATTATTACCTTTAAAACTGAATTTAAATATTTAAACAAGATTTTACCGGCTTTATCATTATAGCTATTAGTACCACAGGTGACAAAACGAAATTTAACTGGATTTTTATGAAATTTTACTGTAACGAATAGATATGGAAAATTAAAACAATTTCTACTTAAATTTAGTTTTTTATCAAAGGCCAAGATACGTTTTTTGATAATAGAGGGATGGTCAGTTAACTTATTGAACGAACTATTACTGGAATATTCCTTTAAAAGAAGATTTTTATAAAAAACTTTACAAATAATAGCAAAATTACTATTAGCTTTATCTACGGTAGCAATAATAAATTTATCTTTTATATTTTCAATACTGTGGTACTAATAGCTATAATGATAAAGCCGGTAAAATCTTGTTTAAATATTTAAATTCAGTTTTAAAGGTAATAAATTCTGCTAAAGATTGTAACATTATAAACAATAACCAGAAAATTTAAGAATATTTTAAGATTAATTCAGAAAGCATTACTTCCGTAAATACATATGATTTTGAAAATTTGTTTGGCAGTATTCCGCATAACCTGGTTATTGAAGTTTTTGAAAACATTTATGATGAATTTGGCAGCTATTTAAATTGTGATAAAAATTACTGGATTAATCTTATCAGGTTTTGTATTTTTGAAAACGTCTTGTTTAACGGGAAAGATTACTTTTTACAGCGGAGGGGGATCCCAATGGGCACGAGTTTTTCGAGTGCTTTCGCAAATTTATTTTTATATTTTTTCGAGAAAGAATTTATGAATATTACTTTCTTCAGATTTATTGATGATTTAATTGTTTTCAACTGTAACTGTTTCGAAAATATTTCTAAAAATATATATCCTAAAGAATTAATTTTAAACCGTACAGATAATGATAAAATTTCTTTCCTAGATTTAAATATAAAGAGAAAAGAAGATAAATGGCTCCTTGGATTATATGATAAAAGAAAAGATTTTAATTTTAAAGTTAATAGTCTTACTAATTGGTTTTCAAATATCAGTAAAAAAGTTTTAAAAAATATTATGTTCACACAGCTTAAAAGAATTCATACTATTTGCAATAATGAAGAAGATCTAAGATATGCTCTTGAAGAATTAAAAAGTACCTTGCAAATTAACTGTTACCCGTCCCAATTTTTAACTGTGATTTTCCAGAGTTTTCCTATCTCGGTTTGTTCTACTTCCACATTCAAGGGCGATATTTAAGAACCGACGAGTAGCCCCGTCGGCTGAAGATTGTTTGTGTTTCAAATGAAAGGTTGTATTTTTATTTCATTTTATTCTTTCGATTTTACCTTCAGTATTTCTTTTGTGTATTATATATATATATATATTTTAATGAATTGATGTAATTTTGTAAATTCTAAAATTTGATAAATTTATAAAATATTTTTGTAGTTTTATGCATTATATATTTGTTAGATTTCTCTTCCGTTATTGGTGGTTTTCTGTTTGGTGAGAAGTTGGGGGCTAAGGATAGTTATTAGCTTATAGCTACTGTCCTTTCAGAAACTTCTCATTCACCCCTACACTGAGGGGCCTCCCTGATGAAGATCTCAGTGTATTTTCGGGTTTTATTTCATTCATTTGTTTATATATTTCTACATTTATAAATTCCTACATCTAAGTTTTGCATTTCCTTTCGCTGCAATTTTGCGCATTGGTTTGTAATTCTCCTATTGGTTTTTCTAATCTGTTGAACTTATATATTTATAAAATTCCTGTTAATAGATATCTATTTAAAAACATTGTTCTGCTAAGCTGCTTTTAGCGCTAGCTTTCTTTGTTTGAAGTGGTACTTTATTTTATTTTTATTATTTAAGTTAGTTTTCCCCCCTTTTTTCAAAATGGCTTCAAACCTTTCGGTTAACAACCTTGACTGTAGGATGTCTTTTACTAATCTATTTGCCTTTCAGGTACTTTATTTGCAAATACATGGAATTAAAAAGTAAAGGAAATAAAATGGCACCAGGTCCGTCGCGTGCTTTAACAAGGGGCCCTGGAGATTCTTTTGATATGGGGAAGGTCTCTGGTAAAAAGTTACTCTATCAAATGTTTTCTGTTGATACAAAATTTGAAAAAAATCTAAAAAAATTTAGCTTGTGTTGTGATAAAAGATGTTTAACCTGTCCTTTTGCGGGAGTGGAGCAGATTGAGGAGGGAAATAAGTTATTTTGTAAAACTGAAATTGTAGTGTATTTATTGGAATGCGGTATTTGTCAATTTAGTTATGTAGGTCAAACTTCCAATTCTTTGAATATTAGAGTTACTGGTCATAGAAATGACATTAAAAAATGCCATATTAAAAATAATTGTGATAAAGAAATTCAACATTTTCAATTACATGATTTCAAAAAAATCAAAATTTATATCTTGGATATTGTTTCTAATAAAAATGAAAGGCTTGATATGGAAAAACTTTTTATGTATAAACTTAAAACTATCTATCCTTACGGTTTAAACTCTGAATTTAATGGCACTAATGTGGCTAATAAAAAAGACTGTTGTATTTTCGGAAAACTTTGTTTAAAAAATAGAACTTTTAAATACAATAAAAGAGGCTGTAGAGGAAAAGGCAAAACTAGCATTAACAACGATATCTTAAAAGCTTTGGATTCAATTAATATGGAAAATATTAAATTCTGTGATATAAATAAAGTAAAAACAAAAATTTTCAGTTTGAAAAATAAAGTTATAAAGTGGTTTATTGGAAATAAATTAAAAAGCTATTGTTTTAAAAATATTTTAATTAAAGATATTATTTTGGATTTGTTCAAATATAAAATTGGTAATTATGATTTTGATAAGGAAGGAAATTCGAAAGATCACCATCAATAAAATTTAGTTTTGTCGTTCAGAGATAAAATTTTTGACTCCATTAAATTAAAAAAAGTTTTGAAAGCTTGAGAAAGTTTATTTCCTTTAAAAAACAGTTTCAATATAAGGATTGCTAATAGTTACGATAAAACTTTAAAAAATATAATTTGCAATTATAATCAATATAGTAAATGTATTAGTTTAATTAAAGAAGATGAATGTTACTGCAATTCAAATAGTTTGAAAGACTTTATTGATCCTTATTATGGACATATTGTCTCAGGTAATTTAAATATAATTGAAGATGATCATTTAAAAAGTATTATGAATTTGGGATCAAGCTTTAGGTTGAATTTCAATTATAGCAATAAAAAAATCATTAATTTTATAGAAAAAGATTTAGACATTTTTATTTTAAAAGTTTCCTATAAATATAGCTGGCCTTTTGAAGACTTTAAACAATGGAAATTTAAATTTTTGTACCTTTTTAAGAAACAATTGCTTTTCCTTAGAAATTACTATAGTAAACTTAACCTTGATGAGTTTAAGTACAGTGCTGAACTTAAAAAAAGTATTGAAAATATAAAAGATAAATTTATTATTGCTACCGTAGATAAAGCTAATAGTAATTTTGCTATTATTTGTAAAGTTTTTTATAAAAATCTTCTTTTAAAGGAATATTCCAGTAATAGTTCGTTCAATAAGTTAACTGGCCACCCCTCTATTATCAAAAAACGTATCTTGGCCTTTGATAAAAAACTAAATTTAAGTAGAAATTGTTTTAATTTTCCATATCTATTCGTTACAGTAAAATTTCATAAAAATCCAGTTAAATTTCGTTTTGTCACCTGTGGTACTAATAGCTATAATGATAAAGCCGGTAAAATCTTGTTTAAATATTTAAATTCAGTTTTAAAGGTAATAAATTCTGCTAAAGATTGTAACATTATAAACAATAACCAGAAAGTTTTAGAATATTTTAAGATTAATTCAGAAAGCATTACTTCCGTAAATACATATGATTTTGAAAATTTGTTTGGCAGTATTCCGCATAACCTGGTTATTGAAGTTTTTGAAAACATTTATGATGAATTTGGCAGCTATTTAAATTGTGATAAAAATTACTGGATTAACCTTATCAGGTTTTGTATTTTTGAAAACGTCTTGTTTAACGGGAAAGATTACTTTTTACAGCGAAGGGGGATCCCAATGGGCACGAGTTTTTCGAGTGCTTTCGCAAATTTATTTTTATATTTTTTCGAGAAAAAATTTATAAATATTACTTTCTTCAGATTTATTGATGATTTAATTGTTTTCAACTGTAACTGTTTCGAAAATATTTCTAAAAATATATATCCTAAAGAATTAATTTTAAACCGTACAGATAATGATAAAATTTCTTTCCTAGATTTAAATATAAAGAGAAAAGAAGATAAATGGCTCCTTGGATTATATGATAAAAGAAAAGATTTTAATTTTAAAGTTAATAGTCTTACTAATTGGTTTTCAAATATCAGTAAAAAAGTTTTAAAAAATATTATGTTCGCACAGCTTAAAAGAATTCATACTATTTGCAATAATGAAGAAGATCTAAGATATGCTCTTGAAGACTTAAAAAGTACCTTGCAAATTAACTGTTACCCGTCCCAATTTTTAACTGTGAGTTACCAGAGTTTTCCTATCTCGGTTTGTTCTACTTCCACATTCAAGGGCGATATTTAAGAACCGACGAGTAGCCCCGTCGGCTGATGATTGTTTGTGTTTCAAATGAAAGGTTGTATTTTTATTTCATTTTATTCTTTCGATTTTACCTTCAGTATTTCTTTTGTGTATTATATATATATTTTTTTTAATGAATTGATGTAATTTTGTAAATTCTAAAATTTGATAAATTTATAAAATATTTTTGTAGTTTTAAGCATTATATATTTGTTAGGTTTCTCTTCCGTTATTGGTGGTTTTCTGTTTGGTGAGAAGTTGGGGGCTAAGGATAGTTATTAGATTATAGCTACTGTCCTTTCAGAAACTTCTCATTCACCCCTACACTGAGGGGCCTCCCTGATGAAATTCTCAGTGTATTTTCGGGTTTTATTTCATTCATTTGTTTATATATTTCTACATTTATAAATTCCTACATCTAAGTTTTACATTTCCTTTTGCTGCAATTTTGCGCATTGGTTTGTAATTCTCCTATTGGTTTTTCTAATCTGTTGAACTTATATATTTATAAAATTCCTGTTAATATATATATATAATTATAAATTTAAATTGTGATAAGTGAAAGAATGAAAGTGGAATGTATAAACAACCGAAACAAAACCTTTAAGAGTGTTATTAAACAAGGAAATGTTTTATTTCAACACTATTCAAGCCAAAATTTCAAGAAAGCTGTGTCTTCTGCATCAGCAGGTGGGAACACAGCCAATAAAAGACTATGTAATCCTAACAGGTTTTTGAAGATATGCCAAGCTCCCATACTCCAGTTTATATTTCAAACAACACATTAATATAGTAAACTTGAAATTATAACAAGTGAAATAAGATTTATTCAATAGATATTATTGTACTTTTAAAATTTAAATTTCAAGAACAGATTAAAAAAATGTTTATATTAAGATTTTATTAAAGTAATTATTTTTATAAATTCAAACATGACATGCAAGTAAAGTCACCTTAAGGTCACCCTCCCACCTGCACCTCTTTGAAAAAAGTGAAAAAACTGAGGTTGATGAAATTGAATCCCGATTTGAAAATTTTATGAAAATTAAAAACTTGAATGCTCATTTCGTGTCTATAGATGCCCATTTCAAATTCCATGTCTGGCAGAACGTCATATATCCCCAAACATCAGTCGGCCAGCCTTCCTAAAAATATGCTTTGAGCTGTCAACATCAAATAGGACATCTACACGGACAACCTAATCAATATAAATTCCAAAGCTGTCACACAGCATAAACTAAAAATTTACATTGCTTGTATAAGACGAAATAAACTTCAAAGAATATAAATTTTTATAAAATAAAATAATCTGACCCTCAAACTAATAAATGGCGGATGTCACATTGAGCATTTATAGTTCTAGTTACATTGTTGTATGTAACGCATATTTGTAAAAAAGTGTATTTACAGTTGAAGTGCCACCTGATGAAGAAAATTTAAACTAAATTGCTAAAAAATGTTTTTTTTTTTTTTTTTTACCTGGAAAAATCCTACGTATTTCTATGCATTTCTGTGAAAACTGCATTGTGCTATTATCAATACTTTTGTGAATAATATGCATTTATTTTCTGTGAATTCTAGATCACCCGGAATGTATATAATGATACTTCTTACATTCATGTATTTTTTTATAATTATAAATGTCATTTTTTATTTATTTTTCTTTTTTTCTTTTTTCTTTTTTTTTTTTTTTTTTTTTTTTTAGTTTGGAAGATTTTAATATTGTTTTCAAATGTTTAAAAAACATCCCCAAATCACATAAATTAAAATTCCTTTTGCACATTTAAAATTCATTTAGCATTATTTATTATAATTTATTTAATATCAACATTGTTTATTATGCGATTGTTTTTTGCAAATACCAATGATTAAGAGTTACACGTAATAATAATGCAATTTTGCTATATTATTAAAGAAGTTCCTGGATGATCCATTTCACTCGGTCTCATTGTAAAAATCTTTCTTAGTGTATAAACAGTATTTTGTTTTCAGATAATTATAATTCTAAGTTTTTTGCCCAGTGTGGAACGAAGACTAGCAAAAAAGGCTAATTTACCTGGAAATGAGGAAAATCCAAACCAAATTATCATAGCTAATCTCTAACTACATTTATATATATATATATATATATATATATATATATCTAAACCGTTCAAGCAATTTCTTATAAAAATCAGATTTCTCTGATATTTTCTTACAGGCAAAGAGCAGAAGCGGATAATTTTTCTCGAAAAAGAAGATAAGTAATACCGTATCTCAAAAAAAAAAAAAAAAAAAAAAAAAAAAACTTAAATTTTTCCTCCATAAATCTCCCGGGTGGTATGCGGGTTGAATGTTAATTATACTTATACTTAAGTTAAAAGTGTTTTGAATCGAAATGTCCTCACACACACTAACTCTAAATATTTATCAAAGTCATTCGAGTACCGTCCAAAGAAACAAAGTTTCTACCTTTTCTCTTCTTGAGGGCTTACCGATAAACTCTAAATTTTCTAAAGTGAATAGCAGATTTTTCTGCTTACAATTCAAATGTAAAATCAAATATACATTAATCTATATTTTTATCGAATTCATTCAAATGGATTTAGGAAAACCAAGCTATGTATCGGACATCTGAAGAAAGGATTAGCATTGAACACTAATTTCCATGAAGGTGAGCATAATCACATATTTCATTTTAAAAAGCCCTTAACACGAGATCTGTCGCGTCATTTTTTGCTGCATTAGTGATCGCGTTTCGGTCTATTCACCACGGATCGTAGAGTTGAAAGAAAACCGAAAATAAAAATTATTTCAGTATTCTTCTTCTTCTTTTAATTATTATTTCTTATATAAATTTACTAGCAGACTTTGCCCGCTTCACTGGTCATTATATTGAAATGAATTCTCAAAATACCATATCAAAATTATAATAATAATAAAATCATTGAAATCAGTCAAAATCTAAGTTAAAGTTCTCGCAAGCTTCGGTAGCGGTTTTCCCACGCGCCACACGTCGAGGCTGGAGAAACAATGTCTTCGGTAGCGCCTTGCCTGCATTTTATTCCCCTTCCTCGCGGGTAAAGTGGGAAGATTTGCAAAATCACATTAAAGTGCATATTAAGTACATTTAATTAAAACACACACACAAAAATTTTCCATTCAAAGGTAATTTGGAGCACATTTAGGCTTGAACACGTGTTTTTTGCCCCGCCCACCCCTAATAAGGAGGGAGGAGGAAATTCACAAAATCCCTTTATAGTTCATGTTGCATAGACGTACATAACCGACACATTAAAAAACTTAGATCATGAGATTATTTGAAGCAGAGTTATGTTTTAAAACATGTTTTTCATCCCAACCCCCTGTCTTTTTTTAGCCTCGTTCTAAAAGAAAAGAAGGGAGAGGGAATCTTGCAAAGTCTCTTTATATTATCAGTTAGGTACATGTAACTAACCCACACATCTAAAAGGTCCTTCCTGAGATAATTTACTGCAGAGTTACGCATGAATACATGTTTTTGCCCCCTCACTCCCTAAGGGGTGGTAGGGTGTAATTTCACAAAATCACTTTATAGTATGTGTTGAATGCGTATAAGCAGTCCACGCATCAAACATTGTCATTCTATGAAATTTTTGAACAAAGTTACGTGTGGAAACATGTTTTTTACCCACCAACCTCAAAAGGGGGGAGGAGAATAACACGGAAATTTCAAATAATCCCTTTGTAGTGTTGAGTACGCATAACCAATCGACATATCAAGAAATCGCTTCCATACATATTTCACGAAATCCCTTTATAATGCGTGTTCGGAAAGCATAACTGCCCACGCATAAAAAATCACCTAAGATAGTTCAGAGCAGTGTTGCACATGGAGAAATAATTTTCATACCCCCACCTCTAAGGGGGATATGGTGGAATTTCACAAAATCCCTTTGTAGTGTGTGTCTTTACACATAACCAATCTACAGATCAAAAAATCGTTATCCTGGGATAATTTGGAGCACAGTAACTTATATAAGCGTGTTTTTGTGCCCTTAAAGAGGGGGGGGGATTTCGTAAAATCCTTTATAGTGCGTCTTGGGAACGCCTAAACAACCCAAAAATAAAATTTAATCTTACCGAGATAAATTGAAGGAAAGTTATGCTTGGAAACGTGTTTATTACCCCCCCCCCTGCCCTTAAAGAGGGAGAGGGAGAAATTTCTTAAAATCCCTTTATAGTGCGTGTTGGGAATGGATAAACAACCCAACATACAATTTAATCTTACTGAGATAATTTGAAGCAAAGTTATGCTTGCAAACGTGTTTATATCCCCCCTGCCCTTAAAGGGTGTAATGAGAAATTTCGTAAAATCCTTTTTTAGTGCGTGTTGGGAGCACATAAACAACCCACACATAAATTTTAATCTTACCGAGATAATTTGAAGCAAAGTTATGCTTGGAAACGTGTTTATTACCCCCTGCCCTTAAAGGGGGGGGGGGAGGAGGGAGAAATTTCGTAACATCCCTTTATAGTGCGTGTTGGGAACGCATAAACAACTTACACATAAAATTTAAACTTACTCAGATAATTTAAAGCAAAGTTATGTTTGTATAGCTGCAACGAATTCTTACTTCTGATTTAAATCTAAATTCTATTTCTATGTCTTACACACCCGTTACAGCATTCTTAAGTTAGCTAATAAAACAGTTCTCAATCATAATCTAGTCATACATATTCTTCCAAAATAAACTTCGTTAATATATAAACTTCTTAACTAATAAAATATGGATGGGTCTCACCTGAAAGCTTCTAGCGCAATATGTCCGGGTGTGGAAGATGGCCAGCTATGAATAAAATATATCCATTAATAAAGAGTCGGCGAACGAAGAGCACTGCTTGCTGAGAACACACACTTTAATCCTTGGCTACATACATGAAACGAATACACAAACAAAATATTATTTATACGTTGACATTAAACTAATTCTTAACAAGTTATAAGTTCTGAGAAATTTAAAAGTTATTTTCTAGGACCGGGGCGTCTGCAAACAAACCGCTTTTCTCGTGACCCCATTTCTATTCAAGGTGCTTTTCTGTTCTGATTCTAAAACACATCTGTCGCATACTCCCAAGGGGGCAGGGGGGGAGGGGGTTCGCAAAATCCCGTTACAATGGGTGTTGGACACAGGTACTTAAGCCACACACAAAAATTTGTGACTTTGGCTGCTATAGATTTCCACGGTCGAATTTAACGCCCACCTTGAGTTGCGACTAATCGGAGGAACTCAACAGTCCAAGTTGGAGTCGTCGAGGGGGTTTCACCACACAGCCAATTCGGGTGACCACAGGGGAACTGGAAGTGGGATCATTTGTTGTGGACTTCTTGTTACTTTTACAGGGTCTTTTACAGGTTCCTTTTCTCTGGGGTTGAGTATCGGTTTATGTGAGAGGTTCTTGTTTTCAGAAGTCGAAGGACTTAAATTTTCTTGGAGAGATTTATGTAAAGAGGGGTGATTCTTAAGTTCGGTATTGTCAATTTCTAAAGGAAACAATCTCTGCAATCGACGCAGAAAAAGTCCATTTTTGGTCTTCACCTTAGCTTAGTGTATCACATTATCCTTGCCTGGATAAAGTTCGATCACTTTTGCCAAACGCCAGTGAACACGTTTCTTATTAAAATCTTCTAGTAGGACAACATCGCCGACTTTCAATTGTTTAAATCATTTGGTCTTGGATGCATGTTGACGTAATTGCCCTAAATATTCAGCTCTGAATCTGTTTCTTAAGTTTTCTCTAATTATTTGCCTATATCTGGCTCTGCGGTTAAAATCTTTAGAATCTAAAGCATTTAGGTCAGGTACTCCTGATGTTGGTAATTCTCTTAGGAACATCATCGGGGTTACAGGTAACGGATCTCTGTTATCTTCGGAAATATAGGTTATAGGCCGTGAATTAATCACTTGTTCACAGTCACACAGTATGGTGTAAAGTTCTACGTAATTCAAGGATGCACGACCAAAGTTTCTTTTCAGGATTCCTTTAACCATTCCAACAAGCCTCTCCCACCAACCTCCCCACCACGGTGCTGTAGGAGGGTTGAATTTCCATCTGATCTTCTGGGTGGAAGCTACCTTGCCGATGGTTTCCCTATCTACACTCGAGAGAGCATTGCTGGTTCCAAGGAAGTTCTTCCCGTTGTCTGAATAGATGATGTAGGGTCTACGTCTCCTTGCTACGAACCTTCTGAGAGACTGGATAAAACTTTCTGTAGACAGAGACGTAATGGCTTCAAGATGTATGGCTCGGTAGACAGCGCAAGTAAATAAAGCTATCCACGCTTTTCATCCATCAGAAAGATGAAGAGGACCGCCTAGATCCACGCCTACCACTTCAAAGATGGCTGCTTCTCGTACTCTGTCCTCGGGTGGTACTCCAGATTCAACATCTATTTTGGAAGTTTGAAGTTTTCTGAAAATCACGCATTTTCTTATTGTATTTCTAATGCATTTTCTAGACTTCAGTATCCAAAAATTTTCTCTTATTAGTGTCATTAGAGTGCTGACTCCAGCGTGCTGATTTTCTAAATGCTTCTCGAATATCAATCTTTGGACGACAGGATGCTTGTAAGGTAAAATAATAGGATATATGAAGTTTTCACTGTCGTTTCTTTGAATTATATTGGTTCTTACTCTTAAGAGACCAGCTTTATCTTCGACAGGCCTTAAATTTCCTAATCTTGGATCTGTTCTCCCTGAAAAAGATTCTTGTTGTACTAATCGGAGAAGTACATTTTCTGCTTTTGAAAATTCTGCAACTAAAATATCCAATTCGGATATTTTCTCAGTAGTCTTCGAATTACGATAAAATCTGTATATCCAGGCAATGGTTCTAACAGTTTTCTTGCAAGAAGAAAAATATTGATAAAATCGATTGAAATTATCTTCTTTTTTTATCTAAAAGATTTAAGACTGTCTTCCTTTTTTTTGCTGTTTATGAGTTCTGCGTTTGGGTCTTCTTCTAATTGAGGCCATTCATTTTCAGGTAAATAAAGCTAACTAGGACCCTCCCACCATCTCGATTTCTCTAGTTGTTGAAAAGAACATCCTCTAGACGGGAGGTCCGCGGGATTGAAATCTCCGGGTACATGTCTCCAATTGCAAACTTCGGTCAGATTTCGGATTTCTAATACTCTGTTATGTGCAAAGGTACCCCATTTTTGTTTTCTTCTTATCCAACCTAAATCTGTGGTTGAATCCGACCAAAATATGGTATTTATATGCAAATCTAAATCGTTTTGCACATTTTTCGCCAACCTAGCGCCAATAAGACAAGGTAACATTTCAAGGCGGGGTATGGTGAATTCCTTAATAGGTGCAACTCGACTTTTAGCATTGATTAACTGGATCTTGATGCCTTCTGAGGTCTCTACACTTATGAATATGCAAGTGGCATATGCTCGCTTGCTTGCATCAGAAAAAACATGTAACGATGTTTTCTTTTCTTTCTCTGGACACATGTTAAGCCAACGAGGTATTTGAATTTGGGATAACAAATTTATTCCTTTCATCCCATTAGAAGACTCTTGTTTTAAAGTTTCAGAAAGCTCTTCATCCCACTTCAACTTCTGAATCCACGTTTCTTGAAGGATTAGTCTGGGAACTAAACTGATAGGTGCTGTGAATCCCACAGGATCAAAATATCTTTGGGTAACTGATAAAAGTTTTCTTTTTGTAAGGAGTTCTTCAATTTTACAAACTAAATTGTCATTTTCCAAATCCCAGAGTAATCCTAACACGGGAGCAAACCTCGGTTCATCTTCAGTTTTGTTGATCATAGCCTGGGGCCAATTCGATCGCCAACATCTCAAATTTAAATGCGCCGAAGCCAAAATTTCTTGATATTCTGATATAAAATTTTCTGTTTCTTGAATTGAATTCAGGCTGATGAATGAATTATCTAAATACAAAGAATCTGCCTAGCTGTCTCTCTCCACTGTTCGGGAACATCATCTAATAGGTGATTTAATGTTGCCATAAGCGAAAAAGGTCTTCAAGTTAGGCCGAAAACCACACGACAATGTTTACAAATTTTTAATTTATTTTCGCTATTAAACCAAAAAAGTCTCAAAAAGTCGCGATCTTTCTCTGTTATTTTAATTTGCAAAATTGCTTTCTCTATATCGGACGAAATTCCTATCTTGTATTTACGAAATTTATTTAAAATGCTAGGTATAATTTCTACAAGATTTGGTCCTTTTGTTAAACAATCATTAAGGGAAGGACTATTTCTTGTGTGTGCTGAGGCAGGACGAATCTTAGTGGTTTCACTAGATTCTTTAACCACAGGTCTGTGTGCTAAATAATGTACAGTCGGGGAAAAAAAATCGCAGCACTCGCTGTAATTTCATTATTAATTGACGCAGAAAAATTTAATAGACACTATTCAACAGGAAATTAAATGCACTTTTTAAAAATGCTGTCGAATTTTGAATTAGGGGTTATCTACATATTGAAATGAGCGCCAACTTTGATTTTTTTTCAATAGCAACACTGAATTTTGAATTCATATTCGATTTTTTGAGAGTCTGGCAGTGTGGAAAAGTATACTGTTTGTATATTTTATCTTTAGTATTTATAGAGTTATAATAAAAAATGTGTTAGGGGGTTATCTGTAAATGTAGAAAAATAAAATTAAGATCCTATAAGAAATAGACAAAATTTTAATGTTTTACACCGGAAATCTTTCAGGAAAAAAAAGAATTATAAAAATTAATAAAATAAGATTGACTTTTAACAGTTTCTTAGTTATCTTGAATTCAGATTCTTAGATTTGTATGTACTTCAGTACTTTTTAAAATAATTTTAGGTCTATTTAAATACATTACACTTGCGGTTTTGTCCAGACTGCACTCTTTAAAAAAATTGCAATTGTTTTCAATTAAAAGTGTCTATTATGTCTGTAGGGATCACCAATAAAGATTAAATTTTCTTTGGTAGGTGTAACATAAAATATGAAATGAAATAATATAGATATGTATATACAACAACGCATAAACTAAATCTTTTCGTATAAATTATTGTAAGGGTTCAGAAGTAAATATTAAACAATTTTAATCGCAATTACCAGTTTTGGGTCGGTTGAACTCTTTGGAACTGTACGATTTGCTTTATAATTTCTATAAAAATATAATTTTTTAATTAACCCTTTCGCGACTGCTGACGTAGATTCACGTCATTTGAAAATCTGTAACTCTCTTAGTGGGCGTTTCTTTCGTAATTTGTGTGTTCTTTATTTCTTAAGTGTGTACCCAGTGTTCATATTTTTGCAATAAAATATACTATGGATAGAAATATATTGATTAGAAAGAATATAATTATACTGTATATCCATTTGTAATATAATTGTGAATACAGGAAATTTCTTCTGAAATACTTTATTTTGAGAGAATAGGCGAATCTTACTGTAAAAATTACAAAATTCTGCGGTCCCAAAAAGTGTTAAAATATATTTATAAAAGTAAAAGTATATTTAAAAGCATATATATAAAGTTAAAATATATTATTAAAATTTTAAAGACTAAAGTATCCTTAAAATAATAATCCCCCCCCCTACAAAATAAATAAATAAAAATAAAGCAATATATGAAGCTAATGATTCAGCCTTTAACTATAACGGTAGTTAAGAAACAATTTTACAAATCTGTCTTGCATTCCAATTCCACTCGTTTTTTTAATAGACAATTTTTACATTTACCAATTTTTCTATTTAAAACAGTAAACCCCGCCTATTTAGTTATTTTTTGTCTTCTAGTGTTCGTTTAAAAGATTCGAAATTTATCACCAGTAATCGATGAAGTAAATACCACTTCTGCATATTTTTGTCAACATAATATAAGGGGTTTAACACGAATACTCAATGTCACATTTACTTTTCTTTTCTGTATTGAAGAACGATGAAGGCGGGGCTTGTCGTCTTTAGAAAACAGGAATTCTTGATGCTAACACTAATGTCTAAAAATCATCATTTTTGTTTCATTTCTTTGCGTTTGACGTTGTTGTTATATAATTTGTCCCGTAAATAAAAAATAAAAATATGTTGTTTAATTTTCTTTGTTATTTTTTAAGATTTGATTCGGTATCCCATGCAAAACTTTATAAGAGACGGCGCCCTAAACCACTCCAAAAGAAAGATTTATTTATATCTCGAAAACTAATAACTGGAATGAGCTGCAAATTTGCACACCGATATTTTTCAACATTAAGATTCATTTTATGTAAAAATTAATATAGGTCATAACTCATAATTTTTATGAATATGAATTTATTAATATTTTTCAAAATTAAAAATATCTTTCAGAATCAAAAGTAATGATGGATTATGTTTGGGTTTTTACACTGTATCTCGTAAAAAAAAAATTATATCGATCAAGTTATTTTTTGTGAAGATATTAATAAAAGTTTGAAATATGAATTTAACATTAGCACCTTCAAACTTTGAACGCTTATAACTATGTGAAAAAATAAGTAAAATATACAACCAATATACTTTTTCGCGTTGTCGCGATCCCAGGGATTCAAATATAAAATAAAAATGGGGCATTACCATTGAAAAAATCAAAGTTGGTGCGCGTTTTAATATGTAGACGACCCCCAATTCAAATTTTCAGTTCATTTTCTGAAACTACTCACAATTCCCCGTCGAATGATACCTATTACATTTTTCTACATCTATTAGCAACGAAGTTACGTCGAGTGCTGCGTTTTTTTTTTTTTTTTCCCCGACTGTACCTTGTTCCTTTTCCGATCCAATACCTCTTCTATAATCTGATTGCTTTCCCAGAAATCAAAAATTTTCCCATATTCCTTTTTTCTATCTGATTTGATCAATATTTTTTCCGTCTTGTACAGGCACTTTTCTGCCAACGAGTAATTATCTGATAAAATCGAACGGTCAACTCTCCATGGTAAATTGACTTCATATCGACCGCTTTTATCTCGTTTAACGGTTTCCAGAAAATCACTCTTGGTTTCTTGTTCTAAATCCTGTTTCGATTTATTATCTTCATTATTAATTACTAGAGTGTCAAGGTGCCATAAATCTCATACACTGGCGTTTGACACATGTAATGACAACGATAGACCCGCTAAAGAATTGTCCTGCTCAGTCTTGTGACCCTTTGTTTTGCCCAAAATGGTCCAACGCAATTTAGTTCTAAATGTAGTAAATCCCAATTTTGGAAAATATTTTATGTCATCTGTGAATAGTTTAGCGGACATATCAGCTCCCAAAAGCATATGTACTTCGGCTGGATATTTCTGGTATAAACAAGATTTATTATTTCTAGGGACATCTGATAAATATACACCTTCCTTTTCTAAGAGTTTTACCAATTTATCATCGCGACATAAATTCACGCCTGTACACATTTTTTCTTGATCTAGTGCTTGCATTTTACACATACACTTATTATGTAAACTCCCGATCGTAAATTCTAAACGATTATGTTCAGCTGACATTTCCATACCCCAAAAAGACCATGTCTGATTGTTTCTTTATTCACTCTTTTTAATTTTATCTAATCAGCTGCAAACTTACTGATGTAACTATTATGAGATCCGGAGTCAATAATTAGCCGAATATATGATGATTTGCTATCATCACAGTTAGAAATTGCTACTATTAACGTCTGAAAATAAACATTCGCTTGTAAATTATGATTCGATAACGCCAATTTAGATAGATCATTTCTTTCGTAATTACTTAATTCCTGTTTTAAATCTTTATTTCCATTGCACATTATTTCTGAATGCCTACGATTACATAACTTACATAAAGTTTTTGATACACAATGTCTAGCTAGATGCGAAATCTGAAGACATAAATAACAAAGACCTTTCTTACGCAGTAGATTAACTCTTTCATCAAATGATAAATTACGAGTTTTGACACATTTGTTACTTAATTACGATTCGGAGCAAAAATTACACATATCACTTTTATTCTCATTTAATAAATCACAAGCAGCAGGCAATTTCCGGTTCTGAGCATCAAATTTATTTACGCGGGGGAGGGGGAAAATCTCTACGATTTTGATTATCTAACATTTGAGCTCGGGTGGAGAAATGGCTGGCGCCGCAACATCTAATGATTCTAAACTCCTAATGTTAATCTGTATGTCATCGTAAATTTCCCTGAGCGATTTAATGTCACTTGAATGTTTTAGTGGGGCGATATTTAATAATTTATTCAAATGTCCATTCATTAAGAGGTCTTCGTTTTCATATCTTTGTTTAAAATATCTATTACCTTTATGTAATTACTCGCGGTAACAGAGAACCCTTCAATAGATTTTAAGGGATCAGGTGCTAAAAATGATTTCAAATAATTGAATTTATCTACAGTATCTAAGCTTTTATTATTATGAATAGCCGTTTCGAATGCCGACCAAAGAGTCAGCCATCCAGATGCGTTCCCGGTAAATTTAACGGGATCCAACTTCGGTAATTTGATGTGCATTGCTGCTTTAAAAATAGGTCTTGTTTCGGTTTCTATTGAAACACATGTTTCACTTTTCTTTAGCTCTTTTAATTTTCTATTGGCTTGAAATCGCCAAGTAAGTATTTTCTCGCGGTATTCATTTGCCGTTTCTAATTCGGCTTCTAATTGAACTTCTTGAGTTAAAGTTTTTATCTCCGAATCTTTACTTTTTCAAACTGTAGTCGTTTCAATTAATAATTCCAGTGTTTCTTCTAAATCAACAGCATCCGGATTTATGTCCTCACATAATGTTTCTAATTTATTAATGAATTTGTCAATACTGTCTCTTATGACAGATCGCTCTTTTTTAGCAATCATCAAATTATTAGTCATGATAGATACAAAATTTAAAATTTTATACTTATTATCTTTTCAATAATTTGTAATGGATATTTATTTAGCTGAACCACATCCTATGCCTGGTATGCCAAAATTTATTGCTGCAACGAATTCTTACTTCTGATTTAAATCATAATTTTATTTCTATGTCTTACAGACCTGTTACAGCATTCTTAAATTATCTAATAAAACAGTTCTCAATCATAATCTAGTCATACATATTCTTCCAAAATAAACTTCTTTACTTCATATTCTTAACTAATAAAATATGGATGGGTCTCACCTGAAAGCTTCTAGCGCAAAAGGTCCGGGTGTGGTAGGGGACCAGCTATGAATAAAATATATCCAATGATAAAGAGTCGACGAGCGAAAAGCATTGCTTGCTGAGAACACACAATTTATTCCTTGGCTACATACATGAAACGAATACACAAACTAAATATTATTTACACGTTGACATTAAACTAATTCTTAACATTAAAGTTATAAGTTCTGAGATATTTAAAAGTTATTTTCTAGGACCGGGGCGTCTGCAAACAAAGAATGAACGGGGATCCCCGACAGCTCGAAGACATGTTTATTCATCCCCCTACTCACAAGGGGGACGGGGGGGGGTTCGCAAAATCCCGTTACAATGGGTGTTGAACACAGGTACTTAAGCCACACACAAAAATTTGTGACTTTGGCTGCTATAGATTTCCACGGACGAATTTGACGCTGAAAGAGGGGGTCGAATTTGTCCCTTCGTAACTCCCCCCGAAAATCGAAAATCGGAAAAAATCAAAAATGAGTTTTTGTAAGTACCTTCAATAAAACGCTTGGCGGTATTTTTATATCTTTGAGCTATTAATGGTAGAATTTTACTCGAAAATTCATACTTTGTTAAATTTGCCGCCGAAAATCATTTTTACCCCCTCCCCACTTGAAAACCCAAAATTCCAAAATCGCAGAAAACGATTTTTTGTATTCAAGTCTAGTCTCCCCAACTGCAATTTCTTCACTGTGAAGTAATTTGGAGCCGAGATTTGCTTATAAAGGTGTTTTTTACTTCTGCGCCTTCGAAAGTCTCATTTTTATCCCCTCTCCCTCTCTTAAAAATGCAAAATTTAAAAATCGCAGAAGTCAATTTTTGTGTATTGAAGTATAGTCTCCCCATCTGCAATTTCTTCACCGTGAAGTAATTTGGAGCCGAGTTATGCTTATAAAGGTGGTTTTTTCCTTCTGCTTCCCCGGAGGGGAACTGGGAGGTATTTCGCAAAATCCCGTCTTAGTGAGCGTCAGGGTTCTAAAACCAACGAGCTCACCAAAAATTGTGACTCTATCTCCCATAGGATAGCCACAGTCGTGTTGAGTCAGTGATCAAATGATCAGTGAGTTTACTCTTTTATATAAACTAGTATCGCCCAGTGGTCGAAACTCGACCACTCGACCAAAGCGAGGCAAAGCAAAGTTATTGCCTTGTCCTAAATGGAATGCAATTGCAACGCAGCTGCGGCAATTGTTTGCCGATATTCACTAACTGAATCAGCAGAGTTTTACTTAATATAACTATTTCTCTCTGTAGATGTTAGCCTTTCCTGAAATGAGAGAAAATCGCAACGTGAAAACGCCCCTTGTTGTGTGATACAGCCCAGAAGCTAATAGGTACCATGTCAAACCAAGGTCCAACCAAGTATAAAATTCTGTTAAATTAATTCCATTGGTTCATAACGTACAGTGTTTGAACAAAAAAAAAAAAAAAAAAAAAAAAAATATTATTCAAAAATGGTCGAATTGAGTTCGGGAAATTTCAAAACGTGTAACTTTATCGAAAACCGAAAATCTAAAACTTTTCTGAATCTTATATTTTCTACTTATATATGCAAAGGAAAGAATAATAAATCCACTTTTTAAAAAATAAAAATAAGTAGTCAATTTCACTTAATTAAAATGCAAGGAAATCTCAAAACGTGTAAATTCATCGAAAACCGGAAATCAAAATTTTTTATGTATCTTCTACTTGCTTCTTCTACCCACAAAAGCTAGCAATAAAGACATTTTTACTTTCTTCTATATTCAATAGAAGAAAGTATTGGATTCGTAAAAACTTTCGACCTCGGATTTTTGATGGTTTTACACGTTTTGAGAGCTGTAGAACACGATTTGACAATTTTTAGAAAATGTCTGTCTGTCTGTGCGTGTGTATGACAAAATTTTGTGGCAACTGTATCTCAAAAACTACTGCACAGAATTTCATACAAATTGGTATGTAGTTGCACCTTGACATAATTTAGTGCCTATCAACTTTTGGTAAAAATTGTCTTACAGGTTGCGTTGCCATCCCGCTTTTTCTAAATTTTTAACGTGGTGATACAGGACAAAATTTTGTATAAATGTGCATAAATGGAATTATTTTTTAGTAATCATTATGAAATTTACAAGAATTTTTACTTTCTTCTATCTTCAATAGTAGAAAGTATTGGATTCGTAAAAATTTTCGATTTCGGGTTTTTGATGGATTTACACGTTTTGAGAGCTGTAGAACACGATTTTACTATTTTTAGAAAATGTCTGTCTGTCTGTCTGTCTGTCTGTGTGTTTGTGTGTGTGTGACAAAATTTTGTGGCAACTGTATCTCTGGAACTACTGCACAGAATTTCATACAAATTGGTATGTAGTTGCACCTTGACATAAATTAGTGCCTATCAACTTTTGGTAAAAATCGTCTTACAGGTTGCGTTGCCATCCCGCTTTTTCTAAATTTTTAACACGGTGATATAGGGCAAAAATTTTCAAGATGGGTATCTTTCGAAAGGTCTTGTCAGTACCTTTAGAACGAATGGTTGAACTATAAATCTGTGGTTATTTAAAACAAAGTTATCGATTTTTTTTACTTTTTACGAAAAAAACTTAGAAATTTTTTTTTTTTCTTTCTTTCCCCTTAATTTTATCAAACTCCCACGGTATCCGTGTTCTGACAAACTTAAACTAATTTTTGCTTTTTTCCCCTAATTTTGTCAAAGTCCTACGGTTTCCGTGTCTTGACAAACTTTAACAAATTTTCACATTTTACCCAAAATTTTGTCAAAGTCCCACTTTTTTTTTTTTTTTTTTTCTTTTTCTCCCCTTAATTCTATCAAACTCTCACGGTTTCCGTGTTCTGACAAACTTAAACAAATTTTTGCATTTTTCCCCCAATTTTGTCAAAGTCCCACGGTTTTCGTGTTTTGACAAACTTAGAATAATTTTCACATTTTACCCAAAATTTTGTCAAAGTCCCACTTTTTTTTTTTTTTTTTTTTTTTTTTTTATTATTGTTACTGAGTGAATTTGTATAGAAAAATATAGAAGAAAGTCTCGTGGTGGCCACAACATACTAGTTTATAATAGAGACAGTCAACTGGGAAAAAAATTTTGTATGTGTAGGAGCATCGTCAACCCCCCTGGGGGGGAAGTCCCCCCTCGAGGGGAGTAAATTTTGAAGATGGGTATCTTTCGAAAGGTCTCGTCAATACCTTTAAAAGAATGGTTGAACTATAAATCTGTGATAATTTAAAACAAAGTTATCGATTTTTTATTTTTTTTTACTTTTTATGAAAAAAAAAACTTAGAAGAAAAATCATTTTTTTTTTTTTTTAATACGAAATTTAACCAAACTTGGTATTTAGTTGGCCCCTGTCATAAACGGGTGTTGATTAGATTTGGGGATCAATCGCACAACAGGAGGTGATGTGATCGTATTTTTTCTAAATTTTGAACATGGCATTATAGCACAAAATTTCGTATAAATGTGCCTAATGAGAATTATTCTTAACCTGAGATTCTAAAATTAATATGAATTATTGATAATAGTAGTAATTAATTAGGAAAAGAAATTTGTGCATGTGGGGGCATCGCTTCCCCCCCTGGGGGGATGCAACCCCGGTGGGGGGTAAATTTTCAAGATGGGTATCTTTCGAAAGGTTTCGTCAATACCTTGCAAACGAATGGTTGAACTATAAATATGTTTTAATTTAAAACAAAGTTATCCATTTTTTTTACTTTTAACGAAAAAACTTAGATTTTTTTTTTTTTTTTTTATTGTTACTGAGTGAATTTTTATAGGAAAATATAGAAGAAAGTCTTGTGGTGGCCACAACATACTAGTTTAAAAAATAAGTAGCCAATTTCAGTTAACTGAAACGTAAAGAAAGCTCAAAACATGTAAATTCAGCAAAAAACGGAAATCGGAATTTTTTCCGTATCGTCTACTTATACATGCAGCAGTTAGTAACAAATCCATTTTCCTTTTATTTAGTATATTAGTTGAATATTTATTGTTTAAATATAACCCTTTGAAATGAAATGTTTATGTTTACATTCGAAACTGGAAGTTTGCCATTTTTTTTTTCTGGAGTTTTGTGATTTTAAATTAAAATTTTATCAATTTTACAGAAAAAATAACTCAATCAAACACATGTAGACAGTAACTTATATATAACTATACCCAAATATCGGAATTAAAATCGGCAGATAATTTCCGTTATTTTTTAATAATTTTTTACAAAAAATCCAATGGACGATTAACATAGAAAATCATTTTCATGGCTCCATGACGTCATCACTTCGCTTGCGTATAGTGATGCTACATTATGCAAATTACTGTGTCGATGGTTTTATTTGAGCTTTATGAAATTGCCAGATTTAACAACTTTCTACTTTTAGGTATTTTTTAGTGTAAAGGAATACGTGTATAAAAGTGAAAAATGGGGGAAAATGCATAAAAAATAAATGTATTTTTAAATACCTTCTTGACATCGTAAGAAAATAATATTTGTATTTGCACCTTCCGGCTAACCATACCTTTCGAATGATACCAATTTCAACCCTCTACTCCCATAATTAATATGTTAAAAAGGAACTACAAATTTTATGCTTGCCTATTAGTATATATATAGATAACATTGCAGATTTCCAGATGTGTAATTATTCCAAGAAAAGCCTACAGGCCCACAAAATTATCAACAATGCAAAAATAGATAATACGAAAAATTTTATATTAAAAGGATATAAATTACTGAATTTATACTTTTTTTGCAAATTCATATATATATTTTAATTTTTAAGCTTTATTTATATAATTTTTTATGTAATATGATGGAATAGTAAACAAACAGAGATAACATATAAACAATATGATAATTTTTTTTTTTATGTATTTATTTTTTTTCATTTTATTTTTTTTTACTAAAAATATACTGCAAATGATGAACTACAAATAAAAATTTCTTAAATTTAATTAATTTCTCAAAATTAATTACAACTCTGAAATTTTGATTCACACGACTTTATTTTACCCTGAAATTTAATACTATAAATACATGTTGGGGATTAAGGGGTAAGATAACGAGTTCTGTTATGTAAACCTATGTTAAAACAATTCAAATTAAGCTTCGGAAGTGTTTTATATGACAATTAGTTCTCTGTGAGGGGAGGCTACCGCCCACTCACACAGATTGAGCCCTCACACAGGTTGAGACTTCCTTACTTCACCTACAATTATATAGAATTTAAATCTGTTATTAAAATTAAAAGTTCACTTAAAATTATTCAGACAACTTTCACACGCAACATTCTTTAAACTTATCAATCTCGATCAAAATTTTACAGCAACAAACTTATATGAACGTCAAAACACAATATTTGGATCACCTATAAATATTCGTTTTTAAGTTCCTCTAAGAGACACAGACAAATATCAAACGTTAAAAAACTCTATTTCCGTAATCAGGAAGCCTCAAAAAATGTAATTATACAAAAAACAAGGGATGAATATTTAGCTTAAAAACATACATTATTTACCAAATCTCTATGAGGAATTTATTTCAATTCCAAAACAGCTTTCCTGGAAATGATAAAATATTGTAGTAAAGCATATCCACTAACAAAAAAAAAAAAAAAAAAAAAAAAAAAAAAATGTTATCGCTTAAATATTTGTAGCCTGGTACATCTTTTGAAGACCATGTGAAGACTACATGGTGCACCTAAATGTAAGCCTATAGTATACATATCCTAATGTATCCTATAATACACTTCCATCAATTTGCATTTACTGTCGAATTTTTATCTAGTTCTTTTGTGTAGCCCTGTAAACGAACAGTGAATGATTTCCCTACCATATTCTACATGAGTCATGTTTTTTCGCATATAATATATACATATATCATTTGGTTTACTGCAGTCTATAGATGATAAACACTAATTACCTGCAAATTCCCCCTAGACGTAATGTATTTCAATTATCTCGGGTGTCCCTGTACACACAACATTCGCTTGATCTTAACGAAAAGTTTAGTGTAACATCCCTATATCATACACATTTATAATACCAAGCTTGAATTTTTTGCTACAATTTTTTTTTGAGATATGCTGATAACATACACACACGCAGACACGCATACATATACACAGACTGACACACGGACAGACCAATCGCTAAAAACATGATTTATTTATTCAGGGAACCTCAAACGTGTAAATATAACAAAAAGTCACTTTCGAAAATTTTACCGAAAAACAATACTTTCTCTACCTTATAGGTAAGAGGATGTAAAAAATTCTGCAGTATATTTTCTTGGGTACAACATGCTACTAGACGCCGTTTAATATCAAATAAAATCAATATAAAATCTTTCATTTCCTGAATTATATATACATATATAAACGTTTCAATGTAAGTAATTATATATGTCACCTGTTTTTCAACATACCTACACGCACGTATATATATATATATATATATATATAAAGAATTAGATAAAATTATGTATCTTCTATACATATAGTAAAAAAGATGTTTTTGTGTGTGTGTATAATTGTGTATGTTTGCCCGCAGCATTTTAGGAAAACTGCTGATCGCAGAGCTACACAGTTTTGCATGGAGGTTCGTAATGACCTCTCCTGATGCACCTCGAAGCCTAATTTTCGAATTTTTGATTTTTTTTTTCTTTATATTAATTAGAAGTTTTTCTTTAATATAAATTGAATTTTGCTTTAGTGTTTCCATGCCACGTTAAAAAAAAATAATGTTTTTCCATTTGAAGTAAATATGAAGCATTCCCTACGGTGGTGAATGGCTCAGTCGGTTAAAGCGTCAAGTTGTTAATGCGATGCTCGTGGGCCCGATACTCGGTGCCGAATGTGTTACTTTTTAGCAGATACTAAATGTATAAGATAAAAGGAATCATTTCATTGTCTACACAGTATCCTAAGAAATTCTGACAAAAACTTTCTTTTAGTTACTAAAACGCACAAAATAAAAATCTAAGAAAAAAAAAAACACTGGAACCCTAAAAATCATAAAATAAATATTTATTCTTGAAGAGATATGGCTATAAAAAAATCAACGTGTCATCAATAAATAAATTTTAAAGAAAAATATAGATGTTTCACTTTTGCAACGGATGAAATACTTTAACAAATCAAAATAATTTAAAAAGCATTCAAGAACAACATTCAAGATTCTTTTTATGTTTGATAAATTTTAGATTTTTTTTAAATTAATTAAAATATAAAAATAATTTCCTTATAATAGCTTGAAAACTAGCCATTTAAATATTTGTTTTAAATTTAATTTTTGCCAAAAATGTTTTCCAGTTCATTCTTTTCGCCAAAAAAAGAAATACATTTTCACGCGAATAATGAAATTTTGCTATTAAATAATGAAACTAAAATATTAAATAGATATTGAGATATAGTCATTTTTGAAATTGTAGTTGAAATTACTTTAATCTGCTCCACCCGTGTTAAGCCGCGGTGAACTCTGCTCCTTCTTATTTTGTTTTTCAGTTGTTTAAATTTTTCTGTTGCTTGACACAGTTTTCCGTTCGTATTTTATACATACATACATATATATATATATATATATATATATCTGTGTGTGTGTGTTTATATACATATATATATATATATATATATGTGTGTGCGTGTGTGTGTATGTGTACATATACACATAATAAACTAGACGAATGAAAGATTTAAATTTCATAAGCACATACATTTTAAAAAGAAAAATCAGGACAAATTATTGAGATTATCACTTTATACATCACTAATATATTATCACATTATATTATATTATCTCTGATATTATCACTATTGTATTCAAAATGTTTTGAGACATAAGAGGAGGACCGGAAAGTTTTTTTTTTTTTTTTTTTTTTTTTTTTTTTTTTCGCATATGGATATTCGGTTGTTGTTTATCAGCTCATCAGACAATGGCATTTGTAGGTTTCAACGAGTTGTTTACTCGTAAATAGTTAAAACTTAAACTATTGCTTTCAATCTATGGCAAAATATCCAGGCTGATAGACGCCAGTAGAGGCAGATATACGTCATTTTATGATTTTTTAGTTTTGAATGAACAGTAACACAACAGCTGCTATTAAAAATATTTATGATGTTTATATAAGAGCATTAGACATTTTTAAATGCTAAATGTGGTTTTCTAAGTTCAAATTCAATAATTTTTATCTTTCCAACTCGTATCAATCTGGAAGAACTATAACTTTAGAAACTGACGTGTATAGGGGCGGAAGTGAAGGCAAATTTCGTGTCAGACAATCTGGGAACTGTCAAGTGCTCTTAATAAACCTTGGTTGACCACCCAAGAACATTTGCAGCAGATTGGTAATAGTGTTTGGATCCCACATGAATTGGTCGAATAAAAAAAGTTAACCGAACGACCGCATGCAATTTATTGCTTTAATGATTTTTTTTTTTTTTTTTTTAAATCACTTGATCACTGAAGACAAAAAATACCTCATTTATTTTATGATAATCCATAAGTCAAAAGGCAGTGGCTCTCTCCGAATAAATCCCCCCCAAAAATCAGCTAAGGACTCTCCGAAACGGCGTTTATGTGTGTTTGGTGGAGATTAGAGAAGTCCTTCATTTTCAATTGCTGAGACCTGGATAAACAAGTAGATGAACTATTGGATCGAGAAAATCAATCTTTAACTGAAAAGTGCCCAGTGATTGTCAGAAAAAAAGCCTTGTTCTGCATCACAATAATGCAAAGCGCACTGTGCAAGAAGAAACCTAGGAAAAAAATAATAATGAATAGGGGTGAGAGATATTGTTTCACCCACCATACTCGCCCGATATTGCACCATCGAATTCTCATTTATTCAGATCGCTACAACATTTTTTTTAATGGCAAAATATTTTAAAATTTGTATGATGCTCAAAATGCGATATCCAGGCATTTTGCTAACAAATAATTGATTTTTACTGATTCGGTATTAAAAAATTGCACACTAGTTATCAAAAGGTTGTTGAGAACGAGTGTGATTATATCATTAATTCAAAATGAAAACTTATATATAAAAAAAATTATCAGTTTGAATAAATAAATAAATAAATAAATAAAAAAAAAAATAAAAAAAAAAAAACGACATTAGTTTTTGGTCCTCCTAATACTAGAAGCAATAATGTTTGTAGTGGAGGAAGATTAATTTAATTCACGCGAAGCTCTTCCTGCATAGCACTGACCGGCCTCAAAATCCGGAAGAAAGGGGGAGGGGTGTTAGATGAATTAACTTTATTGGTTGCGTCATGGTCCAATAGATCAATTTGAGAAGTAAAATTTTATTAACTGCTCAAAAAATAGAAGAAAGGACACGGAAATGTACTAAGTTAGAGAACACCTTACACAGAGTTTCCCTACTTTGTCTTTAAAGAGTAATCTGTAGGATGAATTTTATATGTGATGAAGGCGAATAGACAAACACGCTACTAATAACCAGTTAATATAAAAATTTTATAAAATTTGTTAGAGCCATTTCCTATAAAGCTGAGATTCTGTCGTAGATTTGCAACGGTGTGAGTCGGGAATTTTAATTTTCCTGAAGAGGATGAAAATTCAAAATGATTTCTCTTTTAAAGGTAACAAAATTTTAATGTTTATCAAAATCTTTCGAGCAGTTTTCAACAAAACTTCCTACCGTATTTTGCCCCGGTGGAGTGAGTGTTAACGCTACAGTAAACTCTAATTTTACTGAAGAAGGAGGTATATCAAATAGATTTCACATTAAAAAAAAAAAAAAAAAAAAAAAAAAAAAAAAAAATCTGGAGTGACTCCACTCAATTTTCCGAACATTGAGTAATTAACAGTTTTGTAGATAAAGTAAAGAAAGAGGAGTTGTTAAACAAACAAAAGAGAGAAAACCATAATAGAGTGTTTGAGTATTTTTCTCCATATATTACACGATGTTTTATTTAACGCTACTGAACTTTGTGCCCATAGATCATAATGATAAAGAACATTTCGTAGTGTCCCTGTATAAAGCTATAAATGCTAGATTCACCAAAATGCTTATAGTTAGTACAACAGTGATTTATAATATTCATATAAATTTTCAGTTCAATTAAATAAGGCGTTTAGACGATATCACACTTTTACAAATTTGGCCCCATGGCCATAATGGTAAAGATTTTTTCTTTGTGACCCTAAAAAATTTGTAAAAAAAAAATAAGCGCTAAATTCACCAAAATCTATACAGTTGGTGCAACTATGACCTAAAATATGTGTAAAATTTTTTTTCTCAGATTAATGAGGCGTTTAGACGCTATCACACTTTTAAAATATTGGCCCCATAGGCCATGATGGTAAAGAATTATTCCTTGTGTACCTGTAGAAAAACTATAAGTGCTAGATTCACCAAAATCTATACAGTTCGTGCAACTGTGACCTATAACATGTGTAAAAATGTTTTGCTCAGATTAATAAAGCGTTTAGACGCTATCACACTTTTAAAACTTTGTCCCCATAGGCTATAATGATAAAGAATATTCCTGGTGTCCCTGTAAAAAAACTATAAGTGCTACATTCACCAAAATCGATACTATGGGTTTGTACTATGGTGATTTAGAATATACGTACGACTTTCTTGCTTATTCGAACAAAGCGTTTAGACGCTAGCGTGTTCACACATACATACACACATAATCATAGTAAAAATAGTGAAAACGGACTCAGGAGACCTCGAAATGTATAGAAACATCAAAATCTCAAATTCCGATTTTTGACATGATTACCATATGTCCAGTAGAATTCCTGGGATTCAACTGTAGAAAGGTCCCATTAATTATCCAGGTCCTTATAGCTGAAAAAGAAGGCCGTTGAAACAAAAAGAACTAATAGTTCGCAGCAAAACATATTTATTTTCTTTTGTAGAGTTTCATAAGAAAATGAACAGTACATTAATAGTGTAATTTCAGCATGACCATAAGTAACGAGAATGCAAAAGATAGGGGTGAGAGAGAGAGCTACGGGGTCACATGTTATACTGTCAACAGTTGTAGAACGAATTCTGAAGTTGACTCTACTGCCATTAAGATCAGACTGATGAATTACGCCAAAATTATTAAAACAGTGCCAACTTTCCAGCCAAAGCTAATCCTTTGTTTGTAGAATAATTTAATATAAATATTTTGAACTTAGCACGACCGTTAAAAAAACTAACGCCAATCCTCAATGCCAAACTTTATCGCCAGAAGGCCGTTATTTAAGGGAGACACTCAGACTAGGATTTATTGCACATCCCGTGATAAAAAAATATAAATTACTCTTTAATGATATTAGAACGGAAATGTATTGCTTAATTTAGCTTCGAATAAATAAACATACGCAATTTAAAAGAATAAAAATGTAATTATGTATCCAACGGTTTATAACATGGAAATAATATTTTTTTTTTTTATATTTTATTTATTAAATGATTTAGAAGAGCTTATAAATGTCATTTAAAAGGAAAGTATTATTAGAATTAAGATATTTATTATAGACAAAAGCGAATAAATAAAAGTAATTTAGAATTTCGTTATCTATTTTTATTAGCCATTTAATTTATTGAAAATATAATAATTACTTAATAAGTTATAATTAAAACTCATATATGTGAAGGAACGACTTCACATATTTCGTGTAAAAAGAGGAGAAATAGGTGTCAAGATACCGACTGATATCAAAGCAAAATTTTGCGACACATCTCCCAAAAGTATATGTATGTGTATTTCCAACCTGCCTGGAAAACACCAACATGAGAAATAACTCAAAATTTAATTCTAAAATTAAAAAAAATAATTAAATTCAATTATTGACAATAAACAGAATAATAAACATTTTTCAAAAGGAAAATCTGAATATGAAAATAAAAAATATACTGAAAGGTAATGCAAATTTGTATAAAAATTGCACAAAAAAAATTATTATTATTATTTTTCCTTTTTGCATTATGAATAAAAAATCAAGAAATTTCTAAAAATTTATCATCACGCGTTGAATATCGGTATTAGCATAAAAAGGAAAATATGAATATGAAAAATATAAAATACTATAATATGCAAATTTCTATATATATATTACACATAAAATTTAAAAAAACAAGTCTCTTAAGAGTAAAAATATGGAAAACACTTACCATACCTTGGCAAGATTTTAAATCTGAAAATGAAATTATATTCCATGAAAATAAGACACAACAAAATTATAATTTTTTCGGGCTTTCCTTTTTTTTTTTTTTAGAACGATGTAAAAGAGAACCACTATAAAAGAAAGTAACATAATTTATCACCAGCGTAACTAATGTTTTTTTTTTTCATTGTCCGAAATGCGCGGCAAGAAGTGTGTTTACTCATTTTTATATTCAATAACGTCGTCACAAATTCACACGCATATTAGACGAAATTCTTTCTTCTTCTCTGTTTCTCACTCGATATATAAAATTTTCATTCACATGTTCTTTATTGTCTATTTACGGAGAATAATATTTGATCCATTGTAAATGTCGTTCAGTAATTGTAACTGACATTATTAAATAAAACTAACTCCGGAGCAATAATTACTTCACATGAGCCAGAGACGGGAATTGGAGAAGCGCATCTGGAAATCTCTTGATGAAAGCAGAAAGAAACTACGGCTGGCACTTGCAAACTCATTGCGTTACAGAGCGAAAGATCGGAGAGCAGATGGGTCGTGCGTAACTTAAAAAACACAGGCTGCCATTCTCGGCGTATTGTCCCATACACAGTATTTCCCGAAGAGAGTATCAGAAGAGGACAAACTGCCGACACGATGCGTCTAATCCACAGCCGTGCTCCAATCAGTGATATTTTCAATGATTCTTCTCACAATTTAAAAATATGACGAGTCATAGATCAAGATATATCTCTCAATTGAGATTAAAAAAATTGTAGTAAATAAGTTTCTATCTTCTTAAAAAAAAAACAGCAATGATTTTATATTAACTCATAAAGTCATTTTAAACAAAAATGCCCCTCTCTCTCACCAATGCATCTCGAACTGGTTGGTCGCTGGTCTAGCACCAATATGTGTCCATTAGAATTCCTGGGATTCAACTGTAGAAAGGTCCCATTAATTATCCAGGTCCTTATAGCTGAAAAAGAAGGCCGTTGAAACAAAAAGAACTAATAGTTCGCAGCAAAACATATTTATTTTCTTTTGTAGAGTTTCATAAGAAAATGAACAGTACATTAATAGTGTAATTTCAGCATGACCATAAGTAACGAGAATGCAAAAGATAGGGGTGAGAGAGAGAGCTACGGGGTCACATGTTATACTGTCAACAGTTGTAGAACGAATTCTGAAGTTGACTCTACTGCCATTAAGATCAGACTGATGAATTACGCCAAAATTATTAAAACAGTGCCAACTTTCCAGCCAAAGCTAATCCTTTGTTTGTAGAATAATTTAATATAAATATTTTGAACTTAGCACGACCGTTAAAAAAACTAACGCCAATCCTCAATGCCAAACTTTATCGCCAGAAGGCCGTTATTTAAGGGAGACACTCAGACTAGGATTTATTGCACATCCCGTGATAAAAAAAATATAAATTACTCTTTAATGATATTAGAACGGAAATGTATTGCTTAATTTAGCTTCGAATAAATAAACATACGCAATTTAAAAGAATGAAAATGTAATTATGTATCCAACGGTTTATAACATGGAAATAATATTTTTTTTTTATATTTTATTTATTAAATGATTTAGAAGAGCTTATAAATGTCATTTAAAAGGAAAGTATTATTAGAATTAAGATATTTATTATAGACAAAAGCGAATAAATAAAAGTAATTTAGAATTTCGTTATCTATTTTTATTAGCCATTTAATTTATTGAAAATATAATAATTACTTAATAAGTTATAATTAAAACTCATATATGTGAAGGAACGACTTCACACCATACTTTCCTCACTATAGTGTTCGGAAAGTAAAAATACTGTGAATAGTTTTGGATCCATTATGTAGATCGTTATGAATCTATTATTTTGATCTCACGTTGCGGAAATAGCCATTATTTAATTTATTTCTGAATTTATTGTGTGTTTATTATTATATTTATTACTTTTTTTATCATAATTTTAAAATATTCCACTTTTAGGTTGATTTCTTTAGAAATCGACCTATTGCAATCACTTCGTTTATCTGTATCTATCTATCTATCTATCTATCTATATATATATATAATGAAAATTTGGTCATCACGATAACTCCCGAAATAATACTCGAAATGGAACCAAATTTGGACAGTGAACTGATCTTATAAATATCTTGGATGAGTTCGTTAACCAAGTTGCTCCGACTTTTTGTTTTCAAGTGGCAGCCACTTGTATATTTCACACCGACATTGTAAAAAGCATATTTAAAGCAAGATTTGCTTGAATTTTGTTGTAAGTACAGGCCACATAAGGGTCTCAATAAAGTTTATTAATGAAGTTTATCCGCCATTTTTAATAAAGTGGCAGATATTTTAAGTTAAGTGGGACCACTTGAAATCAGCCTACCACTTGAAAATTTAAAATCACTTTAACTTCCGAAATAATACTCCAAATGGAACCAAATTTAGACAGTGTCTTAAATTATCTTATAAATATCTTAGATGAGTTTATAACCAAGTTGCTCCGCCATTTTGTTTTCAAGTGGAGACCACTTGAAAATTTTAAATTCAAATTGTAAAAAGCGCATTCCGAATTTGTTTGAAATTTGATGTAAATATAGACCACATAAGGGTCTCAATGAAGTTTATTAATGAAATTATAATGGTAGCTAGGGTCTAATTCTAAACGTTTTTTGAAAACTACATATTATTTTAAGTGTGTTTACATTATCTTGTTTATAATTGTAATTTTCTATAACCTACATATTCATTTATCATATTTACACAAGAAACATTCTATCATCATCAATTTCAGTTATATATATATATATATATATATATATGTATATATATTGGGTTGTTCGGAAAGTAATTTCGTTTTTTCCTTCGAAAATGAAAGACGATTTTCTTATATTGCATAAATATTTTAATGAATTAAATATTCTCCACTTTGATCGGTTTCTTAGCGATCTCACGAGTTGTTATTTGGCAGTTTTTCATAAATCAATACTTTATTTTGTCTTCATTAGCACAAACTGGTTTTCTAGAACGTTATGCATCTTCAACTCAAAATTGCCAGAACAAAATTTGGTAAACCAGTTTTGACAATAGCGTTCTTTAAATAAATTTACTGTGCACACATCGTATACTTTTTTTCCTTGTTTGAATAGTATTTTCGCATTTTTAATAGCAAAAACAAAATATGCCGAAAATGTCGCTTCTGATTTTCTTTATTTGATAGGGCACCAATGAAAAACTATTGAGCAGAATAAAACGACCTTTTTCACAAGCAAGCCTTGCTATATCAGCTGTCACAATATGTAATGGCAATGCAACTTAAATGTGAAGAAGGTGTGAAAAAAATACAATTAAGTCCTCTGCTGAAAAAAACTAAATGACTTTCCGAACAACCCAATATATTTCTCTGTACATTAGAATTTGGGCAGTCGATGACAGTATAATTAATAATGTATGACATCATTGAGATGATTAAAGCTATAATTTTGAAAAATATTAGCATTTATAGACAACAAACTGCTTGTTTAGAATCCACTCATTATATTAATTTCATGAATCAAAACACTGAAAATTTTGTTTCAACTTGCCCCATCGTCTGTTTTTCGACGTGTTTGTTTGTTCATGTATAAAAAATATAATGATTTATACAAAAAAATTAAACATGAATTTTATAACTTAATACACATACAAAGTAAATAGCTTTTAACATTTATTGAAATAAATTAACATACACTTAATCAAAATTTATGAAATTTTTTTCCGACAAACTAGCTAAGACGTAGTACATATTCACAACCTCTTGTTAAACCTTTCTGTGGAGCACTGATTTTACTTACATAATAAGTTATCAGAATCATGTTTATTGAAATATCTAATCAAAAATGTTATCAATTAATGCGTATAGTGCGTGTTAATTTTTTCCTCTGTTACAACTAGCCCCTAGTTACACTAAATGATTTTTGATTTGTTTTCTTAAATTCAAATTTAAAATAAATATTGCTATTTTTTTGTCTAAATTTAATACTTTGCAAGACTAAAACCTAAAGATATATATATATATATATATGTATATATATAGCATTCTAATGATGGAGATTATTTTACTCAAAAAATAAAAGATTATGTTCCAAGTTTGAAATAAGAAAACAATTATAAAACACTTATTCTGATTTTTAGCCCTTGACATTTGCAATCCATTCAGGAAAAAGCAGCACCATAATCTAGATAAATTTCAAAATATTTTTAATTTTTTAATTTTTTAAAGGAATTGTTTTTAGAATAGTGTTTTTTGGAAAGGAGGTAGAAATTCTGAAAATTTGCATTTGAATGCAAATTACAATAAAACCACTGAAAGAAAATTTGTAAAATATATTATGCAGGAAATAATATGGGTTTCAGGTTTGTAGAGATCCGATTCCTAAATTATATATTCATTTAAAATGTCTTTTATTAGATGTTATTTATTTTAAATTCAAGACTACAAAAGCAAATTTTATCTAAATGCAAGCGCTTTTTTGTTTTAGTAAAGAGCAAGGCTTTATTTGTTTGATTTATGTTAGATGAAATATAATAAAAAATTTATTTGGATTTTTGTAAATAAAAAGGAGTGTATATATAAGCTTAATAATTCATGAAATTTCTTAGGGAATTGCAAACCTTTATTAGTTTGACTTATGTTAGACGAAATATAATAAAAAAAATGTATTTTGAAATTTTTAAATAAAAAAAGGAGTGCATTTATAAGATTAATAGTTCATAGAATTTCGATAATTTCACTTGATATATATATATATGTGAGTGTGAGTGTGTGTGTGTGTGTGTGTGTATTGTATATATAAATAACACCTGTACTATGCAGATATATATATATATATTTTTAATTATATATGACTAAATTAATTTATATAAAATTGAATTATAAATATCAATAAATATTTTAGATCATAATATCTCGTTGTAAATAAAATAGATGACTCCATAAAGCAACTATCATTTAAACAACTAAAAGTAGAGTGAAAGTTGGCTTAAAAAGAAATTGTAAACTGCGCCTAAAAATATAAAATAAATTCCTTTGCCAAACAACATAAACACCACAATTAATCATAACTTTTGTAGTCGCCACAAAATGAAGTGCAATTTTATTCTTATTTGTTAGATTTGTTTTTAAAAGGATAGCTACAATCGCTATTGTCTCGAATGATCCATATTCATAGTTCCTTTTATTATTTTATCACTGTATACAATTGGTCTATTAATAAAATCTGTATAGAAGACTGAATATCCTTCGCAATTTGGTTTTAAAGTTTCTGTAAAGTTACTAAGCATTTAATTCTTCATACTGGCCCATCACCTGGAATAATGGTAAGAGGTACCATTGGATACACGTCTCGATCACCTCTTGTTCGCTTTTTGAACAGTGGCAGTTATATTTCTGTTGTGTTAAGGACAGTGGCCGTACCCCTTATTCGATTTCTGCGAAAAGCTACGTTTCAGCAGGATAAAGCACAACCGTATGTTTCTGGCATTGCACAAGCCTTCTTTCATACAGAAAATGTTTGACTGCTTTCCTGGCCTGCATGTTCTCCAGATTTGTCACCAATAGAATACGTCTGTTCAATGGATGCTGAGCGATAGGCTCTTTACTATACCCAGTCACTACTGTCGACGAACTGCGGCATCTTGTTGGAGATGTATGGGCAGCTGTACCGTACATGTCATCCAATCTCTGTATGATTCTATATGCATGCGTATAAAAGCTGTTATTGCTGTTGGAGGTGGTTGTTCTAGGTACTGGTTTCTCAGGATCTATGCTTCTATTATTAAATCGTTATTTCCAGTATGATATATTTGTCCAATGAATACCATTTTGTTATTTGTATTTCATCCATTCTGGGGTAGCAATTTTAATGGTCAGTAATATATATATAAACCGCGAAAAAAAAAAAAGTACAAAGAGTTTTTTCTTTGATTTTTCATAAAATAACATTATCTAAATTGTGCTTATCATATATTATTATCATAAAATAACACTATTCCCGGACTAATATTTGTTTTAAGACAAATTTAGAAAAATTTAAGACTAAAATTTTTCTAATTTAAGACTACACACTGCGACAAAAAGATAGGAACAAAGGTTTTTTTTTTTTTTTTTTTTTTTTTTTTGAATATGTTTATTTTGAATAAGAATATTTTGAATATGATTCAAATATTTAATATGTTTTTGATATGATAATATTTTGTTATGATAATAAATGTTCAGCACAATTTAGATAATGTTATTTTATGAAAAATTAAAAAAAAAAAAAAAAAAAAAAACAATTTGTTCCTATCTTTTTGTCGCGGTGTGTAGTCTTAAATTAGAAAAATTTTAGTCTTAAATCTTTTCTAAATTAGTCTTAAAACAAAACTTAGTCCGGGAATATTGTTATTTTATGATAATAATAAATGATAAGCACAATTTAGATAATGTTATTTTATGAAGAAACAAAGAAAAAACCCTTTGTACCTATCTTTTTGTCGCGGAGTGTATTTTTTATATATATGTATATATATATATATATATATATATATTTTTTTTTTTTTTTTAATTACTTATTAATAAAAGTGTATTTGTATAAAAAAGTAGTGTTCTTGTCTTCAAGTCTCTACAGATTTTGAAAATTATATATTTTCGTATAATTTTTAGTGCTGCCTTTGGCGCCCTTTTTATACAAATACACTTTTATTAAAAAGTCATTAAAATATCTATATGTAATGGTTTTAAGCTGCATTTGCGCTAACATTGCATGTCCATAATAGTATAAGTTTCATATCTTGAGGGTGTGCTATGTTGTTTCACTTTTCTTGTTTATTGTTCATTTTTCTTGTTAATGCAATTAGGTCTATGTACCTACAAAAATCATTTAATAAATATGCTTCATAAAAAAATATATAAAATGAGATACTATAAATGTAAGAGTACACTTTGTAAAACTTGTGTGAAGAGTCCCGCTATTACTGATCAATCGTATACAAATCTTATAACATTCAGAAAATTCAATAATATTATATACAAAATTACTTGACGTATTTGCTTACAGAGTTACATTATCCAAACTTCAGGAGAATTACACATCAGAATTAATTTACATAGAGCACAAGTTAAAAAAGCTGCTTACCCGTCTTTTGAGATTTTACATTTCAGGGAACACTCTTTTGATAACGTTTTAATAGAAATTTCAGCTCATGTTGATCATGAAAAAGAAAGACTCTAAGTAGAAAATGATTTTATATTTAAACGCCGAACGTTATATCCTTATGGTCTTAATACTAAATTAAACAATCTTAATGTTAATCAAATTGACAATATTTATGGTTTTTTTGTTTGAAATCAATAATCTTATCAAAATACAAAGAGGGAAAAGAGGTTCTCGTATAAACAGTAAAAACAATAATTTTCTGGATGCTTGTATTTGGTTAAAAGATACTAAGAGCGATTTCTTATATAATTATAACGTTAAAACTGTTAAAAATCATATTTTGGAATTAAAAATTAGTAAATTAAGAAAAATTAAAACTTTTGCTTTGAATTATAATTTTAAAAATAAACAATTAAAAGATTTAATTAATGGTTTATTGAATTTTAAATTGAAATCATGCAAACTAAATCAATATACAATACTTCATTCTGCTCTTTCAACAAAAGTCATTTAATAATCTAAATATAAATAGAATCATTGAACATATCGCAATTTATTTTCCATTAATGAATTATCCTATTAGATTTACCTACAAGTATACACAACCTTTTAGTTGCAGAGTTTTTAATTACAGGAAGTTTGCTTTTGAAGATATTGGTGATGAAAATAAGTGTTGTTGTCATAACGTGAATTTTAAAAATTTTATCAATAAAGATCATGGGCATATAATAACTGGTGACTTGAATATTGTTGAAAATAGGAATGTAAGGCATTTTTTAAGTCTTGGTAGAAAATTTAGATCTTACTATTATATATATCCTAAAAATGCTCTTGATACTTTTTGTAAAGATACTAATGATTTTATACTGAAAATGGCTTATAAATTTAATGTACCGTTTGAAAATTTTTGTAGAATGAGAATACTATCTAATTAAATATTTTAAGGAATTTATTCAATTAAATCTAAATCTAAATAATTTAGTATATCAAAAACTAAGTAAAGATGATTTAAGTTTTATTAAAAAAATGCAAACAAATTTTATTTTTGTACCTACTGATAAGGCTGCCAATAATTACGCCATCATTTGAAAAGAATTTTATGCTGAAAAAATATTTTCAGAATTAAATAATTTAAAATATTATGAAAAATACAACCTGGGAAATTCCATATATAATAAGAGTTCTGCTTATATTAAGAAATGCAAAAGCCTATTCAATAAACATTTCACTTTACCAAATGATAAAAAAATTACCTTTTTTTGTTTTTAACACCTAAATTCCATAAAAACCCAGTAAAATTCCGTTATATTTGTTGTACTGTTGGCAGCGTCAATAAATGTTTCAATATTAAACTTCAATTTTATTTAAAGCTTATTTATTACTTTCTAAAAAATAAATATAAAAATTCAAGTTATTTTTGGTGTATTGACAATAGTTATGAGATTATTGAAAGGTTACAAAATATGGAGAAGCCTACTTCTGTACAAACATTTGATTCCGAATATTTGTTTTGGAATATCCCTATTGATTTACTGTATAGCACTTTAATTAAATTATTTGACTTTTTTGATATTGTAAATGAATTAAGAATTGATAGAGATTTATTTTTAAGTCTTTGCCATTTTTGTTTTAACAATAATTTCATAACATTTCATAATAAAATCTATAAACAAGTACATGGTACTGCCGCTAATTTATTTTAATTCTTCTATGAATATTCTTATGTTATTAATAACAAGAAAAAATAAAAAATTTACCGATATATAGATGATATTTTAGTCTTAAATTTTAATTTTACAGATATTTTCAAAATATATATCCTTCCTGTTTAAATTTAAATAAAACTAATAATATAGATGACTGTGTTAGTTCCTTAGATATTTTTCTTGATGTTCAACATAATACATTAAATCTCGATTTATATGACAAAAAGAAAGATTTTTCATTTAACAGTTACAGCATGCCTCACTGGTACAGAAATTTGCATAAAAAATTTACATTAATATTTTAATTGGTCAAATAATAGATTTTATAAGATATGCAATAAACATTCAAATTACAATAACCAAGTTTTTAAATTCATTGCTAATCTCTTTTACAATAATAACTATCCATTGAATTTCATAAAGTTTTACACCAATAATTTTAATAAATGTTTGCGATTGTGGTGATAGTTGCGGTAAGGTTTCTTCACTTACAGTCGGTAACAAAAGTGTCCGAACACTAGCAAAAATTCGTATGTAAAAAAAGTACACTTCATATGGTTTTGTTAAATAAATCCTTATCGAATCGTGTTCTTACACTGACTAAGAACAGGATTCGACAAGGATTTATTTAACAAAATCGTATGAAGTGTACTTTTTTTACATAGGAATTTTCGCTAGTGTTCGGACACTTTTGTTACCGACTGTACGGTACTTGGTGTCTGGTGGTGTTTGCTGATGAAGACTCATGGCCAAAGTCCAACTGTGGAACGCCTTCTTTCGGACATCAGCTACTTGGTACTGAGCGACTCCGAGAGTTTGGACTATGATATTGGAACATCGGACAAGACAGCGCCAGTATTCAGCCACTACATATGAATTGCTTCTTTCTCTTTAAAGACCTATTTCTACAATGCAGTAAGTTGAATATACACTCATGTCCATAAATTAAGGATAATTCAGATTCACACTGGAATCGAACTTTAATGCAAAAATTTCCCCTATAGAAATATCACACACATCTTTAAGAATAATACGCAAATAATAGTAAGCCATCAGATTACGCCGATATGATGTTACAATGACGAAAGTGTGAGAAGGGGGTAGATAAGGAATGGGAACAAAGAAGGAAAATTGTTCACAAGCGTTCTGTGTGCTGCTCAGTGCCACAACCGGATGGTTATGACACAGAGGATGCATGTAGAAAAATTTTTACTTGGTAGAATTATCGGCCGACTAGAATGTGGGCGTACTCAAATAGAAGTATCGGAAGAACTTAGAATCGCCCAATGTGTCATCTCTAGGCTTTGGCAACGATTCCAAAATGATGGAAATGTCAGTCGACGTTACAGTACTGGTCGGCCCCGAGTTACAACGCCGAATGACCACCGGTATTTGGCAGTAACTGCCAAAATAAGCAGATAAAGCACAGCATCAGACCTGTCTCGTCAGACCTGTCTGCAGCCACGAGTGACACAGTTTCAAGACAAACCGTGTATAGACGTTTTGGAGATATTGTTCCATATGCTCGCAGGCCTGTTAGATGTGTTACACTCACGGCAATGCACTCTGCCAGCGGTTAACTTGGAGTAGAGAACATACAATGCGTACAGCGGCACAGTGAGCCTGTGTGATGTTTTCCGACGTGTCCAGGTTTAACTTGCAGTGTGATTCACACCAGACTTTCGTATGTAGAACGTCAGGTACCCGTTACCACCAAAACGACATCATTGAACGACACCATTACTGTGGGGCAGAAGTGCTCATTTGGGGGGGGGGTCATATTGAGCACCAGAACAGATCTGCATGTTCAAATCGGAACCATGGCAGGCCAAATTCATCGGGGCATCATTCAGGAACAACATGTACGTTTGTTTAGGGGTGCCATGAGCCCAGAATTTGTGTTTATGGATGACAATGCGCGTCCTATCCGTCCAAACGTTGTACACGGATGCCTAGAATCTGAAGCTATCACCCGCATGGAATGGCCAGCATTCTCACCTGACTAGAATCCGATGGAGCATGTGCAGGACATGCTTTATCGATGAGTTGTAGTCCGTCAACCACCTCCTACATGTGTACCGGAACTTCGGAGAGCATTGCTTACTGAGTAGAGTAATCTTCCCCAAGATCAGATCAATAATTTAATACTCAGCATTCCTAGGCGTTGTAAGGACTGTTTTTCATCATCTGAGAGACATACAATGTATCAACCATCATACCAACTATGTAATGTTAAGTTTTTGTAAGGGAGATATTTTTGTAATTGCTTCAGGGAGCAAAAACCGTAGTTTTTATAAATGGTATCCTATATAAACCACCTTTTTTTGTTCTTGATCTTTTGTTTAATAAATGGACTTTATGAATAAGTCATGTTTGTTTTGCTTCTGAACCTTTGTTTGCCTCAGCTAGCATTATCCTTAATTTATGGACATGAGTGTATTTCAATTCATTACAATATATTTCTGCCTTTCAGGTCTGGGTGGGAACATGACGATCTAGCATGTCCTTTTATTAAATTATTCTTATCACAAATATCGACTTTGTATTTTTTGGATTATTAAATTGATTTGGTTATGGACTATTAATTTAATTTAGTTATGATGCTTTTATGAAGCATTAATATTGTTATATATAATTTACCATTAATTTAATCTTGTTTTAAAGTTTTGTTGGGAGTATGTTGGGAGATTTTTGTTGGGAGTATTCGCCATGTTTACGAAACCTGTTAGGCCTTTTTCAATTTATTTTATTGTGTGTTCTGCTGCTCCCACCCACTGAAGAGGAAGCGGAAGGGTGTTTTTCACATATAGTGTTGTTTTTACAATTGTTCTTCGTTGCTTTAATTCGTTACTTCTTTGTTTTTATTAACGTTTTTTCTTCTTGTTGACCACGCCCACTTGTCTTCAAGTCTCTACATATTTTAAAAATTATATATATATATATATATATATATATATATATATATATGTAGGGTGTATGTATGTATGTAGGGTATATACATGTATATATATAGGGTATATCTATATATGGGATGTATGTATATAGGGTAAGTTGGTGTATGATCCCGTCTCATATGGTTTTATTATAAACTGAAACATTCGGAAAGATGGCATTCATTTAAAAATAAACTACTACGTCAACGACAATTTTATTATCATTCTTTGATATTTAGAAAACAGTATATCAGTGAAATCTTCACCTAATAAAAGGAAAATTCTCCTAGTTTCCGTAGAATGATTTGCAAGCGTCTGTGTGTACAGGTGATGCCATATAACCACGAAATGCGCAGCGCGGTTCAGCTCACGCTCACGCCATTTGGGATGTGGTTAATATACAAGAAATTTTAGTTTGTTCTGTGGCTTATTAAATTCGAATTTGAAGCAACATGTGAAGCAACATATGTACAGTGAATGAATACAACAACAAATGTACAACGAAATTATTCGTTTAAAACAGAGAATCACAGACGTTATTTACTTTGTTATGCCAGACGCCCTTAACCGTGTGTGGGAAGAGCTTGAATATCGTTTAGATATGTGTAGTACACCAAACAGAGACCATATCAATCTGCACTGAATAAGTTTGAAACGTGGGGAGATTTCCTTTTATTTGGTGAAAATTTCACATTTCTATCTTGTTTCGTTGATTCCCTGTGACCGGTCAAATATGCGTCATGACTTTACGGATACATTGTATTTTGGTGTTAAACTTGATCGAAAATTCCCTTCTACTCATCTGGTAAGTGTTGAAATATTTTACATATTCTGTATTTATTTATGTAACGTATAATTCCAATGTAATTTTAAGAAATAATTCTGATAATTTAAAAAAAGTGCAGTGTGTAACCTTACACTTTACACAAAATCCTATAATAACTTCTGCAAGTTAATAAGCTGAATTGTACCATATATGACGTTTTAGGTTACTATGACGAATTTTTTTAGGGGGAAAATGTCAAAAAAATCTACAAAAGCATCTCCATCACAAAGATGCCCTTTTAGGAAATATGCCTAGTTATTTTTTTTTGTTTCAGAGAAATTGGCGACTTTGCTACCATCAGTAAGTATCTTGATGTCACTTGTAGGGATTTTATTAATGACTTCCAAAGCCAATAGTTTGAGATGATTTGACAATAATTCTTTTTCATTGATCAGAGCAGGAATGTTTTAGTAAACGTGAAACCTGGAAAATTCTTCCGACGGATTCAGAGAACAGTGGAGAGAATGTGCCTCTGCACTATAACAAAGCGTTTTCTTTTCTCTAAGAGAGTTTCTAGAATAGTAGCATTTTGTGAATAACATGGTACATAATGTTTCACATTGGATCTAGGAATATATTCCTTAGCATTTTTAAGAGTAATGTTCTTGAAATTTTGTCAGTTATTGCTCAGGTGTCAGTCAGCGACAAAGAAACCAGATTATTGTCAACAGAATCTGTATAAAATGTCCAATTAGCTTTATTAAAATTCCAGAATTTTTCTCGTGAATTTTTCTTGAATTCAATAAGAATTGGTAGATGGTCGCTTCTAATATTATCCACTACAGACCAGGAACATTTTGGAATTAACTATGCTCATGATAATATCTAGTGCTTCGGAGGTGTTATAACAAAAAGACGTGTGAGTATGTGCTCCAACGTTGAAAATCATAAATCCGTTGTAATCCATCAACTGAAGAATATTTGTGCTCCTATCATTATTACTGTAACAAATTTTTCAAATAATAATTTTTGATACGAGGATGTTGGCGTTGAAGATGTTTAAGGGCTTTCCCCTCCACAAGATTTTTATACCCGGTATTTCAAGATCAGAAGTCTCATCGGTGGAAATGCCTATGCTTTGGCACTTGACGTCCTTGACAAAGAAGCTAAAACACCTCCACCCTTTGTTAGATCTATCTTACCTATAGATATTATATCCTCTATATGTCAGAGTTCTGTTCATCTTTAATTTGGATTCTTGTACAGCTATCACTTGAATGTTTTTAATTTCAACCATTTTTAGAAATTAGTCTAATTTGACTCAAGCATCTGAGATAGTTAAGCCACTGATGTAGAATTTTTAGTGTCTTAGAGATGTATGGACGAAACTAGTGTTTACGTTTTGTTTGACCAATGTATGATTATGTACAAATATCTCAATATATAAAAAAATACGAAATATATTATAAAGTAGTAAGTATGATATTATTGTGCTAAATATGATGTTCAATGCTTGTTTCAGTTTTTCAAAAATCATTAAACTAATAATCTGAATTAGTTAGAATTAAAAATGTAGAAAAATTGTTCAGTGTTATTTCACTATCCATAAAATAGTTTCAAAATTACATATTGATATAGAACATGCATTAAAATGTTCCAAAACTGCGTTCTCTAGAATGAATTAATTATATAGAAATCCCTTTAGATAGAATATTTTTACATATCGCGAAATTTTTTAAATTGTAGAAATTTAAGTTTTTTTCAAATAACTTATCATAAGAAATAATAGAAGCATACAATTATGTTAAATATATTAATTCATTTTATAGACTGCAGTTTAAGGACATTTTAACCCATTAATGCCCAAGATATAAAAATTAAAAGATATTGTGAAGTTAAAATTGAATTTAAACGGGTATCTATTTACCAGAATAGCTTTTGTGGGATGTTGTGGCAAATTATTCGTCGGTTTATCTTTCGTTCTTATTCTTATTATTACCGGAATATATATATCTATACATATAGATAGATAGATATTGAAAAAGAAATGATTTGCATTTATTTTATGTAATACTAGCAAAGTCCTGGTTCGGGAACGAACCGAATTTTGAATGCGGGAAAAACTCCTAAATCAAACTCGAAATGTACAAAGCTCGGCATGATGCATGCCAATAGTTCAAAGTTTGTTAAAGAAACCATTTTTTAATTCATGAAATCAATGAAGGTAGTGAATCAACGAAGGCTTTTCTCGCTTCGCTGGTCACTATATTTAAAGGAAACTCTTTTCTATATCGCTTTACATACAAAAATAAAATTTAAAGAAATCACGAAATTACCTTAAAGCCCGCTTTGGTTTCCCGTTGGTTTATGCTATTATTGGTATTATTATTATTATTATTATTTTGTTCCTTTTCTTTTAGTTTTCCTTTCCTTTCCATATTTACTGAATTCGGTTCTTTGTTTTTCAATTTGTTTGAAAAAAAAAAGTATATATATATATATATATATATAGTATCAGGTGGGTTGGCGAGCGGTTTAAAACTTTAAGAACAATACTAATTCGAATATTTACTTAACTTTTAATAAAGAATTAAAATATTTACAGTTACTATTTACATAGAAGTTAATGAGCATTTAAAATCAATCATCAAAGTAAGTTCAGTAGTCAATAGATCGTCAATCATAATTTATAAAAATAGGAAATCGTCCGGCATTTCACTAACATCGTCGAGCGTGAAAAGCAAAGTAAATAAAATACAGTCATCAGCGGCACGTCTAATGAGCACACAGCTCCGTTTAGGACTCGTAGCAAAACTAAACGTCGTTCCTTCAGCGGCGCTTCTAGCTGCGCCAAAACAGGAAGTGACACCATCCACGTCAGCAGTAGGCACTTCCCTCAATATTCCGCTACTGTCAGGTGATCATCCGCTTGGACTCTGCGTTGCGGGAAAGCCAGGCAATGGGGAAAAGGATACTTCATATATATATATATATATATAAGGAACAATTAAAATTTTAAATACCCACATTTAAAGCTTATACCAGGTTATTATTTTCACATTTTAATTAATTTTAAAAATCTAATCAAAACTTCTTTCAAATAAGGTACCAAACTAAAGGGGAATTTTTCATGAATCCGTCGGTTTAATTAACTTACCGATCGAGCAATTAGATTTTTTTTTTTTAAATACCTAAACTATGAAAAGCTGGTGGCACCAACACACATACAATGAGAAGAAAATCTCTCTTAGCCAATCAACTTGCGTCCAGCCACGGACTTACAGGAAAAAACTCCCTTTGCCATTTATATATAGAGAGATTAAGTCTATTTTTTTTATTTTTTTATTACAAAATTTATCATTATATTTATTATTTATATTTATTATAAAATATTTGAGTTGTTACTTTGCAAAAGTCATTTTTTTTATAGTTTACATATTCATTTATTACATACATAAACACAAAACGTTTATACTTACGCTTTGGACATAATGTTTTCAAGTTGTACAATATTTACAGATGTTAAACACGATATCACTTCAACACGCATGGAAATAATTGAAAAAAAATGAGGAAGGATATAAGCCCAGTGTCTGAAACAAGCATATATCAATTTTTACTTTATTGATTTCATATAAAAATAAATAATATGCAAGAACGTTATTGTTTGTGATTAGAAAAAAAATTAACATTAGGGGAGACCGGTGTACGTAGGGCCGCTTTTTTTTCAATGCGCAAAAACAGAGCCCTTGACCTGTTTAAGGGCCGTTCCCACCAAGCTGCGGTTAAACGGAGATTAACAAAACGGCCATTAAAAATAAAACTCCGATTTAGAATTCTTCCGTCCCACCAAGCTAAACTCCGGTTAGTGTTTCCGCGGTTAACTAACGGAGGGATTTTTTGAAGGGATTTTAAAGAGGTATTGTGATTGGTTCTTTGGGAATGCTTAGTAATACTGTCATTGGTTGATTCAGTTGTGGTCAAAAGAGGAATTAGGCAGTCGTTATGTTTACAGTCTGTCGAAATAAGCCAGAAAGAGTAAACAATTTTTCACTTGCAGAAGAAAAAATGGATTTTAGAATTAGTGCAAAAGCACTGGGGCATCATTTGGAAAAAAAAAAAAAAGATGCTGTCAGTGGAAAGGTGAAAGATAGCACTTGGAAAAAATAACAAATGCATTCAAATTTTATACATAGGATAAATCAACAATTCATATTAAAATAGTTTGAGAGTATCGTAAGAACACAATAAAACATTTACGTAATATTAAAATTCTTATATATATATATTATAAAATAAAATCAACTCTGTGAATTTGAAAAAATAAATTAAGAAAACCTACAGCCACATTAAAAAAAAAAAAATATGTATTATTATATTTTATAACTTAAATTTTAATTATGCATCAAGAAACAAAATGAAAGAAAAATCCATCTGAATTTTACTTACATTATGTAATAATTTCTTTGTTGCTTTATGTCAGTTGAATATCATGCTAGTAGAAGTTTTCTATCTTAACTTCACTTCTTCTAGCTGTTATTTCAAGAAAACTGCTTTGCAGTATATATGGTCATGTATGAAATTACTATATACACTGCAAAGAAGTTAAGTTAAATTTTTTCTTCTGTTTGTCTTCCTTTTTATTAGCTGGTGTATTTCCATATTCTGCAAATGGGGTGTTTACTTTTTTTTCAGATAATAAATGCCAAAGCTTTGTTTAAATGTAATAAGAAAGAAGATAATTTATTTTTTTATCAAAGATTCTTTTCTGATAAATTCTACATAATCAGAATATAATATAATCAATGTATTATTTATACCGATTCTTATAGATATTTTCACACCCTAAAAGGTCACTTGATGTAGGGAAAAGTACAAAACAACAAATTTATATTAAACTTGAGAAATATAGCATTAATATTTTACTTAAATTTAAGGTATGTTGACAATTGAAGTGCAGATAAACCAGCAGTTCTCCAATTACTTAAACCACCAAGGTAGGAATGAGTAGATGAAGGTAACTTGCGTTCAGTGCATAGAAAATCGAGTTTATATTAGTGTTCAAGCTGACAGATTATTTTAACTGAATTAAAGTTGTAAATATTCATTATTTGAACATTTTTTTTTTTTTTTTAATAGCTAATCTTCAGTTTAACATTATGGAAAAAACTGCATAAAAATATATAAAAAATTATGTTCTTATGACTACAATCGAAAAATTCAGCGATGGTCTTATCGATGAAATATCAAAATTCAAATATTTTGAAGTTGGTATGCAGAAAGTTCTGGGTTTAATTACCAGTCGTCTGGAATTTTCTGTATTTTTCTCTAAAACTCGCTTTAAGATGAGGTAGGAACCCCTTAGAATGATTTCTCATGGAGGGTACACCAACAAACACGCCTAGGACCCTTCATTAGTTAACTGGCCTTAAACCCAACACTAGACATCATCAGAATTTAAATTTAATTCTCTCTCTTTTTTTTTTAACTATGCGCATTATATCTTTACATCTTTTAATAAAAAAGATTTTGAATATTATATCTATATTTCTTATCTTAAAACAGATGTGCGGTCGAGGGACCCCCGTCAGGAACGAAGTTCCTTACGCCTTTTCTCCAATTCTGAATTTGATTTGATGTAGAGATCTAGATTGTTATTATTTATTTATCTCGTTGTTGGCACCATTAGCATGCTTGACATGAAAGCTAATTAAGCTTAAAACTAAAAACAGCAGAAAAGCTTTAGTATGACTCTTTTGGTGAAATTTGGCACTGAAGTAACTCTGACTTTTCTCGCCAAGGTCTTTACTAGCGCAATTATGATATCCGCATTTTATTTTTTTAAAAACAATTTATTGCAAAAAATTAATGTAGCAGAAACATTAATCACATAAATTATTTAAAAGCAGTGTGTATTTCTGTTATAGCACTGTCTTATATATCAAGTTTCGTACATTTTTATGCCATAAAAGTTGAGATATAGCCTTCCTGTTATCGAAGAAATTTCCAGTATAGCTGCTCCAATCTGTTGGCCTATAAGCATGTAACTTGAATCAGCATAATGTCTCATAATCGCCTTTTCTCATATCACGTTTTGTCTGATTATACGCCATAGAACCTGAGATATAGCCTTTCCTTAAATTGCAGTAATCACTGTGCGGCAGTGCCAACTGTTGAGCGGTTGACATCAAAAGTTGGTAGAAACTAATTCATGTGAATGTACATTTGCAAATCAATTTTTATGTAATTCTGTGCCAGTTGTAGATGAGAATGGTAATCATTACTTTTTCTCATGCCCACTAACTCTTGATTGGCATATCCTTAACCCACCTAATAAACCTAACGACTGGCTTTTTAATATCGTTACCCGGCTTCCCCTACGTCAGAAACTAACCAGAATCTATAACTTCTTAATGCATCTTTCCAATTTGACCAACTAATTTTTCAATCTTCCAAGGCAGTTACCAACTTTTCTCTTGGAGGTCCATATAATTTTTCTTCACAAGCTTTTCCATAAGAGGGATCAAGGCTCCGTTCTTCTTTTAAAAGGCTACCCGATTGAGGCATCTTTCCTCGCAGTGCTTTGAAAATGACAAGTGGACATCACTAATACAGAGACATCAGACATTCACAAGGCAGAATTTCGTTCGGTTCGAGGTAATTTTTTTGTTACAGCTTATTATTTTTTTGGTGATGCTTTTATTTAAAAATAGAAATTCAAACAAAATCGAGTTAAAGATATAAAATCATACAAATTTAAGGTTCATTTAAGGTTATTATCATGGGTCTGAGCAACGCCGGGTGGGTCAGCTAACACGTAGTCTTAGTATTACACAAAATAGAAAATAAAAGATAGCAACTGTTTATTTGGAGTCAGTTTAATGTCACACTGACAGTACTTTGCAGAAAGTGATGTCATATATAGTATTTCTATTTATAAACATTTTTCCGAATTTCTTTTTATAAGTGAAATGTCGTAAATTATATTATAAAATAAAAATTAACTTATCTAATATTAAGCTCTTAAAGTGAGAAACATGTTTTTTTTCTAATCTGCATTGATATTATAGTACTCACGAGTATCTAAATTCCAATATAATTTCTTGATTAAGGCTTATTTTATTTCCTTTTGGTACGAAGTTCCTTAACGCAGATTGCAGTAGGACCTAACTGGCAGAAGTCGTCACGTAACAAAAATGCATTACGCTATATCTCAGGTTCTATTGCGTATAATAAAACAAAACATGATACGTAAGGTCATGAGACAAACTTTTCTACCAACATTTGGTGTCAACCTCTCAGCAGGTGGCGCTGCCGCACAGCGATTTCTGCAATTTAAGGAAAGGCTATATCTCAGGTTCTATGGCGTATAATCAGACAAAACTTGATACGTAAGAAGGTCATCATGAAAAATTATGCTGATTCAATTTGAATGCTTATAGGCCAACAGGTGGCACTGCCATATAAGCGATTTTCACAATTTAAGGGAAGGCTATATCTTAGGAACTACTGGGGAATCATTACTTACTGGGAGATGTATCCCAGTAAAGAATGGCAGCTATACTGGGATACATCTCCTAAAGGTAGATTTACGTTTAACCTCCTCCCAAAAGTGTCAAATTATAACTTTGACCTTTCCCCAGCCATAACAGCCTTCTTAACGGGCCATGGCCAGTTCAAATCACATCTTTACAAGTTTCATTGCTCGCGCACTCCACAATGTGAGTGCGGCGCTGAGGGTAATGCAAATCATTACTTTTCTCATGCCCACTAACTCTTGATTGGCGTATCCTTAACCCACCTAATAAACCTAACGACTGGCTTTTTAATATCGTTACCCGGCTTCCCCTACGTCAGAAACTAACCAGAATCTATAACTTCTTAATGCATCTTTCCAATTTGACCAACTAATTTTTCAATCTTCCAAGGCAGTTACCAACTTTTCTCTTGGAGGTCCATATAATTTTTCTTCACAAGCTTTTCCATGCGAGGGATCAAGGTTCCGTTCTTCTTTTCATATTCTTGTTCCTTGTCGCCCTCTGTCGTGTGAAAGTTCCGCTTTGGCGACCTCTGTAACCTTTTTTTTTTTCTGTTTATGCAATAAACAACGGAGGAGGTTTAACCTTTAGACACGGGCTCTTTTACATCACCACAGTGCCATCGGAGCCCCTCTCTAAAGGTTAAAATCGCTCAAAACCGCTGCATAGTGGTGAGCGGCCACCTTCCGTCTTAGAATCTTAGAATAAACACCACCCAATATGAGACTCTCACCAAGCTTTCAAGCTTTCACCAAGTATCAAAACATAAGAGACTGTAATCAGAATCATCGAACAGGGCATCATCTTCAAAAATATTATCGAAGGTCAGCGTTAATCATATGCGGAATCATTTAATTTTGTAACATGCTCTAAATGAATTTCAAAACTTTGCCTAAAGCAAATAAGATAGGATATTAGTATGTTAATTATAGCTGATATGAAAGTTTACTTTTCAAATTTTATAATCAAATTTTATAATCATACTGTTACATTTTTCTTATGTTTTACATGTTCAAGGAATAAGCTGATATAACAAATGATGACTATAGTGTAAAAAATTATACTTAAAAAAAAAAAAAAATATATATATATATATATATATAGTATACATAAATCTGAAGACAAAAACCAATGTTAATAATAAAAAATAAATAAAAATTAACTGAGCATAGTTAAATCAGAAAATACTCTAAACAGTTAGTATTTGTTCCTATGACATGAATGTTTAAATCTTGTTAACAATACAATAAAAATTGCAATGTTAAAAAAAAGATTAAACTCAAGATTAAACTCAAACTGTAAATTAAAAAACATTTCTAAAAAGATATGTATATAACAGTAGGTAATTCATAAAGCATTTCTTGATTAAAAAACAAATTCTCAAGTTAAGAAAACTTCCCTACAGCAATAATACTTAATTAAATCACACTATACTGCAGACAAATTTACTTAATTTTATACAGACAAGCGCTTTTTCTTATTGTAATAAAGAGATTATGTACAATTACCTAGGAAAGTAAAATTCTCTATAGCCGTAGTAGCCGTATAGAAGTTTGTAGAAATAATTTTACTTTCCGAAAAAGATTCCCAAAGATATCTCAGTATATGTATAATATTAGTTATGAGGAGAAATTAGGACAGAAAATATCTTCAGACAAAAACACTAAGATGCGTTATACATATGAAAAAAGAATTATTTTATGCAAGAACCAGAACAACAAAATATAAGTTCTTTTACGAGGCTTTTAGAGTATATGCAGTGCATCATTTGTTTACATTAGATAAGGCGTTCAAACATACTTTAGATCCAAAATATCAAACAAAAAAATTAATTTTTTACAGAATACTACAAGAGAAGTGTAAAAATTAACTCACCGATCACTCTCGTATGAAATATCCTGCTCAATCTCTGAAAAGATATCTAATACACAAGTTTTTGAAAGGCGAAAACGATATCAAATTTTTTTTTTCATCATAGAGAGAACTTTTCCGATATGTTTCTGGACACAGGAACAAAACAACGATCTTCTTCGTCACCATCATCAAAAAAATTTTTTTGTACAACATCCAACATAATGAAAAAGAAAATAATAATAAACTAACACTAACAGTCAACAAGATTCAAACAGTTCCGCCATATTTAAACTCTCGGTAAACAGCTAACCAGTGGAAACTCGACCGATTAAATATTAAACCTCCGTTAGCGCTAACCGACGATGGTGGGACGCAGAAATTAGCACTGTGAGTGCTAATCCGAGTTTTTCCCTTTAACCGGAGATGGTGGGAACGGCCCTAAAATTATCAAACTGATAGGTACATGTCCTTAGGACTAATTACTTCCGATTGGGACTAATATAAATGCCTAAAACAATAAATTCCGACAAACAGAAGGTTTTTTAAAAAACTTCACTCGTGGCCCTAGGTACAACACCCTCATTGTACCTGAGGCCAGACCTCATTGCACCTAGGAACATTCTCTCAAATTTAGATTTCACTTTGTAATGAATAGAAAATAATCAGATAAACATGTGTTTTATAAAAGAAACAGAATCAAGTAATATATCTATTTATCATATAACAATTATCATGTTGTTGCCTTAATTTAAAACACGAAATTTTTAACTTTTTTTTTTTCTTTGGGATATTCTAACAGAATGATTTTTTTTTTCTTCTTCTTCAATTTTTTTTTTTTTTTTTTTTGAGTCTGTCTTGGGTTTCCAGATCACTCTGGTTTTCAGTCACATCTTCTCTTTGATGTGGGAGGTTTTGCTTTAGGTAAAGGTTTTGCTTAGGTTCGTACCTGTTAAAGCATAACACGCGAAACGATGTTAGATGTTGAAGGTTTCGAAATTTCAACAGCAAACAAAACAAAGACATCCAGTTCTATCAATGTTGGTTTACTTTCTTCCCGGAAAATCTTTTTTTTTTTTTTTTAATTTATGGAGGGGTCTTGTCTTTTAGTCACATTTCCACTTAAATATTCATTCTCAGTGAATGTGTTTTGATTTATTGGCTATATGCCGGATACACGAAAGCCTGATGGGATGTTTACAGGAGTAAAGGTCGACGGACAGGACTTGCCAACACTTTCAGCAACGTCATATATAGTGATTAGTTTACCAGGGTTTGCCAGCATCCAATTACTATAGGGTGTGTTTTTTAACATTTTCTCGACCGCTGAAGTACACTCATGTCCATAAATTAAGGATAATTCAGATTCACACTGAAATCGAACTTTAATGCAAAAATTTCACCTGTAGAAATAACACACACATCTTAAAAAATAATATGCAAATTATAGGAAGACATCAGATGTCACCGATATGATGTTACAGTGACGAAAGTGTAAGAAGGGGGTAGATAAGGAATGGGAGCAAAGAAGGAAAATTGTTCACAAGCGTTCTGTGTGCCGCTCAGTGCCACAACTGAATGGTTATGACGCATAGGACGCATGCAGATAATTTTTTACGTGGTAGAATTATCGACCGACTAGAATGTGGGCGTACTCAGATAGAAGTATCGGAGGAACTTAGAATTGCCCAAAGTGTCATCTCTAGGCTTTGGCAACGATTCCAAAATGATGGAAATGCCAGTCGACGATACAGTACTGGTTGGCCCCGAGTTATAATGTCGAATGACCACAGATATTTGGCAGTAACTGCTAAAATAAGCAGATAAAGCATAGCATCAGACCTGACTCGTCAGCTGTCTACAGCCACGAGTGCCACAGTTTCAAGACAAACTGTGTATAGACGTTTGGGACATATTGGTCTATATGCTCGCAGGCATGTTAGATGTGTTCCACTCACGGCAATGCACTGTGCCAGCAGTTAACTTGGAGTAGAGAACATGCAATGTGGACAGCGGCACAATGAGCTTGTGTGATGGTTTCCGACGAGTCCAGGTTTAGCTTGCAGTGTTATTCATGCTAGACTTTCATATGTAGAACGTCAGGTACCCGTTACCACCAAAGCAACATCATTGAACGACACCGTTACTGTGGGGCAGGAGTGCTCGTTTGTGTGTGTGTGTGGGGGGGGGTGATATTGGGCACCAGAAATTATCTGCATGTTAAAATCGGACGAATGATAGGCCAAATTTATCGGGACATCATTCGGGAGCAACATGTACGTTTGTTTAGGAGTGTCATGAGCCCAGAATTTGTGTTTATGGATGACAATGCGCGTGTTCACCGTGCAAAGGTTGAACACGGATGCCTACAATCTGAAGCTATCACCCGCATGGTATGGCCAGCATTCTAACCCGACTAAAATCCGATAGAACATGTGTAGAACATGCTTTTCCGGCGAGTTGTAGTCCGTCAACCACCTCCTACATGTGTACCGGAACTTCGGAGAGCATTGCTTACTGAATAGAGTAATCCTCCCCAAGATCAGATTATAATTTAATACTCAACATTCCTAGGCCTTGTAAGGACTTTATTTCATCAACTGAGAGACATAAAATGTATTAAACATTATACCAACCATGTAATGTTAAGTTTCTGTAAAGGAGATATTTTTTCTATTTCCTTCAGGGAGCAATAATCGTTGTTTTCATAAATGGTATCCTACATAAACCGTTTTTTTGTTCTTGATCTTTTGTTTAATAAATGGACTTTATGAATTAGTCATGTTTGTTTTGCTTCTGAACCTTTATTTGCCTCAGCTAGCATTATCCTTAATTTATGGACATGAGTGTAGATTTACGTCTTTTGAAAATATGAAAATCCACCAGTGGTCGTTTCTTTTGCAATTTGTATGTTATTTGTTTCTAAAAAATGTACACAATATTCATATTTGTACAATCAGTATAGTATGGATGCAAATACTTTGATTAGAGAAAGAGTATGATTATAATGCATATCCATTTGTAATATAAATGAGAATACGAAAAATTTGAAAAACTGTAACTTATGAGAAAAACGCCCACAGGTGGACTTTACTGTCAAAGAGACAAAAACATGCGGTCGCGAATGTGTTAAAAGGTCCAAAAACACTGGTCCTAGGTACAAGGTAGCGAAATGGCCCTAGGTACAAGTTTTGGTAACTTCATTCAAAATGCCTTCCATTAAAAAATCCACATGCAGAGAGGACTAATTAAATATCTCATTTATTACTCAATATAACAAGCAAAATTATACACTAGAAATTAAAGAAAAGTATTTGACTTGCCTTTGTAAAATAGCAAAAGAGGTGAGCTGCAAAAGTTTACTTCAAATCATGTAAATTCGTTTTCTACATGTAACTTGTCAAAACTCTCTCCTCAAAAGTTCAACAGGAGTTATAAAAGTAGCAATTGGTGTTGTTACTCGCCCAATTGAGTATTAAAACTTAAAATTAAATATTATTCAAATAAAGTGGGGGGGGGGCACTAGGTACATGATGGGCACGGGCACATGAGGGGCACGGGTCTCCCCTAAACATCTATCACCTCCAGGTGACTCTGCGAATTGATGACTTATTGCAAGCTGTATGTTAATATGTAAATTCGAAATCAAGTTATCTTATGCATCGGGAAAGAACACTGAAAATATTTTCTATATTAATAATTTGTTGTATTTTTTATTGTAATTAACTCAGATCATTGCTTTTATGAATTTGTAAGCGTCGAATCAAGCCTTAACCTTAAATATTCCGCCAATTTAAGTATCATTTTAATAAAAAAATAAAAAATAAAATAAAATAAAATAAAATAAATAGATATTGCAATCATTTGAAACAGATTTATTTATTATTTGTAGAAAAACATTTTAAAGGTTTAACATCCCCTAATTATATTACAAATATCATCAATAACAGATTTAATATGAAAGAAACTTCACGCATCTGTAATAGATTTTTTACTTCCTTATACTTTATATGAGGAAGTATAGTAATCCTGATTTGTGAAATGGATATTATATCTCGCACAGCTATATATATATATATATATAACAAAACAATGTAGAACGTTACAAGTTTATATTCGTGTCTGTCATGATGTCTAGTTATAAACCTGCAACTTTGGTCTTAATACGACCTCCCGTTTTATAGATATCTACGATTTTACACGCTATTTCGTGACGTCTGTATGTAAGTACGTGTGTGTGTATCTCGCATAACTCAAAAACGATTGAACATAGAACGCTGTAAATTGGTATATATGTTTGTTATGACTTTTAGTTGTTGTTACGTAGTTTCTTGACGCAGTGATCGTGCATAATAGAGATATCTGCAAGAGAAATTAAATTAACAATATCTCAAGAAGAAGTCCAATTGCAGTCATCAGGAAGTCTTTATTTTGTGAAAAGTCTTTTAAAAAAACATCAAGGATAATTATTCTTAGAATCTTAAAATACATAGCGTTGGTCATTATAATACAAATTCAATAACCCTAGTGAAACGTTGAGATTGTCGCGTAAGATGGGGGAGAGAGCGAAAGTAATTACATGTTTACTATACTATGATCTGGAGCAGTTCTGAGATCCTTACACTAGAACAGATCTGAGATGTCTGAAGAAAAAGAGCCAAATTTTAGAAAAAAAACAGCCAAAAGAATGCCAAGCTATTTATTTGTTCTTCTAACATGTTCATACTAAATTTTTGAATATAAAAATTCGTTACAAACATTAAATCGATTTGACATTGAGAAGCCATGCCAAATGACCTTCAACTCTCAACGAACAAAGACGGCGACGCTTAGACTATCAAAACAACACTATAAATCTATTTTTAGAATTATAATGACCCTCTTGAAATAATAATAGGTTTTTAACGTAAACATACAAGGGTAATAAACATGAAATCAAATGATTATTTTATTTTATTAATAGCTGTATATGCTAGAAATATGCTGAAAACGAATCCTAAATTACCCTCTGAAAATAAATTATTATGGCTAAATTGATTTAATCCATTCGGGGAATTGTATAAACATACTATTTTTCAAAAACCCTGATATAAAAATTGCTTTATTTTATTCATAGACCAATGTGTTTGTAACGATAGAAGAACAAAGAAATGAAAATTTTGATTTAAAAATAAAACGGGAAATTCTCTATAATTAATTACTTGAATTAGATAAATTTAAAAAGATTTATTTTATATAATCTATATTAATCCCTCCTTTTGTTACATATATTAAATTTGAATAAATAAATAAACTTTTAAGAACATATGTGTGAACACTCACACAGTTGTGTACCTCCCTTTTTGGCATTACTGAGTTTTTCCATTTTGAAGATATTTACTAAAATCAAATTTATAATGACTAAAAATACAAAGGTTTTGACCATTATATATGACCTACCATCACAGAGATTTCAAAAGACGCTAATGATAGAGCCAATAATGTTATTGTTATGAAAGTTGAAGACATTTTTGCTTGTAGTTAAGTTATTCTTGAAGATTAAGCATGTTCTAGATGACGAATGCATTTTATTTATTGAATATTCAGCCCGTAGATTGAGCCCATAACGATATTGTTATGAAATTTGTCAACAATTTTGCGCGTAGAAAGTAATATTTCAAGACATAAGCAGGCTCTAGTAGACGAATGCATTTTATTTAATGAATATTCAGCCCGTAACGATATTGTTATTTGTTATAAAAGATTTCGACAATCTTTGTGTGTAAAAAGTACATAAGCAGGTTCTAGTTGATTACTGCATTCCATTTAATGACTATTCAGCTAGTAGATAGAGCATATAATGATATTGTTATGAACTTTCTAGTCATTTTTGCATATAAAAAGTAATTCTCAAAGACATATTGCAGGATCTAGTCCACCAATACAAGTCATTTAATGAATATTCAGCCCGTAGATACCTCCCGTAATCAACTTGTGTTTTCGACATTTTTGTGCGTAGAAAGTAATTCTTAAGAACATAAGTAGGTTCTCGTTGACGAATGCATTGGATTTAATGAATATTCAGGGCGTAGATAGAGCCCGTAATGCTATTGTTATGAAAGTTGTTGATATTTTTACACGTAGAAAGTAATTCTTAAAGACTTAAGTAAGTTCTAGTAGAAGAATGGGTTTTACTTAATAAAAGTTCAGCATGTAGATATAGCCCATAATGGTATTGTTATGAAAGTTGTTGATATTTTTACGCGTAGTAAGTAATTCTTAAAGACATAAGAAAGTTCTAGTTAATCAACGGACTTTATTTAATGAATATTCAGCACGTAGCACAATGATATTGTTATGAAAGCAAGCTACATTTTTGCGTGTAGAAAGTAAATCTTAAAGTCATAAGCAGGTTCTAGTCAATGAATGCATTTCATTATTCAGGAAACACTTGACTAAAACGCAATTTTGTGCTATAAAAATCAGTAATCAATGAATATTCTCGAAAAAACTCCAATGAAACAATTATTCTTACTACAGAAATAAAATAAACACTATTAATTATTTTACAGAGAGTAAATTTTACTGAGTTAGTGGCAACCAAAAATTTCGAAGACTGAATGAAATTAGAAATCATCGAGAGTATTGTCACAGTAGTTTATAGAGTTTTTGGGGTAATGATTCATTAGTTTCTCAACTAGAAACTAATGAATCATTAGAAAAAGTTCTAGAACTCGGCTTCTATTGAAGTTAGAGTTTCCAAATATTGGTAATACATAATTGTCACTTTTTGCCCCATTTAAATGCCTAATTTGACTCTGATTCAACGCCCAGCGACGTGGAAATAACAATAATAATAATAATAATAAAAACTACCATATGCTTCCCTTTTTACAGTAATACCATATATAAAGTAACACATAAAGATATAGGCAAGTTTTAACCTATAATCTTCAATAATAACTCTCCTTTGTTTATATTCTTGTTAGTCACTTATAGAATTTTGAAAATATTTGGTTCTGCGCCATAAATCAATGAAAGTTTCTGGAAAATTCCAGAACTCTGTTCTTGTTTAAGTTAGAGCTTCTAAACGTTGGCAAACCTAAACTACATTGCCAAATTCGATGCCAGACCGTCCAAATTGATGCCAAAATCTGCGAGACCAAAATCTGTGTTGGTTACAAACTTGGCGGCTTGGCGAGATAAGCGATCAAATTTGGCGGAAAAGTATTGTTTCAGGATAGCCGGAATTAATAAATATTTTCACAATTTTAACAGAATTAATTGTTTTGGTAAAATATATGGTTTCTTGGCACTAATCTTCGCAAAGAGAACAAAAGTAGGCCATCTGTACTGAAATGATTTTTATTGAACTCAAGCTGTCTATTTGGCAATGAGAGATTCTGTAATAAGCCGTTGAGCACTGTTACTGAAAAAGAAAGAAATATTACATTTGTTTCCGCGGTATATGCAATCCAATTATCGTGGTTTAAGTAGCTTTTTTTTTTCTTTCATTACTTGATTTCAGGAATTTTCGTAGGCTGAAACCTACCTGTTTATTTTCGAATGAGTTACATCACAAAAATATGAATGTTTTCATAACAATATATATATATATGTATATATATATATATATATATATATATATATATATATATATATATATATATATATATATATATATATCAGTGGGTGTATAAGGAAGTCATGTGGTGCCTACATCAGATTTTTTTTTTTTTTTAATAATGGATTAATAACAAGTTTTAATTAAAAAGTATTAATTTATAAATAAATAATTTTGTGAAGAATTATGAATTGTTTTTACTAAAATTTAAGAGAAAAATAATTGTCTTTAAAGACAAAATAAAATATGTAACAGAATGAAAAAAGAAAATGTGAATAAATCAGTAGCATTATTTTTGCAACTGTATTAAAATTTCTTTTCCGAATAATTTAGTATTAGTGTGGAATTAAATAAAAGTGCATAATATATTATTTTATGTTCATTTGTATTAGTAATATTATATATGAAGAAAATTTTGGAAAAGTTTTATGATAATTTCAAAGTAAAAGTATTTTTGTACTTTATCATGAAGCATTTTCGATGAATAAATGTTTAGAACAAATATATAATAATGAATAAGAAAAGCATGTTTACTTATGCATTATTCATGTAATATGTATATATTGCATTTTGAATAACACTATTAAATAATACACGAAAAAAAATACAAAAATTCTGAATAATAAATTTATCTCTAAAAATATCAGAAGTATTTATCGATTAATACGAAGTGTTAGCATTTCTTATTGGTGAATTTATTTTGTATTTTAACTTTAATACATTGAAAACTTTCAAATATGATTTTGGATTAAATGAAAATTTATATTTTCCCAAATTTCTCCCATTTTTCTTCTCAAATTATGGCTAAAAATATTGCAACCGTTTTTGAGTAAGCAAATGCGGTCGCATATTTTAGGAGAGTATTCTTATGCTTATAAATTATAATCAAAATATGTATTCATAAATTTTAATAATTTGTTGTTTGTATTTAATACTTCCGTGTGAAGCTGCAAATATTAAGGAATGAATTTGTTTTTTTCCGTGGCTAGGAAATAACATCGTGTCTCTTTGTGCAATGGACCCTGATTAGATCCTCGTTGGTCCAAGCAGACAATCTTTTAATGCGGTGTATATCTATATACAGGTGTTGGACAAAATAAAATGTGAACATTTTCGCATTTTTACGTTTTGTCAAATATCTTGAAAAGTTCCTAAGGAATAATCTTGAAACTTTGGTAGTATAAAGAATATGTTATACCTCATATTTTTCAGTAAATGTTGTGTCATGAAAAGAATAATGGGGCCAGTGAGAAATTAAACAATAATCAAAATGCTTTGCATCACCCTGACAAAGGTAATGCTTCAAATGTGTTTTGGCTGTAGTATGTGATTATAGGGAATTTTCTCATTATCTGTATAAAATGTTATTAGGCTATGACCTATATTCATGTAAATATAATAGTTTCTTTAAAAAATTGCAAAAACATTTTCCACTTTTTTAATTATAACACGTAGGGTATTAGACCAAGTACAAAAAAAATTACAGGAAATATGGCATACTACATTAGACACAGTATACAGCATTCAGAATGGAAAATGTTAAAAATCTTACGAAATACGAGCATATTTACTAAATAATTTTTAACTACGCATGCGCAACCTTTATAGAAAATTCAGTTGCATAGTTTAATAGACAAAGGCATTGAGCAACTTATATGAAAACTCCAAACAAATATCATATAAATTCAAAACGTTACGAGAGACAGAATAAACAGAATTTCAGTTCTCTCAAAATAAAAGCTAAATTATGAGGGGTTTTACTCACGTTTTTATTTTGATTCAATCAATGCCCAATGATATTACAGTGTTTTTCCTGCTTGTAATTAAATATTGATAAAACCCTCTAAAATATTTCTTTTTTTTTTTTTTTTTTTTTTTTTTTTTTTTTTAAGAAGAACTTAAATTCTGTTTATTCTGATTCTCGTAAAGTTTTGAACTTACATGATATTTGTTTGGGATTTTCATATAAGTTGTTCAATACCTTTGGCCATTAAATTATGAAAATGAAATTTCTATAAAGCTTGGGCATGCTTAGTTTAAAATTTTTTAGTGAAAATGCTCGCATTTCGTAAGATATTTAAAATTTTTTCATTCTGATTGTTGTATGCTATGTCTTATTTAGTATGCAATATTTTCTGAAAAGAGCTTTACACTGGGTCTAATACCCTCCGTGTTATAATTAAAAAAGTGGAAATTGTGCTTGCAATTTTTTAAAGAAACCGTTATATCTCCATGGATAAATGTGATATCCTAATAAAAGTTTATACAGGCAATGAGAAAAGTCCTCATAATCACATGCTACAGCCACAACGCATTTAGGGGTGATCCAAAACACTCTGATTTTTGTTTAATATTTTACTGGTCCCCTTTTTCTTTTCATGACACATCTTTTACTGAAAAATATGAGGTATAGCATGTTCCGTACACTACTATAGCTTCAAGACGATTCCTAAAGCACTTTTCAAGATATTTAACCAAACTTAAAAGAGCTAAAGTGTTCACATTATTTTGTATATATTTATATATATATATACATATACATATTTGATAAATATGTATAAACATATTTAATAATATATATAAACATATTTGATATTTAGGTGAAATATAAAAATTATTATCAAATACTCTTCCAAGTAAGTTGTATATCTATAAACAAAAAGTAAACTGTTTTAAATTACTTAAAGAAATATATATTCGATTTCTTTACACACACACACACACATATATATATATATATATAAATAAATTCGAGGTTAAATTATTTTCATGAAAATTATTTTCTACACAGTTGTACGTTAAATTAATTTAGTAGAACCAGTTTTGATATGCTTTTTTACAATATATTTTATGTAGAAAAAATAATCTACCTAGACATTCTTAAATTATTAATTCTTAAATTATTAACTTAAATTCTTAAATTATTAATTTTGACAACAAATTTCAATTTTTTTTTGTTAAATCAATATTTAAATAATTAATATTTAAAAGATTAAAATAATCTTTTCACTCATTTCTAATCAATCAAAAATTTTATTAAACTTATTTTACTTATAATATACTTTCCCCATGATTACTTGAGTCCTTTATTGCTAGAATACTTATACAGCAGAAAAACATTTTACACTTTACACACTTTAGATTTTCTCATGTAATATCAGTCATGGTTTATCTTTTAAGGTGATTATGAACATTTTTTTTTTTTTTTTAAGAAATGAAAGACAAAAAGAACCATGCATTTCTCTTTCTGGAAAGATTAATAAAGTATTTCAAGTAACTTACATATTCCTAATTACAAAAACCTTAAGAAGATTAAAATATTATTTTTTATGCTATGATACATTTTATTTTTACAAGGTTAAATAATGTAAAGTTTCTTTAATGGTAGTCTCAAGCATGAAGTTTTATGTTTAAAATATATGAACAAATTATTTTTTTAAAAATGAATTCAAGCAAATTTAAAAATTCATTTTTTTTTATTATTATTATTATTTTTTATTTTTTTTGTATAAATGAACTTACAAAGGATTAATTCTAATGACTGATCTGCATTTTTTTTAATTATATCTTAGGGTAACCTTTTAATCTCATGTAGTAAATTATTTTAATTCGAAAAATAAATTCTAAATTAAGTACGCTGGTAATTCATTTTTATTTCGAAAAAAATTAAAGAGAATAAATTATTGTTAAAAATATTTTTAATATATATATATATATATATATATATATATATATATATTAATTTATTTATCTACGATTAATAAGAATAATATATTTCTTTAAATAAATAAATAAATAAAAAGAATATGTTTTTAAAATCCTTATATTTTTAATTAATATATCTTGTTTTATAGACAGACAGATACATAAATAGATAGATTGATTGACTGATAGACAGTTAGATTTTAAATGAATAAATTATTTTATGCGTTTTCGGAAATTCGATTCTTTACCGTACAGAAAATTATTCAATCTTTTAACATATTGCTTTGATAGCAATTTTAAATAACAGATTTTGTGATTGATTTCGATTTCAAGAAAGTTGGTCATATCAAAGAAATTTTATATAATAATTACTCATTTTCGTAAGCAAAGTGAAAAAAAGTAAAATTTGTTTATAGTGAAAAAAATCATTTTCGTAAGTAAAGTTTGTAAATATATATATATATATATATATTTCCATACAAGCTATAATATATTTAAAATCAATAAGCTAATGGCATGCTTTTCCTACTTTACGGCAATTTATGTCGCAAATCAGGCAACTGACAGCAGGGACAAACGCCAAAATATAAGGTAAGTGCAGGTAATCTGGCCACCTTAAGGATATATAATTTTTAGCGATATTAGTAATCGATTAAAATAATAATAATAATAATAAAATAAAATAAAAGTTGTCTGAAAGAGAACTCCTTTTTGTAATAGAAAATATAATATATATATATATTAATTTACAATAATCAAGATTTAAGCCTACAAGATTTTTGGTTTTTAAGTCTAGTTCATGAAGGTAATATGTCCATATGCAGGTAATATGCGGAAATATAATGAAAATATTCATATTTAAAGCATAAAACAGATCAATTATTATAAAACCAAATTTATATTTGAAAATTTACAAAAATTAATAAAAAGATAAGTAAGAAGAAAATTTTGAAAAAAAAAAATCAATTTTAAACAATTTTCAGCATTTATCAGCAATTTTTAAAGCAAATTTAAACTTTTTACGATAAAATAATAATAATAATAATAATAATAATAATAATATTTTCTTTTATTTATTTATTTTTTAAACTTAATGTGTAAAAACCTCCTCATCTTTCTTGGCAAGTCCGACACCATCCTCGTGCACATAATCCGTGAAATAAGCCCATTGGGTATACTGTGAAAAATAACGAGTTCTAAAAAAGCGTTCCTAATTCTGTCTGAAAACTCAGCTATTGAAATTCATTTATGCAGTTCAAAAGGAAATTAAACTAGGCAAAATATTATGTGTAACAGTGAATAGAGAAACTTTCTTTCAACAAAAATAGTAACAAACTTTCCAGAAACAAATTTATGAAATGCCAATGCAGCTAACAACAAAACAACAATGTTTGTTTCCCTGCACATGATAAAGACTGCATGCAACGCAGTGCTAAACTATGTTCTTCTGACGTTACTAGGGACCCTATATAGAGAGAGACTAGACATTGACCGAAAGTCGGCCATCTTAGTGCCAATTCGGAGCGATCCCCGTAGATCGTAATGCTTTTTTCTTCGCGATTGACGCTTTACTATACAACATAAATGAAAGGAAATTGTGCTAAATTTGTGCAGAAAGTAATGCAGAAAAAAATCTTTAATTTTTTTTGTCTTAGAGAAAAAGAATTTGAAGAAAAATGAATTTTGTTTTAACCTTCGACATGGTTACTTTTTCAATTCCTATCGGAAAACAGAGGAATTTTTTGTTGTATATTTCTATATTAAGCAAAATACGTTGATTGTGAAAGCAATTCTACCTTAGTGAAAGTAATTCTACCTTATTTTTTCTGAGGACATACATTCTATATATAAAAAGTTAGAAAATTTTTAACAAAAATATGGTAATCTTAGTTTTTGTCAAGTAATTCATGGATAAATGTAAAACTACGGCAGAAGAACATAAATTATTTTTTATTATTTTATAAAAATATTTACGTAATATTTTTACAATCTAAAAATACATATTTTATTAATTTCAATTACGCATTATTAATAATAATGACTTAGTTAAATATTAAAAATAAAAATTTTATTAATAATAATTTGTAAAAATCTTAACTAATATCTTTAGAAATAAAAAAAATCTTTTTATTTATTTTATTTACATTTGCTTATTTCATTGATTTTTTTTTTTTTTTTTTTAGTTTTTTAAAATATTATGTAAATAAAAATAATTACTTATTTAAATATTTTTTATAAAATTTATTATGACAATTATTATTTAAAAGAAATTTATATTTCATATGTTAGCAAATAACATACACCTTATTTTCTTTATTTTTAACAATTTATTTTAAGAAATCTGATACATTTTGCGTACTAGCAAAAAACAATATATATATATATATATATATATATATATATATTTGTGTATATTTATTTTAAATATGTATTTTAAAATATATCAGAAAAATACATTGAGATATAACATATTAAATATATTGCACAACGGAACTTAAAAACTAATAGCTAGCAAATAAATAATGTAATTATCTCATATATGTTAGGAAATAAATAAGTAAAACAGCATGCAACAAGAGAATTCAATGTATTTAAAGAATGATATAAAATAAATAATTATGCATTTTTATCTTTTAAAAGTATTCCAAAATTAAAGCAATTTATCTCCCAACAAAGTAAAAATGTAATAAATAAGTTCTTTTTCGATAATGACGTAAAATAATCAAAATTTCTTCTCAGCGTAATGATAAGCAATGAGGCAACTGGCACTAAAATGGAGAATTTCGTCAAAAAGCCGGCGCGCCAATGTCCAGTCTCTCTCTATCGAGGGTCCCTAGACGTTACTAGCGACGGTTTCTAGACGTTACTAGATTCAAGCGCCATCTTTTGAATTTCACTGAAATTAATAAAATTATTGCGGGTTAGCCATATTATATGCATTGACCATATTTCCATCATTTAACTTATGTAACAATTTTATTCACGGGCATTTAGAAATTAAGCTTAGGGGTAGTCCTCATACTAGCAATGTATCCGATATAAAATAATAATTTTAAAATGATGATTCATGACATGTATTTACAATTTTAAATGAAATGTCAATGGATATAATAATAAAAGTATTAGTTGTCATATTTGCTGTATATATGTTACCGTTAAAGCTCGAAATCCGTTAATTAATTCGTAGCCACGCAGTTTCATATTTTTTTACTTCGAAAATGTTTCACTAGCACGTGCTATCTACCTTTGTAAAGGGTCAAGCTCTTTCAATGTTAAAAGTTTAGCAGTAACTCTCCATTACTCTGCGTCAGCTTCTTAAAAAACAAAAGCCCACTGAAGTCCATTGTGGGTATTTTCCTCGTGATTGACGTCTCCTAACCTTAAAATCTATACTGCTTTTTCGAAGAGCTCATTTTCTGTTCTTGTGCATTTAAACGAAGTAAAACCTTTAAAAATAAAAATACAAATAAAACACATATTTACGAGCTGGTCTTATAAAAGCAGCAAATCTGAACTATTATATAGAAAAATTGCTTAATAAAATTGAATTGCAATCCCTGATGTTAATTTAATACAATAAAGTAATTATTCATTCCATGAATAATGAGATATATCACAGCTGTAAATTATTCTAACGTAGCAGAAAATTTTAATACAATTTCAGATGCAGTTAAATTGCCATATTGATTCATTTTACTATTATTATTATTAAATCAAAGTTAAAAGTGATAATTATTTTTATAAGATGATTTAGATAAAAAAATTTCTAAAGGAAAAGATTTTAAAAGATTATAAAAATATAAATATAAAAAATAATAAATAAAAAAATAGCTGATTCCAAGACGGTTTTACCGATACCAAAGAATGTAACAAAATAAATTATTATTATTTTTTTTCTTAATAGTAATCTTCAATTATAAAATCTTATAAATCAAATATTTTTACTTTACATTTAATGTAAATAAATTCAAATATGGATTTATTTCTTTCAATAAATAAACCTTATAAAGGAAATATCAGTATATTTTCAAGGTGCCATTGATAGTAAACTTCCTAAGATTTATTTATTTTTATTTTATTTATTTATTTATTTATTTATTTATCTGTAAGTGTGAAGGAAATATAGTTTTTTTTTTTTTTTTTACGAAGTCATAAAAATATTACACCCATAACAATTTACCGTTAAAAATATGAGACAAAGAATGCAACAAAATTAAATAATATTTAAATATTTATTTAGTTCTTAAATTACCTAAACTAAAATATGTAGCAGCTAATATAGAACCGTTATATAGAACTTTTACAGTACCCAAACGTGGATTTTTTACAAATTTTCTAATTATAAATGTATGATCACAATTTGCTAACTTTGCCCGACGACTTTTCTTCGATCTGATTTTCTTCTTTAAAGCGTTTTTTCACATACTGCACTGTAGAATGGAATAAATTAAATAATATAGCAATATTCCGAACTGATTTACCAGTACTATAATGAAAAATAATCAATTTTCGAATGCTGCTTGTTGTTTCTTTACAAGTCCGAGCCATTTTTATATAATAAATAGAATATTATGAAGTAGACAAGCAAAAATTAAAGCCAAACGATATTTTAAATGACACCAGAATTCAAAAAAAAAAAAAAAATTAATAAATAAATAAAGTGCTAGATGATAATTTTAATTACGAATTTATTCGAAAATATTTCTGTGTACAATGACTTTTCTGAGACAAAGTTTTGTTACTTTTTGATTATTGATTTCTTAAAAATAAAATTTTATTATATTTTTTTAAAATACTTCATGTAGTTTTGTTAAGAATAGATTATAGATTTTATTATTAAATATCCATTCTGAAATATTCATTTTAAGTAATGGATAGACCCCCTATTTCATTGAAAATCGTGAGTGTACGAACACGTTTGGGAGCCACTGCATTTCATTTTATGATGAAAATAAATTAACTCGTAAACATTTTTGGCAGCAATTAAAAATTTAAAAGCGCTAATTTTGAAGCTATTAACAGGTTATTATTTTCTTATTTTAATTAATTAAAAAAAAAATCTGATCAATAATTTGAAAACCTTTTTTTCAGGGACAACGGAATAGGTCATAATGAACGGATATATACACAATGACACACACACACACACACACACACACACACCTTATTTTATTATAGATATATTGTAGATTATTTAAAATGTTATGTCTCCGTACTAGAACTCCTGTAAATATTCATGGAATTTCTTGAAACTGATAATATGTTATTCAAGTTCACTGTCGGAGGTTCCGTATTGAAAATGGAGTGAATACATCATCTGATTTGTGTAAAAGACACCCGAAAGTATTCCAAAGATTGCGTTCTATGAGAGGTATTTCTATAAAACATTTTTAAATACCTTTATTTTACATAAATTTTAATGAAATTAAAATTTGTTATCCAAGTTCACTATTAGATATTTTCTATTGAAAATGGTGGAAATACCATCGCTGGTTCGTGTACAGGGACCTTTGAAATTATTCCAAAGCATTGCGTCATTTCCAAGGTATTTCTAAAAACTACATTTTAATAACATTACTTTGCACAAATCTTAACGAAATTGAAATATATTACTTATATGCACAAAAGAATGCTTTCTATGTAATAGAATATGATTAGCATTAATATTTACAAAGCCATACAAAAATATTCAATTATACTAAGGGCTATTATTAGAAATTTCACGAATTGCATTTTCATTAATTTAAGCGTTTTTCTAACAAGTATTAAATGGAAATATGATTTGAATTAGTGTATCTGTCTGTCTAGCCGTCCCTAGCGTCCTTAAATATTTCAAGAATTCCTTTAAAATGATATATGTTATTCAATTTCACTATGTAATGTTCCCTATTTAAAATGGTATTAACAGGTGCTCTATAAATGGTTTGTGTACGGAGAGACTCAAAAAATGCTCATGCATTGCGGTTTAGGGGATGCATTTTTATAATTCAAATTTAAATAACTTTCTAGTCCGCGGTAGCCTGGTCGGTAAGAGCAGCGAGTTCGTGATCGAAAGATTGCGGGTTCGGACCTCGAGCCGGCGGGAGACCATCGTGTACGCTAATGGCGACTGGTGCACGTTAAATTCCGTCGTGGTCGCAAAATCCTCCAAGTTCCCATCAAAAATTATACCTCTGGAGGTTCCGGAACATGGGGTTTAACTCGCTCTGATCCGGATCAAAATTCCAGTTCCTGTTGTTTGGCTGGTTCTGTCATCTTTCACCAGCTTCTGGAGCTAAAGTCGTACTTCCTCCCTATGAGGCGCTCCTAAATAACGGAAGACGCACCCTCATGCCTTAAAAAATCCGGATAGTTTTACTACCGGAGCTCGGAATATCCGAGTGGCACACGATAACAACAACAACAACAAATAACTTTCTAAAGCAAAAATCATTAAGAAATTGACATTCATTATTAATATACTAAAATAGTGTTTCATACCGTATATGATATGCATAACCTTCAGATTTACAGGGCTGCGCTAAATAATTCAGATACAATAAGGGCTAAATTTTCGGTTCTGTTAAGTATTTTAAAGACTTTTCAACAATATTTAAGAGGGATTATGAATCAATTTAGTCTGTGTGTCCGCAAATTTGTCGTGTGATAATATACAGAAAGAAATCTGAAGGTTATATGATATAACGAGAACTTACAGTTGTAAAGTGTAATAATCAAAGCAAACCACGTGATTTACTGTTCTTTTTTTTATATATGTAATTAACTCTCCTCTTGATTAGTTGCTTTATTTATGACTAAACTACTTATATTAAAGACAAATTCTTACATATTCCACACTTTTGCATTCTTCTTTTTCTAGTTTTTTCTCATGTAATATTAGTCAGACTCGTTTATCTTTTAAGAAGATTATATATATATTGTTTTTCTTTTTTTTTTCTTTTAAAGAAAAACGAAAGTGGATTTGTATTATTTCTCTAAAGATTATTGCAGTATTTCAAGTTAGTTACATTTTGCTAATTCCAAAAAAATTAAGAAGATTAAATTGTGCTTATATAGTTTTATATTTTATAATACGTTAAATAACATAGTTAGATGATTACATTATGTAGTGTTTCTTTAATAATATTCTAAATTATAAGGTTTTATGTTTAATACTATTAGAATACATTGTTTTTCAAAATATTTTCATTTTCATTTTCATTTTTTTTTTCAAATAGAGGCATTAATGGATTAAATGTAATTAGTTTTCCGCTTCCTTTTATTTTTTATGGGTGTATATATACATATATATATATTTTTTAAACTTTGCATTAGTGGGATTATCACTGTAGTATATTTTAAATATTATCTTCATTATATCTATATATTATGTATTATTATGAATGCGATTATTTATTAAATAAACGAAATAATATTTATTAAAAATAAAAGTAGGAACTGCTTTATATAAATTAAACTAAAATTATAAAACCTATGTAATATTTCTCTAACTTAAAGCAATTACGTTTACATTTTCTCAAAAGGTACGATTGTGATGTAATTAATAAAATACGCAAGGATTAAAAAATAATAATAATAATATTCATAAAATGACAATATTTAATCAGCTTAATGATCTAATTAAGAAAAAAAATGACATTTTTATTATGAGACAATTTTATGGAAAAATGTATTTTTAAAAGTTATTTCTTCAGAATCTTTGCAAGATATATACAGAATAGGAATTGTTATCATAAATTGACTAAAAAACGTATTCATAAAAAATATAATCAAAATAGGAATTGTTATTTTTTTTTAATACAAAAAATTGTGCAAAAATAAATAAATAAAATGTCATCGCCAATATAGCAACAAAAATTTAAAGGAAGTCCTATACTAAAACTGTACAGCCTATGAAAGTGTGAAAACTGAGTCGTCAATCATGAATTCTATTTTGAAACCATTATTTGAATGATTTTGGTTTCAGTATTGCACAATATTAATTTGATTCTAATAATAATTTGGCTTCTGGTAAATTAAAATTTTAAATAGGTCGTGAAATTGGTATTGTAATTGTGAGTTTAAATTTTTTTAAATTAAATGAGAAAGGGAATAAAGTGCGAAAATCTCGCACGGGTTTGCTAGATCTTTAACATTAAACTATCTCATTTTTATGAATTGAACTTCACTCTACTTGTACAAAATATAAGATACATTTTATTTTTAAAAAACAATCTTTTTAGCTTTTAAATGAATAAAATATTACAGATGTTTCGGAAAAAAAAAATTATATTACATACTAAAAAATCAATTCAATCTATAATAATAATAAAAAAAAAAATGTCTGTCTATCTGTCTGGCTGATTGTACATCTTTACGTGGATGTGTAGAACTAAATTCTAACTTAGAAGTACAAAAAATTGCATACGCTCGCTCAAAATTCTGTCAATATAATTAATGAACTGTTTCGAGTTAGTTTCTAAGAAAAACATTTTCTTTAAATTCATCATCTTTGGAATTAGAATAAAATGTTCTTTTAAAACTTTTTTTCTCAGCATATTGCTTCAGCTGCGCAGAAGATCGTTCTGAAATATTTACAATGAGAAACAAGAAAGAAAAATCATGCAGTACGCATTGATTAGTAACATTTTCCAACTGTACGTAATTGTCGTATCGAATAACTTTTAATACTCTTTGCCTGCGTTATCACACAAAAGACAGAAGGACTGAAAAATATACAGATAGACTAATTGATTTTAAAATTGCTCTTAGGCACTTTGGAAAGTGTTAAAAAGGCTTAACAAAAAAGAAAATGAAGCCGTTAGATTATAATTACAGCTTTTAATCTTTCTGAATATTTTACTGTAGCCCTGTAAATCTGAAAGTTAATCATATCATATTCTATACAAAACAATATTTTAGAATATTAATAATACATGTCAATGTTTTTATGATTTTACAGTAGAAAGTTTTTTAAATATAACTTTTAAAAAATTCTCTCCTAAAACGTAATACATTGGCTTTTTTTTTTTTTTTTTTTTTTTTTTTTTTTTTTGTTGTTGTTGTCTTTGTAAACAAACTAGTTGTACAGAACCTATTAATAACATTTTAAATAGGGAACATTCCATAGGGAACTTGAGTGTATCATTTTTAAAACATTCTCAAAATATTCACGGATGATAGGATCTGGAGAAAAACAGACAGAGAGATAGACAATCGGACAGACAGACGCACAAATTGAAATCATATTCCCACTAAATTTAAAAGAAAGTGTTAAAACGTTCATGTAAACAAAAGTGCAATTCGAGCAAATTTTTATTAATAGCTCTTAAAGTAAATGATTATTTTTATATGGCCATGTAAATCTAATGTTAACCATACTATATTACATAGAAGGCACTCTTTTGTGCATACAAATAATATATTTCAATTACATTAAACTTTGTGGAAAATAAAATTATTAAAATTTTGTTTATAAAAATAACTCTCATACACACAATGCTTTGCAATGCTTTCAAGTGTCCCTGTACACAAACCAGTTTGAAATGTACTCTATTGTACATAGAAAATATCCGATAGGGAATTGAATACCATATTAAAATTTCATTTAAGTTTCTATACAATAAAGTATTAAAATATGGTTTATAGAAATTCCTCTCCTAGAACACAATGCTTTCGAATACTTTTGGGTGTCCCTGTACACAAACCAGAAGAGGTATTCACTCCATTTTCAATAGAGAACATCCGATTGTGAACTTGAATAAAATATATTGGTTTGAAGAAATTCCATAAATATTTACGGGAATTAGAGCGCAGAAAAACAGACAGAGAAACGGACAGACGAACAGTCAGACATCTACACAAATTGAAAGTATATTCACACTAAAAAATGATAGAAAATGTCAAAAAGGCTTAATGAAAACGAAAGTACAATTCTAGCAATTTTTTATTAATAGATCTTAACATAACTGAATATTTTTGTGTCACCCTGTAAATCTAATGATAACCATACTATATTCTATGCAAACCATTCGTTTGTGCATATAAATAACATATTTCAATTTCCTGAAATTTCGTAGAAAGTAAAGTTATTAAAATTTGATTTATAGAAATATCTCACAAAGAAAGAAATGCTTTGGAGTAATTTTGAGTGTCCCTGTACATAAACTACTGGTGGTATGTAATCTATTTTCTATAGGAAACATCCAATACTGAACTTGAAAAACAAATTTCAATTTCATGAAGATATTGTACAGTGAAGGTATGAAAATATGGTTTATAGAAATACTTTTCATAGAACACAAGTCTTTGAAATAATTTCGGGTGTCCCTGTACACAAACCAGTAGAGGTATAAACTCCATTTTCAATAGGTAACATCCGATAGTGAACTTGAATATCATATATCAGTTTCAAGAAATTCAATAAATATTTACGGGAGTTAGAGCTCGGGAAGTCATACAGACGGACAGACGGACAGATACACAAATTGATATCATAGTCACACTTAAAAAAAATGTTAGAAGGTGTTAAAAATGCTTAATGTAATCGAAAGTACAATTCTAGCAAATTTTTATTAATAGCTCTTAATATAACTGAATATTTTTGTATCACCCTGTAAATGTAATACTAATCATGCTATATTCTATGTAAAGCATTCTTTTGTGCATATAAAAAACATATTTCAATTTCCTAAAATTTCCTGGAAAGTAAAGTTATTAAAATTTGATTTATAGAAATATCTCTCATAGAATGCAATGCTTTAGAATACTTTTGAGTGTCCTTGTATATAAAACAGTGATGGTATTTAATCCATTTTATACAGGAAACATCCAATGGTGAACTTGAATAACATATTTCAATTTCATTAAGCTTTGTGTAGAGTAAGGGTATGAAAATGTGGTTTATAGAAATACCTCTCGTAGAACACGATGCTTTGAAATACTTTCGGGTGTCCCTGTATACAAACCAGTAAACGTATAAACTCCATTTTCAATAGGGAATGTCCAATAGTGAACTTGAATAACATATATCAGTTTCAAGAAATTCCACAAATGTTTACGGGCGTTACAGCGCGGACAGACAGACAGACAGACATAAAACGGACAGACAGACAGACAAACCGAAGTCGTTAACACTTTTCAAAATTGTTGGGAAATGTAAAAAATGTTAGAAAGTGTTAAAAACGCTTAATGTAAAAGAAAGTACAATTTTAGCAAATATTTATTAATAGCTCTTTATATAAAGGAATATTTTTGTGTGACCCTGTAAATCTAATGATAATCATGCTATATTCTATGCCAAGCATTTTTTTTGTGCTTATAAATAATATATTTCAATTTCATAAATATTTGGGCAAAGTAAAGTTATTAAAATTTAGTTTATAGAAATATCTCTCATAAAACGCAATGCTTTGGAATACTTTTGTGTGTCCGTGTACACAAATCAGTGGTGGTATTTACTCCATTTTATACAGGAAACATCCGATAGTGAACTTGAATAACATATTTCAATTTCATTAAGATTTGTGTACAGAAAGGGTATGAAAATATGGTTTATAGAAAAATCTCTCGTAGAAGACAATGCTTTGAAATATTTTCGGGGGTCCCTGTACACAAACCAGTAGAGTTATAGACTCCATTTTCAACAGGGAACATCCGATAGTGAACTTGTATAACATATTTGAATTTCATTAAGATTTTTGATCAGTAAGGGTATGAAAATGTGGTTTGTAGACGTGCCTCTCATAGAACACAATGCTTTGAAATATTTTCGAGGGTACCTGTACACAAACCAGTAGAGGTATAAACTCCATTTTCAACAGGGAACATCTGATAGTGAACTTGTATAACATATTTCAATTTCATTAAGATTTTTGTTCAGTAAGGGTATGAAACTATGGTTTGTAGAAATGCCTCTCATAGAACACAATTCTTTGAAATATTTTCGGGGGTCCCTGTACATAAACCAGTTCAGGTATAAACTTCATTTTCAATAGGAAACATCCGATAGTGAACTTGAATAACATATATCAGTTTCAAGAAATTCCATAAATATTTACGGGCGTTAGAGCGCGGACAGACAGACAGACAGACAGACGTACAGACAGACAGAGAAACCGAAGTCATAAACACTTTTCAACCTTGTTGGAAAGTGCAAAAAATTCTGTGACTGACATCTAGATTGAACTGACATCTAAATTGTGGCTCTAGAAAAAATAGTTCCATGTCATACTTATAAATTCTAGTCCCCTTGGAAAGCGAGTTCTAGAAGCCCCTATTCGAATTCTAGAGCGCTTGCCTATATTCTCGAGGGCAAATTTATTTAAAAATCTCTGGAAATAAATGAGACTACAAGAGGCGGGTTTCTGCAACTATAATCTTGGTTTATTACCCAACTCTAGAAAATCAAGCGATAATTTATCGCAATATAAATGATTCAGAATATTTAGAGTGTTTAGAATATTGTTACACCATCTAGAAATGTGTACAGTTGGAATTCTCGATAATTTCGTCTATTCTGTTTATTGGCTTGCCTTATGCGCATAGCTCAGAAATCTATATTTCCAGTTAAGGAATTTAGAAAATGGCCACTTATTCATTCTAGAGAAAAGTGGTATATTTTTTTAGTTTCCCATCATACTATAGTTATGAGGAACTTAGGTAATCGTGAAAAATTTCGACCTCGGTTTTTGACATTTTTATACGTTTTGATGTGAGAAGAATCCAAAAATGACAAAATTTGTATGGTGTCTGTCTGTAGGGTGTCTGTTAGTGTGTTAATGTGTTTATCCGTTAGTGTGTTAGTTCGTTAGATTGTTAGCCTGTTTATACGATATCTCACGAACAAATGATCACAGAGAGGTCAGATCAGTTTTAAAATATTACTTTTGATACTGGCAAGAACCCTATTCATTTACAACATTCGAATTAAAAAACTTCGTAAGTTATTAGAAATTTACGATTTTCTTAACATGGGAGAATAGGACAAAAATTCACTTAAACGTGCATTAAATGGAAACTTTGAAAATTTCGCAAGTTATTGGAAATTTACGACTTTGTTAACAGTAAAGGCATTATAGTGCATGGTTTCTTGGCAGTATAGGGCAAAATTTCACATAAACGTCAATTTTTAGAGATATTTTCATCGTAAAAATGTCAGACTGCTTTTAAAATATTATTTAGAACACTGGCATGAAGATTAATGACTATGAATTTTCCAATATAAAAATTTCGTAAGTTATTAGAATCTTACGAGTTTCTTAACATGGCAGAATAAAGCAAAATATCACATAAACGTCAATCTTGAGGGACATTTTCATCGTAAAGATGTTGAACCACTTTTTAAATATTATTTTGGATACTGTCATGAATATCATAGACTATGAATTTTCCAATTTAAAAAATTCGTAAGTTATTTGGAATTTACGATTTTCTTAACATGTCAGAATAAGGCAAAATTGAGCATAAACATCCATTATGAGGATCATAAATACATTAGAAAACTTCAAAATTACATTTATGATATTTCTTTGAACATGATGGAATACAAATATTCTAATAGGAAAATTTCGTTAATTGTTCGTAATTTACCATTTTTTCAACATAGCAAAATTGTAAATATTTTATGTAAATATGAATTTTGAGGATTATTGCATTGAAAATAGTAGCATGAAAACTAAACAACAGATTTGATCCTGATAAAATAAATAGATTAGAATAAGATAAATATATCGAAGTTATCGGTGGATAACCTATTAGGCGGGGATTTCATTCTGTCACTGTATCAAGCTTTGGTCAAATTCATTTCTTTTAACATGAATATTATATGTCTCGCACTAGAAATTTATGAGAACATAAATATGTGGGGAACTGAGCAGAATCCACCTATGCCAAATAGTTTCTCAGTATACTTTTCGGTTTTATAATAAAATAATCTTTTACTCGAAATTAAAACAAATAAATAAATGAATGAATAAATAAATAACAAATAAAATAAAGTTTTTGAATTCAGTTACTATGTTTGAATAAAAATCTGCACTATCTCTATTTTTAATGATTTTGTGCATCTGCTAAGTAGGAGATATGGCTTATTTTCCCCATTAGTTTACATACTAGGAGAGAAAACGCAGTTAAATGGTAGCGACAGGGCTGAAATTCGGAATGCAGTGAATGTCACTATCTGTACAAGGAAAGAAGAAGAAACAGTGGCTGGATTAAATGCGTACTTGGGTGGGTAGTTGTAAGAAAACTGGAATGCTGTTTACTCTCAATTCAAAATTGTTCATTCGGTATGCTGAAAAATGTTTATGCATCGTGGAGAACGATAACTGTGGTCAGCAAACAAGAAATCTTTCAAATCTTTCAAATGAAAATGGACTAAATTTAAGTAAAATGTTCTATCTAGTAAATTTTTGCTTTGTAATATTACCTGTGATTGATTTTATTACGCTTTAATTCCTGTTTTTTAATTATTATTATTATTATTTTTTTATTATTATCTCTTCTTAAAATTCTTTTTAACTTTCTAATTATTTTTCTAATTAGATTCAAAACATTCACTACTCCTCATACTATAATAATTGTTTACAAAAAAAAAAAAAAAAAAAAAAAAAAAAAAAGAAAAAAACTTAAAAAATGTCATTTAAGTTCAAGTGTTATTTGCTAACAATTCATTTCTAGTTATTATTAATAATTATCTACTTAATCCACATGTGTAATCTAACCTACCCAGGCACGAATGTTTCCGTCTTTTTTAAAGAAATCGAAATCCCCAATTCACACTGGGATAAATTTCTCATTTAAATACATTTACATTAACGCACAAAAAATGTATTACAATAAGTGTACTTAAATGAGAAGTGTATTCTGGTGAGAATTAAAGTTTTCGTTTTCTTTAAAAAAGGCGGAAACGACAATCTGCACTTACCATGTCAGGACAGATTGCGCAAAACAGCTTTCTTGGTTTTATTACAATTTTTTGCATTAAATTAAACCATACCCCAAAAATAATAATGTAAATGTAAAAAAGATATTTAATATGAATTATTATGATTTCAATAATCATTCATAACTAATTTTATAAAATTAATATATATATATATGTGTGGAAAGTTCTGTGGAAAACTCTTTGGAAAGTCATTTCTTGCACAGTCAACAGAAACGCGGTCTCGGATGTATCCAGGAGAACGAGCTGACAAGCGGAAGAGACAGTTGGGATCTGTCTACCATGAAAAGCTGTTGAGACCGTCAGCGCGAATGCTGATGTGGTCATTTTCTTCTAATTAGAGCTTGGAATGTTCTTAGTAGTTAGGTAGAGCCATGGAGGGCTCAATACCTCAATCTCACATATTTGATATAGTACGCGTAGGCGCTATTGTGAATTATAAGTGTGAGTAGGTGTGCTCATATGTTGATTTGTGATAGTCATTTAATGAAGTGAATTTCTTAGTTCTGTGTATCAAGCCAAAGAACCATTAGCTGGATAATAATGAGGATCTGCTGTTATAATATTATTTATGTGTAATTTGTCTTTTGTGTGTCTTCAAATAAATGTGTCGTTATTCAATTTGCATCTCATCATTGCCCCACCTCTAGATGCCCAGCCAAGATTCTACATATATCTATTTAGGTTTAATTATAGTTAATTCCATCGTATCAAGAAGTACCAAAATAACTCCTTTTGAATTACCCACAGGTGTAACCATGAGAAGGAAAGAAGATAAAAGAATACTAGAACTCCTCGAATAGGAAAGGGTATATTCCATGCTCGACAACCTTAACACAATTCGTGAAGAAGCAAGAAAAAACATCCTTAAGATTCAAGAAGAAAATCGTAGATCTTACAACAAGAAGAGAAATAAAGCCCATGTGTATAAAATTAATGACTTAGTTGCCATACAGCGAACTCAGTTTGGAACTGGCATGAACTTAGACCAAAATTCTTAGGTCCATACAAGATTGTGCGTGTGAAGGCCAAGGACCGATATGAAGTCGAGAAGATAGGTGATCACGAAGGTCCTATTCATACTAGTACCTCTGCAAATAATATGAAGTCGTGGGTTGCAAACTAGTCAAAAATCCCAAAAACTTTGAAAAAAAAAAAAAGATTGATCTTTACGCTTAATGTACATAATATTTTTTAATGTATGTTTCTCCTTTTCGTTTTTTTTTTTTTTTTTTTTTTTTTTTTTGTTATTGTATATTTCAGATATCCTTTAGTATCCTAGGCTGATCCGACGGTGAGGACACCTTGCGTCATGATAACAGAGCTCTGTGGAAAGTTCTGTGGAAAACTCTTTGGAAAGTCATTTCTTGCACAGTCAACAGATGACGCTGTCTCGGATGTATCCAGGAGAACGAGCTGCCAAGCGGAAGAGACAGTTGGGATCTGTCTACCATGAAAAGCTGTTGAGACAGTCAGAGCGAAGGCTGATGCGGTAATTTTCTTCTAATTAAAACTTGGAATGCTCTTAGTAGTTGGGTAGAGCCATGGAGGGCTCAATACCTCAATCTTACATATTTGATATAGTACGCGTAGGTGCTATTGTGAATTATAAGTGTGAGTAGGTATGCTCATATGTTCATTTGTGATAGTCATTTAATGAAGTGAACTTCTTAGTTCTGTGTATCAAGCCAAAGAACCATTAGATGGTTAAAAATGAGGATCTGCTGTTATAATATTATTTATGTGTAATTTGTGGATTGTGTGTCTTCAAATAAATGTGTCGTTATTCAATTTGCATCTCATCATGTCCCCACCTCTAGACGACCAGCCAAGATTCTACAAGTGGGGACTCTGCCGCGATGTTAGGAACACCAACAAGATATAAAAGGTAACTTTTATATTTATCATTCTGTTAAGAAAAAAACAATAATGAATAATGTGCTAATGAGATAAGATGAAGCATGAAGAATTTAGTACAATTTTGAATTATAGAAATTAATGAAGAAATATTTTAAGAACAGTTTTATTTCACTAATTTTGGTTTCATTTTGTGCATGTTTAAGATGAAATAAAAATATCACTTGAGAAGAATGAATAGAAGAAGTAATAATTATGATTAAAAATTAAGATTCCGAATAATCTTTTATAATTTTGTTTATTATCGTTTGTTTAATACAACAATGTTATTTTAAAGCGAAATTGATAACTATAATTAAATAAAGAAAAATAATAATGGTGATATTATGTGTGTATAATAACAACTGAGAAATATATAAGATGTTCTAAATATTTTGTTGATTAATATAAATTGTTCTGAATGTGCTTATTTAAATCATGATAATTCTGATCCGAGAAAAAAAAAACCCATAGAATCATTTTCAAGAAAAATGTTCTCATGTTGTTTTGATTATATTTAATTACTAGCGAGCTTCGCCGCTAGCGGGTCAGTATTTTCAAATGAATCACTATAATTAATGAATCACTAACAGAAACTTTTAGTCTTAAGAAAAGAAATTTAAAAAAAAAATAAAAAAAATCATTTCTGATTGGTTAAAAAGTCGGCCCGGGTCCCCACTGCCATCGGCAGCATAGTCCAGTGCGCGCTGCGCGCGCGTATTCCTTCCCTGACCCTTCGTGCCCCCTAAGAAAAAAAAAATCGAATAGGAAATCCTCGAATAGGAAAGGGTATATTCCATGCTCGACAACCTTAACACAATTCGTGAAGAAGCAAGAAAAAACATCCTTAAGATTCAAGAAGAAAATCGTAGATCTTACAACAAGAAGAGAAATAAAGCCCATGTGTATAAAATTAATGACTTAGTTGCCATCCAGCGAACTCAGTTTGGAACTGGCATGAACTTAGACCAAAATTCTTAGGTCCATACAAGATTGTGCGTGTGAAGGCCAAGGACCGATATGAAGTCGAGAAGATAGGTGATCACGAAGGTCCTATTCATACTAGTACCTCTGCAAATAATATGAAGTCGTGGGTTACAAACTAGTCAAAAATCCCAAAAACTTTAAAAAAAAAAAAAGATTGATCTTTACGCTTAATGTACATAATATTTTTTAATGTATGTTTCTCCTTTTCGTTTTTTTTTTTTTTTTTTTTTTTTTTAATTGTATATTTCAGATATCCTTTAGTATCCTAGGCTGATCCGACGGTGAGGACACTTTGCGTCATGATAACAGAGCTCTGTGGAAAGTTCTGTGGAAAACTCTTTGGAAAGTCATTTCTTGCACAGTCAACAGATGACGCTGTCTCGGATGTATCCAGTAGAACGAGCTGCCAAGCGGAAGAGACAGTTGGGATCTGTCTACCATGGAAAGCTGTTGAGACAGTCAGAGCGAAGGCTGATGCGGTAATTTTCTTCTAATTAAAACTTGGAATGCTCTTAGTAGTTGGGTAGAGCCATGGAGGGCTCAATACCTCAATCTTACATATTTGATATAGTACGCGTAGGTGCTATTGTGAATTATAAGTGTGAGTAGGTATGCTCATATGTTCATTTGTGATAGTCATTTAATGAAGTGAACTTCTTAGTTCTGTGTATCAAGCCAAAGAACCATTAGATGGTTAAAAATGAGGATCTGCTGTTATAATATTATTTATGTGTAATTTGTGGATTGTGTGTCTTCAAATAAATGTGTCGTTATTCAATTTGCATCTCATCATGTCCCCACCTCTAGACGACCAGCCAAGATTCTACAAGTGGGGACTCTGCCGCGATGTTAGGAACACCAACAAGATATAAAAGGTAACTTTTATATTTATCATTCTGTTAAGAAAAAAACAATAATGAATAATGTGCTAATGAGATAAGATGAAGCATGAAGAATTTAGTACAATTTTGAATTATAGAAATTAATGAAGAAATATTTTAAGAACAGTTTTATTTCACTAATTTTGGTTTCATTTTGTGCATGTTTAAGATGAAATAAAAATATCACTTGAGAAGAATGAATAGAAGAAGTAATAATTATGATTAAAAATTAAGATTCCGAATAATCTTTTATAATTTTGTTTATTATCGTTTGTTTAATACAACAATGTTATTTTAAAGCGAAATTGATAACTATAATTAAATAAAGAAAAATAATAATGGTGATATTATGTGTGTATAATAACAACTGAGAAATATATAAGATGTTCTAAATATTTTGTTGATTAATATAAATTGTTCTGAATGTGCTTATTTAAATCATGATAATTCTGATCCGAGAAAAAAAAAACCCATAGAATCACTTTCAAGAAAAATGTTCTCATGTTGTTTTGATTATATTTAATTACTAGCGAGCTTCGCCGCTAGCGGGTCAGTATTTTCAAATGAATCACTATAATTAATGAATCACTAACAGAAACTTTTAGTCTTAAGAAAAGAAATTTAAAAAAAAATAAAAAAAAATCATTTCTGATTGGTTAAAATGTCGGCCCGGGTCCCCACTGCCATCGGCAGCATAGTCCAGTGCGCGCTGCGCGCGCGTATTCCTTCCCTGACCCTTCGTGCCCCCTAAGAAAAAAAATTCTGATCGGGTAAAATTTCACACCGGGTCCCCACTGCCTCCGGCAGCGCAGACCCAAGCGCGCTGCGCGCACATATTCCTTCTCAAGTCAAATTTTTATTCTTAAGAAAAGAAAATTTAAAAAATCATTTCTCATCGGGTACAAAGTCTGACCGGGTCCCCACTGGCTTCGGCAGCGCAGTCCCGTGCTCGCTGCGCGCGCAAAAGTTAAAGGATACACGCGCTGCCGGCGCGTATTCCTTCCCTGGCCCTTCGTGTCCCCTAAAAAAACATTTTCCGATCGGGTAAAAACTCACACTGGATCCCCACTGGATCCCTTCGGCAGCGCAGCATGTTCCTTCTCAAATCAAATTTTTATTCTTAAGAAAAGAAAAAAAACTTTTCTCATCGATTAAAAAGTCGGATCGGGTCCCCACTGCCTTCAGCATCGCAGGCCCGTGCACGCTGCGCGCGTACAAGTTAGGGGATACGCGAGCGGTGCACGCCTATTTCTTCCCCGTACTTTCAGCCCCGCCTAATTAACCTTCATATACCAATTTTGAACGGTCTAACTCAATCAGCTGAGATGCAAAAGAAAATCTAATCAGAAGACCTCAAAACGTGTAAATCTGGTGAAAACTTTCGATAATATAAAAGAACTTTAAAATATGTTTCGAATAATGTATTAAAAATAATTTAATCATAATTAGAAACTGAAATATTGAAATTTTAATATATTACAGTGCCATCTGGCGGTAGAAATTTATGTAATCTACTGTTCGATGCCAAATCAACAAAGCTTTCTAATGATGTATTACTTATGAAATTGTTATAATTAGTAGCTGAGATACAAAAGAAAACTGATTCAGGACACCTCAAAACGTGTATATCTGGTGAAAACTTTTCAAAATATAAAAGAACTTTAAAATATCTTTCGAATGATGTATTAAAAATAATTTAACAATACTTACAAATTGAAATATTGAAATTTTTAAATATTACAGCGCCATCTGGCGATAGAAATTTTTGTAATCTACTGTTCGATTCCAAATCAACAAAGCTTTATAATGATATATTACTTATGAAATTATTTTAATTATTAGCTGAGATACAAAATAAAACCAATTCAGGAGACCCCAAAACAGGTAAATCGGATGAAATCTCGAATTCCACTTTCGATAAAATAAAAGTACTTTAAAATACCTTTCGAATGATGTATTAAAAATAATTTAAACATTAATAGAATCTGAAATATTTAAATTTTAAAATATTACAGCGCCATGAGACCTCAAAACGTGTAAGTCAGGTGAAATTTCGAATTCCATTACCTACGGTAGTCGGTTAATGGAAGTAAATAGAGAAAGAAATATTTTTACCTTAAGTGTATTTGTGTTGCTATAGAAACTGGCATCGTCTTTCCAGACAATTTAATTTGCAATTAAAACGTAAACCTTTTGTTTATTGGCAAAAATCGATGAAATTTGAACTGCAAGTTTGTTTTGTGGTGTTAAGATTGTATACTAAGTGTCGTGTGCGAAAGTAAAAAATTGAAGAAAATAGGAATTTGCAATCCTAGTCAAAATACCTCTGATTCTGAATCAGTGGCAGATGATTTTTTTTTCGCTTCCGACCAGTCATATTTCTTCCGTGAATGGGTTGCCATAGTAACGACAAACGGCAACGAACACATTATACTATATCATTATGGAATGGAGGTCACCTTATTCAAATGAATGGTTTAATGCCTAAAATAAAAAAAAATTATAACTCATTCAGTTTTTGAAAAAAATCTCTCTCAATTTTTTGGGAAGTGAATTGTGGAATCGAGAAGTATATACAAAAAAAAAAAAAAAAAAAAAAAAAAGAAAGAAATGTTTTATCTCTAAATGATTTTGAGTTATAAAATATTTTATGAAAAAATCGATGTTTCGTTAAATCTAAAAATATGGATCGCTAATCCGTATTTTGTAAAAATGTTTATATGGTTCGAAACAGGATTAAATGACCTTTCCAAATATACCAGTTGATAAGAAATCGGTCTGTTATTCTTTCGTACAGGGCGTGTTTCAAAAAAGACGATCGAGAAAAAGCGAAATTTTCAACCCTTTTTAAAACTTTTTTTTTTAAATATAAAAAATCCGTATTTTAAAAAAAAGTACCGTAAGAATCGGTAATAAATTCTCTTTCTCGTGGTACAGGTGTATTTTTGATATCTCCATTAGATCGGCAGCGATCGGTTTACAAAAACCCACGAAATTTCCTCTTTCTCCTTCTTCTTTTCAGGTACGCGGTTCCGGCCGAAAATGACGATCACCTGCCATTTTGAATCATTTTTTCGTTAGACATGGGTCGACATTTTAATTAATGTCTCCGCTAATTAGGGTCGCATCGTTTAGCAAATTAGATATCGTAAATCTGCGATAAATTCTCCGTCCGACGGTACCTGTTCGAAGTCCGTGCAACCAATAGCGGCCGAGCCTTAGCTGCTTCAAGCCATTTCTCACAGACGCACAGACACACACACACACGCCCGCGCGCACAGATTTTAATAATATAAGAGACTAGCGAGCTTCGCTCGCTAGCGGGTCAGTATTTTCAAATGAATCACTGAAATTAATGAATCACTAACAGTAACTTTTAGTGTTAAGAAAAGAAATTTAAAAAAAAATCATTTCTCATTGGGTAAAAAGTCGGCCCGGGTCCCCACTGCCTTCGGCAGCGCAGTCCCGTGCGCGCTGCGCGCGCACAACTTCAGGGATACACGCGCTACGCGCGCGTATTCCTTCCCTCACCCTTCGTGGCTCCTAAAAAAAAAATCGGATCGGGTAAAAACTCCCATCGGGTCCCCACTGCCTCCGGCAGCGCAGACAAATGCGCGCTGCGCGCGCACGAGCGGAGGTATACGTGCGCTGCGCGCACATATTCCTACTCAAGTCAAAATTTTATTCTTAAGAAAATTTAAAAAATCATTTCTCATCGGGTAAAAATTCGGACCGGGTCCCCACTGCCTTCCGCAGCGCAGGCCCGTGCGCGCTGCGCACGCAGCGCGCGTATTCCTTCCCTGACCCTTCGTGCCTGAAAAAAAAAATTCTGATAGGGTAAAAACACCCACCGGGTCCCCACTGCCTCTGGCAGCGCAGACCCATGCGCGCTGCGCGCGCACGTGTGAAGGTATACGTGCGCTGCGCGCACATATTCCTTAAGAAAATTTAAAAAATCATTTGTCATCGGGTACAAATTCGGACCGGGTCTCCACTGCCATTCTGCAGCGCAGTCCCGTGCGTTCTGCGCGCGCACAAGTTAGGAGATACGCGCGCGGTGCACGCCTATTTCTTCCCCCACCCTTTCATGCCCTCTTAATTAACCTACGTATACGAATTTTGAACGATTTAGCTCAATTGGCTGAGATGCAAAAGAAAACGTAATCAGGACACCTCAAAACGTGTAAATCTGGTGAAAACTTTCGATTATATAAAAGTACTTTAAAATATCTTTCGAATGATGTATTAAAAATAATTTAATCATAATTAGAAATTGAAAAATTGAAATTTTAAAATATTACAGCGCCATCTGGCGGTAGAAATTTCTGTATTCCACTGTTCGATTCCAAATCAAAAAAGCTTTCTAATGATGTATTACTCATGAAATTATTTTAATTTGTAGCTGAGAAACAAAAGAAAACTAATTCAGGAAACCTCAAAACGTGCAAATCTGGTGAAAACTTTCGATAATATAAAAGAACTTTAAAATATCTTTCGAATGATGTATTAAAAAAAATTTAATCATAATTAGAAATTGAAATATTGAAATCTGAAAATATTACAGCGCCATCTGGCGTTACGAATTTCTGTATTCCACTGTTCGATTTCAAATCAAAAAAGCGTTCTAATGATGTATTACTTATGAAATTATTTTAATTAGTAGCTGAAATACAAAAGAAAACCTAATCAGGACGTGTAAATTGGGTGAAATCTCGCGCGGTATACACCTATTTCTTCCCCACCCTTTCAGCCCCTCCTAATTAATCTACGTAAAGCAATTTTGAACGGTCTAACTCTATTAACTGAGATGCAAAAGAAAACCTAATCAGGAGACCTCAAAACGTGTAAATCAGGTGAAAACTTTCGATAATATAAAAAAAAACATTAAAATATCTTTCAAATAATGTATTAAAAATAATTTAATCATAATTAGAAATTGAAATTTAAAATATTAAAGCGCCATCTTGTGGTAGAAATTTCTGTAACGTTCAGTTCGATTCCAAATCAGCAAAGCTTTCTAATGATGTATTACTTATGAAATTATTTTAATTAGTAGCTGAGATACAAAAGAAGACTGATGCGGGAGACCTCAAAACGTGCAAATCTGGTGAAAACTTTCGATAATATAAAAGAACTTTAAAATATCTTTCGAATGATGTATTAAAAATAATTTAATCATAATTAGAAATTGAAATATGCTTTTTTGAATAAAATTTAATTTGGAATTAAAATGTTTATTGACGAAAATCGATGCAATTTGAACTGCTAGTTTATTTTATGGTTTTAAGATTGTATACCAAGTGACGTGTGCGAATTCTAAAAATTCAAGAAAATAGAAATGTGAAATTCTTTATCCCAGTTAAAATACATCCGATTATCAACGGCAGGTGTTCTTTTTTTTCTTCTTCTTCTTCTTCTTCCTTTTTGTCGAGAAAGCAGAAATTTCTCTTCCTTGAAGTGGTTCCCATGGAAACAACAAACGGCAATCGAATTCGTAAAATCACTACGGAAGGAAGACCGCGTGTTCAATTCAGTGGGTTTAAAGCGTGAAATTAAAAAATGTATAACTCATTAAGTTTTTGAAATTTTCTCTCAATCTTTAGGGAATTCAAATGTTTAAGCAAGATCTATATACAAAAAAAAAAAAAATGATTTATCTCTAAACGCTTTTGAGTTATAAAATGTTTTGCGAAAAAATCGATGTTTCGTAAAATCTAAAAATATAGATCGCTAATCCGTATTTTGTAAAAATTTTTATATGGTTCGAAAGAGGATTAAATGGCCTTTCTTTATATACCAGCTGTTAAGAAATGGAAGGAATACTCGGTCGTACAGGTCGTTAAAAAAAAAAAACGACCGCGAAAAAGTGAAATTTTCGACCCTTTTTAAAACTTTTTTTAAAAATATAAAAAATCCGTATTTGAAAAAAAATTGTACCGTAAGAATCTATAATAATAAAAGGAAAGGTTTGTCTGTCTGTCTGTCTGTCTGTCTGTCTGTCTGTCTGTTCTTTTATACGTTCAGCCCCTATTGAACGCAGAAGTACAAAAATTGACATACGGATGCTCTGGAGCCTTTCCGATGTTTTCCTCGAAACAGAATTTAAAAATTTTAATTAGTTGTGGAGATATTAATTAAAATGTCCACTCATGTCTAATCTAAAAGCGATCTCAAAGCAGAAAAAGTGGAAAATAAATTAGAAATATTTGTCCGATCGTTACAATTTCGATACCAAATGAAAGGGGCATTTTTTCTGAATCTAAGTGTGCAAGTGGTTTATCGGTACAACAATTAGATTTTTTAAAATTAACTAAAGTATGTATTTTCTGTGGCAACATCATTTCAAATGCCAGTAATGAAGACCCATCGTCTGTCATCAAAAAGGAAATGATTGCAACCGATCAAGATGTCACGTGTTTTGTAGTAGGGAAAAATATTGCAATTTTAAATTTTTTTCAAATTTTAATTCACGTTACATTTGAGTTCATATTCGGCCTAGACAGCATATTATAAAGCTACTGTTCAATTTTCATGAAAATATGTGGATAAACAAAAAAATGAGATTAAATTTTGTATTATATTTTCAACTATTTTAAATTGAGATATGCCGTTGAAATTTCGTAATATTGGTGTTTTTAACGCCCGATATTTCGATTCTGAATATTTTTGAAAGTGTAGAATTATTAGGAAGGGCTTGAAGGGGAGGGGGGGGGGGCAAGCAAACGGCCAGAAAAAAAAAATAAAAAAAAAAAATAAATAAATAAATAAATAAAAAGAGTTACAGCGTTTGAAATTGTTATTATTAGGTTTCAAGGAAAGATAAATCGATTGCGGATATTTTCAAGTGTAAAATTATTAAAAGGGACGGAAAGGGGGGGAGGGGCAAAAACGTAAAAAAGGAACGGTTGTTTCGGAGAAAATAACGGAAAACCCAGAACGCCTTTATTCTTTTATATTTTGCAGAATCTCGAATTCTGATACTCCTTTCACATTTCATACTATGGATTTTGAACAGTATTTAGCCCGGAATTACCCAAGTTTCGGAGAAAACCACGAAAAAGTCAGACATAAATCGTTTTATAATAGTGTTTATATCATTTTTGTATCTCAGCTTTTAATTAGCATAATTTCAAAAGTAATATGTCATTTTGAAACTTATTTGAATGGAATTTCAAGAGTAGACGCCACAAATTTCTGTCACCTTCCATTAACCGACTATCATAAGTAATGGGATTTGAGATTTCACGTGATTTACACGTTTTAAGGTTTCCTGATTAGGTTTTCTTTTGTATCTCAGCTACTAATTAAAATAATTTTATAAGTAATACATTATTTGAAAGCTTTATTGATTTAGAATTGAACAGTAGATTACAGAATTTTCTACCGCCAGATGGCGCTGTAATATTTATAAATTTCAATATTTCGAATTCTGAATATGATTAAATTATTTTTAATGCATCATTCGAAAGATATTTTAAAGTACTTTTATACTATCGAAAGTGGGATTCGAGATTTCACCTAATTTACACGTTTTGAGGTCTCCTGAATCGGTTTTCTTTTGTATCTCAGGTACTAATTAAAATAATTTCATAAGTAATACATCATTTGAAAGATTTGTTGATTTGGAATCGAACAGTGGAATACAGAAATTTGTACCGCCAGATGGCGCTATAATATTTTAAAATTTCAATATTTCAATTTCTAATTATGATTAAATTATTTTTAATATATCAATTGAAAGATATTTTAAAGTTCTTTTAAATTATCGAAAGTTTTCACCAGATTTACATGTTTTGAGGTGTCCTGAATCAGTTTTTTTTTTTGTATCTCAATTATTAATTAAAAAAATTTCATAAGTAATACATCATTTGAAAGCTTTGTTGACTTGATACACATTTTAAAGTACTTTTACATTATCGAAAATGGAATTCGAGATTTCACCCGATTTACACGTTTTGAGGTCTCCTAATTAGGTTTTCTTTTGTATCTCAGCTACTAATTAAAATAATTTCATAAGTAATACATCATTAGAAAGCTTTTTTGATTTGGAATCGAACAGTGGATTACAGAAATTTCTACCGCCAGATGGTGCTGTAATATTTTCAAATTTCAATATTTGAATTTCTAATTATGATTAAATTATTTATAATGCATCATTCGAAAGATATTTTAAAGTTCTTTTATATTATCGACGGTTTTCACCAGATTTACACGTTTTGAGGTCTCCTGAATTAGTTTTCTTTTGTATCTCAGCTACTAATTAAAATAATTTCGTAATACATCATTAGAAAGCTTTTTTGATTTGGAATCGAACAGTGGAATACAGAAATTTGTACCGCCAGATGGCGCTGTAACATTTTAAAATTTCAATATTTCAATTTCTAATTATCATTAAATTATTTGTAATACATCATTCGAAAGATATTTTAAAGTTTTTTAAATTATCGAAAGTTTTCTCCAGATTTACACGTTTTGAGGTGTCCTGAATCAGTTTTTTTTTTTTTTTTTTGTATCTCAGTTATTAATTAAAAAAAGTTCATAAGTAAAACATCATTTGAAAGCTTATTTTAGTTGATACACATTTTAAAGTACATTTACATTATCGAAAATGGAATTGGAGATTTCAACCGATTTACACGTTTTGAGGTCTCCTGATTAGGTTTTCTTTTGTATCTCATCTACTAATTAAAATAATTTCATGAGTAATACATCATTTGAAAGCTTTGTTTATCTGGAATGGAACAATAGATTACAGAAATTTCTACAGCCAGATGGCGCTGTAATATTTTTAAATTTCAATATTTCATATTCTAATTATGATTAAATTATTTCTAATACATCATTCGAAAGATATTTTAAAGTTCTTTTATACATTATCGAAAGTGGAATTCGAGATTTCACCTGATTTACAATTTAAAGTGTCCTGATCAGGTTTTCTTTTGCATCTCAGCTAATTGAGTAAGACCGTTCAAAATTGGTATATGCAAGTTAATTAGGAGGGGCTGGAACGGTGGGGAAGGAATAGGCGCGCATGGGTTTGGGACCCGGTGCGAGTTTTTACCCGTTGATAAAAGATTTTTTTTAAATTTTATTTTCTTAATAATAAAAGTTTGAGTTGAGAAGGAATATGCGTGTACAGCGCACGTATATCCTCAAACGTGCGCGCACAGCGCGCATTGGTCTGCGCTGCCGACGGCAGTGGCGTCCCGGTGTGAGTTTTTACCCGATACTAAATGATATATTTTTTAATTCCTTTTCTTAAGAATGAAAGTTTATGAGTAATAACATGGAATTTTGAGAAGTCATAAGGATGGTGAAGGAATACGTGCGCGCAGCGCACGGGTCTACGCTGCCGAAGGCAGTGGGGACCCGGTGCGACATTTTTCCTGATCAGAATTTTTTTTTCTCTTTTTTTATCACATGATAAAAATTAATGCAATTTTTAGAATTCATTAATTTTTGTGATTCATTTAAAAATAGTGACCAGCGAAGCGGGCGTAGCCTGCTAGTCAGTAATAAATGCTCTTTCTTTTGGTACAAGTGTATTTTCGATACGTCGAACCGTTCAAACAGGGTCGCTTTACAAAACCCCCCGAAATTTTCTCTCTTTGCTTTTTCTTTCGAGGTAGGCTGTTCCGTAACAAAATGGCCGTCGCCCGCGATTTCGAATCGTTTTTTTCGTTAGACAATGGTCGACATTTTAATTAATATCTCCGCTGATTAGGGTCGCATCGTTTAGCAAATTAGATAACCCAGATCTGCGATAAATTCTCTGTCCATCTGTACCTGTTCGAAGTCCGTGCGACCGTTAGCGGCCGAGTTTTGCTGCGTCAAGCAGTTTCTCACAGACAGACAGACACACAGACACACGCGTACAGATTTTAATAATATAAGGAGATGTATCAATTCGGTAGAAATGTTGAAATATTTTTTGGTATAAGTGATTATTTGGAGTTATAATGGCACAAAACTTATTACAAGGTATTAGAAAGGCAGATTTAAAAATAATAGCTGAAGAATTAAGCCTAACTGTTCCGGCAAAAGCTAAGGTATTTGAAATCAAAACTTTAATTGAGAGTTCTGATATTTAAAAAATTGATTTAGAATTTGTTAGAGGTGTTGTTAAAATGTTGGTAGAAGAGCAAAAATTTAAATCATTAGAAGAACAGGCCAGAATAGAGTTTGAAAAGATTAAATTATCCCAGTTAGAAAAATAAATCGAACTTCATAATTTGAAATTACAAGCTGCAGCAAATAACTCTAGTAATAATGTTGAGCAATCAAATTCGGAAACTACTTCCCAGTCATTAGAAAATATAATTAGAAGTATTAGGACCCTCACCATTTCAGTACCTGAGAAACCGGAAGCTTTGCACTTATTTTTTCAATCCCTTGAAAAAGCATTCATTTCTAAAAATGTACCGTCTAAATTTAAATCGGAAATATTGACTAATTTATTGGGAGATAAATAATTGGGAGTAATCAGGTTCTTGCGTACGTAACCACCGAAAAAATTAACGATTATGAAAAAGTTAAGGAATTAATTTTAAGACAATTTCAACCAACGCCGCGTTAATGTTTAAGTAATTTTAAAAAAGCGCTGCGGAATCCGTCAGAATCCCATGTCCAGTTTGCTTCCCGTAAGCGCTTCTTTTATTACTATTATTACTATTGTAGATTGAGAGGAGTTAACGATGTTAACCTTCCAGCGGGCGCGCGTATATGAGAGATACACTAGCGGTGAATCTCGTTGTATATCTAAAAGTCAGAGAGCATTTGGAACATTTATCTTTGGCTATTCACTCAGTATATATTCATCTATTTTCAGTTATCTTTTGATCCTCGAGACAATGATATGAAGCTGTATATTTGCTATTGGTATATGAAAAATACGCGCGACCGTTCATGTAATGTTTTGTTATATTTGATTTTTTTTTTTAATGATTCTCTGTTGTTTTTGTTTTAAACATCATTATTTTAAATATTTTTAAAATGAATTAACTTTTAACATTACACTTTTTATAAAAAATGGCAAAACATCAACTATATTTTTTGTTTTATTTTCAAATAGTTCCGATGTTTTTTTGATTACTTTATATTGATTTTGTGCTTTTAGTTTCATTCTGTCAGTAATTTTTTTAATGAATAAAAGTTCCAATTGAATTTTCTTATTAATTTTCAAATGGTTATAGTATAATTAAAATATACAGATACTTTAAAATACGTATTTTAAAGTAGTGTATGTGAAAAATACACGCGACCTTTCATGTTCGTATAAGCAGCGCGCCCGCTGGAAGGTTAAACAATTGTGTGATCTTATAGTATCTGATAGGTTATATGAAACGTTGGATTCTAGAACTAAGGAACATATCAGCATTCGAGAAGGTCAAAACTGGTTTAAACCCAATGAATTACGTCGAGAGTGTGATTTATTCTACTCTTCTAGAGGGGAATCGTTAATTGAAACTAATAATACGCGAAGCGAACGTTCAGAGAATAAGCAGTTTGTAAACAAAACTCCTTTTAGAAAGGCACAGGCACAGTATAATAATAAAGATCCCATAATACGAAATTCGGTGCCTAATCAAACTCACGAAAAACATGAAAAAATGTGTTACATTTGTGGGGCGAAAGGGAAAACGTTCCATTTCGCTAGAGTCTGTCCTCAACGTTTTGCAGGAAAAAAAAGTCCGTGAAAATCTTATAACGAATTCAGTAGTTCAATCCGAAACGAATAATAGTTGTCCGATTGATCTAATTGCTAATGAGCTTGAATATGTTGATATTTTAGTGGATGATATTCCACTTAAAGCGTTAAAAGATACAGGGTCTTTAACTTTAGTTGTAAATAAAAACATCATTTCACACACTAAAAATGTTATTTCTAAAACGACACTACTTAGCTGCTTTAATGAAAAGAAAGATGCAAATCTAGCTGAATTTAAAATATCTTTGCCTAATCGTGATTCAGGAAATATAATCGGTGCATTGTGCAAAAAAATGTCATGCGACGTAATTCTGCCTGGTAATATCTTTCATATTCTGAAACAGCAAAATAAAAAGGAGACAGATGTTTAGAATTCGAAAGACGAAGGGGGGGGATTGTTTTCCAATTTCGGGGGGAAGCGATGCCAATGAAGCAGATGAATGTTCTTTTTCTTTATTTGATCGAAGGGAAAATGAAATAGATTCTTTTTTTTTTCAAATATGTGCAATTTTTCAGAAGAAACGGAATTGGATGTTAGTCATATATTAAATAAGTCATTAAAAGATAATTTAAGAGAGTTAATAAAAAAATTATAAGCCAGTTAAAACAAAAAAGTACTGATTTAAAAATGTCCATTATTTTATCTGATGATTCACCAGTATGTTTACATTCTCGCAGGTTGTCATTCGTAGAAAAAATAGAAGTAGATAAATAAATTGATCAGTGGTTGAAGGATGGTATAATTAGAGAAAGTACGTCAAATTACGTTTCGCCAATAGTGGTGTGTAGGAAAAAAGACGGAGGAATAAGATTATGCTGCGATTATCGTATGTTAAATAAGGAAATAATCAAAGATAAATACCCGTTGCCAAATATTGAGAATTTATTTGATAGATTAGGCGAGGGTAAATTCTTTTCCACACTAGATTTAAAGAGTGCGTTTTTACAAGTTGATGTAGAGGAAAAAAGTAGGAAATATACAGCTTTTGTGGCCGATAATGCCCAGTATGAGTTTCTAAAAGTCCCCTATGGGTTATGTAATAGTCCCTTAGTATTTCAGAGTTTCGTAAATTATGTGTTTAAAGACTTATTAAAAGATGGTACTGTTTTATTTATTTAGACGATATAATTATTCCATATAATGATGAGAATGAAGGGTTAGATAAATTAAAACGTGTGTTAGAAACGGCATCAAAATTTGGTCTAGAATTAAATTTAAAGAAATGCCAGTTTTTGAAATGAAAGATCGATTTCTTAGGTCACATAATTGAGAATGGCACGATTAAACCGTCAGTAGAAAAAAAACTCTTGCAGTCCAAAATTTCCCAGAACCCCGTAATGCTAGAGAAGTGCAGAGTTTCTTAGGTTTAACGGGTTACTTTAGAAAATTTATTCGTTCATATGCCAACATAGCCAGACCCCTTAGTGACTTATTACGTGCTTCCATTGCTTTAAATTCGAGAAAGAGCAGAAATTGGCTTTTCAAAAGCTGAAAGATATTTTATCCAATACGCCTGTGTTATATCTTTTTAAGCAACGTTATAAATTGGAAGTTCATACAGATGCATCTAAATTAGGATTCGGTGCTATCTTATTGCAACAAGACGACGATGGACAGTACTATCCTATCCATTATATGAGTAAAAAGACCTCTGTAAAAGAAGAAAAATACTGCAGTTATGAGTTAGAAGTGTTAGCGATAGTCGAGGCCCTTAAAAAATTTAGGAACTATTCATTAGGCAGTAAATTTAAAATTTATACTGACTGTCAAGTGTTCACTAAATCTTTAAATAAACGTGAATTGACACCTAAGGTAGCCGGGCGGTCTTACCTGCTACAGGAATTTGATTATTAAGTAGTGCATCGTCCTGGTAAACAAATGCAGCACGTAGATACTCTCAGCCGACACCCTGTAATGGCTGTAACTACTGACACTCTCACTCATCGTATTGCTGCTGCTCAAGAAAATGACGAATACATTAAAACGATGAAATCTCTTTTACAGCAGAATCAAAATGACGAATATGTGTTAAAAAATAACATTTTATATAAAGTGTTAAGTAACAGGGATGTACTAGTTGTCCCAGAAACCATGCAAATTGAGGTCGTAAAGAAATGTCATGCCCTAGGACATTTTTCTGTTAATAAAACTGAAGAGTTAGATATAAGAGATTACTATTTTTCTAATATGAAAAAATGTATAGATAATGTTGTAAAAAGTTGTATAGACTGTATACTAATAAATAAGAAGCAGGGAAAAGGAGAAGGTTTTTTGAACCCTATCCCGAAAGAAGATATACCATTATCTACTTATCATATCGATTTTGTGGGTCCATTACCGACCACTAATAAAAAGTATAATTACATTTTCACCGTTATAGATGGATTTAGTAAATTTCCATGGTTATATTCTAAAAAATCAACTTATTCAGTAGATGCCATGTAAAAATTAAAACAACAAGCTGCTATTTTTGGCAACCCATTAAGAATAATATCTGATCGTGGAGCTGCGTTCACATCGAAAGACTTTAAAGATTACTGTGAATCAGAGGGAATCGAACATGTCACCATCACAACTGGAATCCCAAGAGGAAACGGCCAAATAGAGAGGCTTCATCGAACAATCTTACCTGTATTATCCAAGTTATCTATAGATGACCCGAACAAGTTGTACAAGTTTGTTGAGGCTGTCCAGAGAACAGTTAATTCCATCGTATCAAGAAGTACCAAAATAACTCCTTTTGAATTACCCACAGGTGTAACCATGAGAAGGAAGGAAGATAACAGAATACTAGAACTCCTCGAATAGGAAAGGGTATATTCCATGCTCGACAACCTTAACACAATTCGTGAAGAAGCAAGAAAAAACATCCTTAAGATTCAAGAAGAAAATCGTAGATCTTACAACAAGAAGAGAAATAAAGCCCATGTGTATGAAATTAATGACATAGTTGCCATCCAGCGAACTCAGTTTGGAACTGGCATGAACTTAGACCAAAATTCTTAGGTCCATACAAGATTGTGCGTGTGAAGGCCAAGGACCGATATGAAGTCGAGAAGATAGGTGATCACGAAGGTCCTATTCATACTAGTACCTCTGCAAATAATATGAAGTCGTGGGTTACAAACTAGTCAAAAATCCCAAAAACTTTGAAAAAAAAAAGATTGATCTTTACGCTTAATGTACATAATATTTTTTAATGTATGTTTCTCCTTTTCGTTTTTTTTTTTTTTTTTTTTTTTTTATTGTATATTTCAGATATCCTTTAGTATCCTAGGCTGATCCGACGGTGAGGACACCTTGCGTCATGATAACAGAGCTCTGTGGAAAGTTCTGTGGAAAACTCTTTGGAAAGTCATTTCTTGCACAGTCAACAGATGACGCTGTCTCGGATGTATCCAGGAGAACGAGCTGCCAAGCGGAAGAGACAGTTGGGATCTGTCTACCATGGAAAGCTGTTGAGACAGTCAGAGCGAAGGCTGATGCGGTAATTTTCTTCTAATTAAAACTTGGAATGCTCTTAGTAGTTGGGTAGAGCCATGGAGGGCTCAATACCTCAATCTTACATATTTGATATAGTACGCGTAGGTGCTATTGTGAATTATAAGTGTGAGTAGGTATGCTCATATGTTCATTTGTGATAGTCATTTAATGAAGTGAACTTCTTAGTTCTGTGTATCAAGCCAAAGAACCATTAGCTGGATAATAATGAGGATCTGCTGTTATAATATTATTTATGTGTAATTTGTCTTTTGTGTGTCTTCAAATAAATGTGTCGTTATTCAATTTGCATCTCATCATTGCCCCACCTCTAGACGCCCAGCCAAGATTCTACATATATCTATTTAGGTTTATTTTTATCAATCTATTTTGTGTGCAGACTCTCCTAACTTAACTCGTACACACACACACACATATATATATATATATATATATATATATATATATAACTCTCTATATTAGTAATCGAAATATATCTAAAATTAAATGAACTATTATTTTAAGGCAAACATGTGTAACGGATAAATATATTTCCTGTCAATATTATATCAACTTTTATTTATTTATTTATTTATTTATTTTTAATTTTTATACTTTAGGAAATTATATCGTTATTCTGAATTATTATATTTTAGATAATTTAATCTGTTACATTTGCTTAAATTTTTATACTTGCGAAATACTTAAAAAAAAATAAAAAAAAAAAATAAAAAATCAATGTTAATTAAATAAAATAATTTTTAGTTAATTTAAGGAAGATAAGAGATATATTTATTTTTTAATTACATTTGGATAGAAAGTGGCTTTAAATTAAAATTCTTTTTCCCGCTTCACTGTCGAAAACTGTCAGTTACGTTCTTAATTATCTTTTTTCCTTTAACATTTTCTGATTAGATTTATACATTTTTTCGGTTAAAATTTGAAGGAAAAGATTTAATATTTGCTTTAAGTTTATCTCCTTTTGCTTAAACTTTTTTCCGTTTATTGATATATTTTCCCAAACTATTTTTCTCAAAATATTAATCTCTTGAGAAAAAATATATGTTTTTTAAAGTTAGGAATTTTAGATGTGACGCCTTCATATCAAAAGTGAAAAAAGAAAACTGAAATTGTGATTAAAACGATGCCATCTCTTGTAATATCCATTTCTTTATAAATTAATCCGAGAAAAATGAATTTATGAATGACTCCACTGTTATGCAGATTTCTTGGGCAATTTGCTACTTTGAAAGATTTATATGATTTTTGTTATGCCGAAGTATTGCACTAAAAATTTAAATAACAACTATACTTTATTTTATTTTTTAAATGCCTGATTATTTTTTAAATCAATTTATAAATGTTTTATTACTACTTTTATTAAGTCTAACCCACAATATCCAACACCAATAAGAAGAAATTGACAAACTACACAAGATATGTATTCTACAGTGGATCCCCGCGCATGTCGGCATCCCTGGAAACGAAGTGGCAGATCAACTTGCCAAGAAAGGGAGAAATCTCAATAATGAAAATATCGCTAAGGTCACTCTTGACGATGTTAATGCGATGGCAAGATTCCGTTTGAGAGAAAACACCATTAAAAAAGACTCGCAGATCTGTGAAATAAACGCTAACAGTGACCTTACCAAAACTATTCCCCGCCTTAGAACTGGTCATTATCGAGGTATGAAGATCCTGAGAGATGGCAATAGAACTTACCGTATCTGCAGCAACTGTGATGATGTTCCACTAACACCAAAACATATTTTTGACTGCCCAGCCATTTTAAGATCCCTGGCTCAGCTTGGGGAATTCTCCCCCTTTGACATCGAGAGTCTGTACTCCGATAACATCAAGGAGTTGGCCGGCTGTGTTTTGCACACTCATGGTTCTCTATAGTTCTCCCCATGGACACGACACCAACCAACCATTAAATAAATCACGGGAAATACTTTAAAAAATCATACATTATTTTAACTACGGTTTGCAGCTAAAAAACAATTTGTTGTCAATCGGCAAACATGAGATATTAGCGCTTCAATATTATACTAATAGTACTTTAGATGACAGAATTGGGTATTTTGCCGAAAGGAAACATACGTATTTTAAGGGTTGAAATACTTAAAAATGAAAACTTTTTTAAAATGACAAAAAAAATTATGAAAGCACTACTGATTTCAAAAGAACTTGGCCTTTCTTCTTCAGGTGAAAAATACGTTCAACTGCCTAGGAGGCAAAAGCAAGATTTGATTTATTTTTATACATAGTATATAGTGTATACAGTATATATTGCTACATTTCATTATATATTCAAGTGTTTTAAATTGAAGTTTGAACATAATGTTACAAAATCATATATGTAAGAAAATGGAATTACATTCAACGGCAAATTATTTCAGTATTTTTAACCGTTCGAAATGCCGTCATATCTGAAATTTGGATTAGGCAGAAAATATTGGCATCAGTAAATTTTCTTCATAAATTTATTTAATTTATTTATTATTTATTTATTTTTACGCTATTTTTCTTTCTGCAGCAATGTCATCACAGCTTATGGTTTTATAACTTCGTTTATTATGGAAAAGAAATGTGTTCCTCTACTACGCATTTCCTAAAACATATTGTTTATACAGCCTATTATATTATTCAAACAGCTGAATTTTCATTCCACCAAAATCCAAAATCATAATAATCATACCATCATAATAAGACAAAAATCACAAATTTGTCTTTTCCTTGAAAAAACATGTTCTATATACTTTTTTTTTTTTTTTTTTTTCAGATTCTAATATTCATTTTGACTATAACCTTTTTCCCATGGAAATGTTATTGATGCAGCTCTGAGAAATACTCTTGTTTGGCTACAATTCTATTCTATGAACAGATGTTTTATCTTTATATATATGAGGTAAAAGAATTTTCTATTTGTTCTGAACATAATTTAATATCCTAATCGAAAAAAAAAAAATGAAACACACATCCAGAACTTTTTAAGACTGTTTAATCTACTTCAGACGTATCCCATGCAGCACAAAATGTTTCAGTTATGTTGCAAAAATCTTACTACCTTTCAAAAACATAACACGCTCAAGTATGCTCTCTTATACCTTTCTAAAATATTCGCAATTTGCGATATTCCATCTGTTAAGTAATTAAAACGTTTCTGTTATGTATCTGATTTTTTGTTACGATCGCGGACATTTCTAAGTTTTTGAAACTAATCAGAAAGCAAATTGAACGTTTCTGAAATATTTCCAATGTTTCGATGTTATAGGATTTTTGCATTTCTGCAACATTTTATGCTGTTAGGGATCCCTATTACAATTTCACATTACAATTTCACATAAAATTTTTGTCTCATTCTTTATTCCGTCTCTTTTTCACATCTAATGAAAAATGACGCTTTTGTCTTGACGGAAGGTCATAAAATAACAGAAACACAGTTGGTGTGTAGAAAATGAAAGTAAAAAATAAAATAATAGTAATAAAAAAAAATAATTAATTAACTATACTGGTTTGAAAAAAAAAATAGCTGTATTATATTTTTTTTTTTTGGTCAGCTTTATGTTTTCAAGGATGCTGAATTTAAAAATTGTGGTCCATTTATGTCCAACAAGTACGGACATTCTCGCAAAATATTAAGAGTTTACATTAAACAATCACTAACTTTATAGCACTGAACTAAACATAATTTTTTTAATAATTTAACAAACAATAAGTTGGTAATATATTTAACGTTCACTGTTCATTATTTTTGCCTGCGGAAACTTATTTTTCGTCATTATGATGCTTCTGTGAACACGTTTTCGCTTTCACCCCATTTCTCATATTTTCCATATTATATTAGTTTTCTTTTCTTTCTTTTAGTTAATTCTTATAAATATTATTTTAAAATAAAAATAACTTTTTAACGTACTTTTATATAATCTTTAATGGGGCACTAGATTTCATTTATACACACAGTATTAAACAAAAAATAATATTTTTAATTTGCAAAGAAAAAAAAAATATATATGGATATTTTTTCTATTATTTTCGAATTTAGTAACGGTGAATTTATAACAAACTTTCTACGTATTTATTAGAAAAATATTCTATGCAGTGTTTGGTTTCAGACATGTGTTATTCATATCTGCAGCTGTTTTTTTTTTTTTTTTTTTTTTATTTCAACTATACTACACCTCCTTGTCACAACACACCAAAAACTATGTAGGCAATTCTGTCTTTAACTTTTATTATAAATAATACTGATGATATAAATAATACTAATACATTTACGCATAAATTTAATAAAGTATATTAATTCAAAACTTTTCGTATACTAATTTTCAGATTTATCCTTCATTAAAGAAAAAAAAAACGTAAAAACTAAAAGGAAAATTATGTTTATTTCGAATATTTCTACTTATTTATTATAAATATTTTGTTTTATTTATAAATAACTGAATGGAATTTTAAGGTTACTTTTAATACTGTATTTCTGCAGTCATAAATTTAACATATAAGTTAACTGATTAAAAAAAAAAGTGTTAAGTATGTGACATTTAAAAAAATTGTTTTAATATTCGTGTAAAATAAATAAATAATAATAATAGTAATAATAAACATTTTTACTGCTTAAAAATGAAATTCTTAAATTTGATATACTTTTAACTACATATATTGTTTTATTTATAACGTAATATCAAGTCTATGTATTCAAAAATACTGTTTCCGAAAAAAAAAAAAAAAAAAAAAAAAAAAAAAAAAAACTTCTCTCTCTCCCCATTTTTTTTTTTTTTTTTTTTTTTTTTTTTTCTGTTGAAAACAAAATCTTTCAGATTTACAAATTTTTTACTTTATTTAAGTCTAAACTTTTGAACTAAATTTATCTTACTCGTCGTATTTGTCATTTGTCATCTTGACTCGCATGACAGGTATTTTATACATTTTGTCTATTTAATGTAGAACAAAAATGATACCACATTTATTTTAGCGTCACTTTCAAATTTACGACATATTTCTGATATTTCCTTTGAATAAAATCAGCGTTTGTTTGTTATATATATATATATATATATATATTGTATATATATGTATTGATATTTAATTACTATAAATTACTAGGAAATAAATCACGCCATAATTTTATTTGTGAAATATATAATAATAAAAATTGATGTAAATTGTGATTTTGATTTCAGATCCTGGCATGATTTTTAAATATTTTATTTATGAAATTTGGAATGGAATTCGATAAATATACAAAAATATTTTTTTTTTATCAAAATCGTAAGAATTTGGCTACTTGGAAATTTTAGTATATAATTTTACAAATCTTTTATTATTATGCTTTACACACTTTAATAAAATACACGGCCAAAAAAGTGAAAAGCTTAAAGTAATTATACACAGTTTTTTCCCTTAAAATAATTTTATTTCTGTTTGCTTATTTATATGGTAATTGCAATTAATCAATTATTCTAACACGATTTTATTTATTTATACCCAGTAAATCTAGCATAATGTAAATTTGATGTTATGTTATGTGATATAAAATGAATCTGAAATTCTATTTTTATAATTTCAATATATTAAATATTTAAAAATTTCATAAATTAAATGTCGAAAGGTTTTTACGTCGCATTATAAGTGCGGAATAGGCCTTTGGGATACGCTGGGAATAGGGGGATCCATGGACAAGTAATCACAATTTTTCTGCAAAGGAAAGCTTCCCCTCTTTCGTTATTCCCAGATGTATTAATTTCAGAAAATGGAGGACATTGTAGCTACTCATAAATTAAATAATAATCTATATTAATAAAATCAAACATTTTTTTGTAAATTTCTCAGACTCAAAAATTTTTGCGATACATCATGAAAGCAAAAAATGACTTCAGTTGTGTCTGTTTGTCTGTAACACTAATTTTATCCAAATATCACGTGAGAATAGCTGGAAAGAATTCCACGACGCGTCATAGGAACGTAGGTCTTTAAACAACTTAAAATTATATCTATGAAATTTTGCGAAATTCTCCCCCACATTGATACCCAGACCCACATTACTCTGATATATATATTTTTTTATTTCCAAGTAAATAACGTATTAAAATCACGCACAAAAATTTCATAAAAGCAAATTTATTATCTTTTTAAAGTAATAATAATAATAATAATCTTAAAACTGTTCACGAACACATGAAATGAAATTCAATTACTTTGAATTCATGAAATTTATTAAAACAGAATCCCTGTGAATAATTTCAGAAAATGAAACTTCTCGATTTTAATTAAAGCATGATCCTGATTTTATAGAAAAAAACTACCGAATATTATGCAAGCTAAGTTTTATACAGATCCTTTAATTTTAATTAGATTTGCAATTTAAAAGCAATAAATCTAATCTTGAATGGCAGTATACTATGTTATTTTTATAATATTTCCTTTTCAGCCGTTGCTTGAAATGTAATTTAAGAGCTTTTACTCATATGCATGAGAGTTGAAAAAAATATATATATAATGTAATAATATAAGTAGTTTCCACATTTTTAACTTTTTATTCATGTAAGTAATTATTGCATAAAATGATGGAAATAATTAAACTTTTAATGTTCCAATCTAAAACGCTTTAATTAAAAAAAAAAATACTCTCTTTTGTCATAATGTATAATATATTCAATTTAAACTTTCCTGTTTATTGCAATAATCATTGATATTATTAAAAACGAAAGTATTACTATTCCCTATCTGTTGTAGCCACTATCCTGAATATAAATATACATATATTATATTATAATTTAGCTTTTTTCTATTTCAAGCGATAAAAAAGAGCTATTCATTACTGACAGACTTGGTAACATATTAATTTCCTCCAGAATTATATTAGAACACAAGATTTCTTGAAGTGTATTTTTCTTTTTAAGAATTAAAAGTTATATATTTATCATTAGATCTTTTTTACTTTTTCTTACCACTTTGAGAAAGACAAAAATATGTTTTTGAGTTCAAATTTACAAGTTCGTTATATTTAAAAATTTTAAACTTATCACAAAAATAAAGTACTTAGCAGTTGATTTGTATGTGTGTGTATGTGTATTTGTAGTGTGCCTGTTTTTAAAATTTCCCAAAAACGCATAGTGACAAGTGAAAGTAAAATATATATTCCAAATATTAATTAAAATGATAGAATTATTTGAAATTTTTACTAAAATCGCCAGAATAGTCCGTATGCAGGACCATACAAAATAAATTATATGTTTTGCGGTCTATGAGAAATATTCACTATGCGTTTTAATATATTTAAACTTCACCAAGTATAATTTTTAATATTTCAATATTTATTAGCAAACAACTAATACATAAAATATAGAATCTACAATAAAATTACTATAGTGATTTCAAAGAAAATGATACAGCAGTTTTTTAAGACACCCACTTCCGAAGATGAAATCTGATCTCTCAATTCAGAACTTCTATCAATTTTACTGTAGTAACTGTTATACATTTAATCTAAAAGGGTTTTTTAATAGCAACACTGAAAAAAAATGCTTATAGATGTTTTTGAGATATGGATTTTTGGTAACACTTCCGGCATCTAAAAAAGTCTAATTTCATATTTTATTTTTACTTAAATTTGGCCAACACATGTATTCGAATTTCCTACGATCATTTGACCTGAAGATGCTCACACAGTCTAACATACTAAAAAGATAACTAACTAACAATCTCACCAACCTATGAACGGATGATATCATATCAATTTAGAGATTTATCGCATTCCTGAAACCTCAAAACGTGAAAAAAGTTGGAAAATGTTTATGGCTGCCAAGTTCCTCACACAGACTGTTTGATGTGGGAAATAATGACCGTACATGTATTCATGAAAATATAAAAACCATGAAATGGATATGCGCAAGAGAAGCCTCGCCTTAAATATTCATAAATGTGAAAGGTTCAAATCTATTATAGAAGTGCATTTTTAGACTTTATCACTTGAATTATCCACCCTTTTTAACGTTTAGTAAATGAAAAATATATATATTGGTTTCATAAACTAAGAAATTGTATATATTAATTTTCTAGAAATATCGTTTTTATTTGGTCTTAAAGCTCAATTCAAGAATTTTTAACAAAATTATATTTATAATGATGTTTCCTAAATATTAATATATTTTGTAAAGGTACGTATGCTATTAATCATTTATAAATCTATTATTAGAAATGTTATTAGTACGATATTTTTTTTTTTTAAACGCAAGCATTTCTTTACAAGATAATAACTTGACATTACCAAAGTAAAGTATGACATTTGCTGATGTGTCAAATATTTTTAAACTATTGACATTCATCAAAAACATCTGTAATATTCTGTTATCAATTTGGGAGATTAGAAAAAAACGAATTTCTTTATAAATGGCATTAACATTTAAAAGTGAATTCAGTTTTATTTTATTATCAGTATTATTTTATTATTATTTAATTACGTAACCAAATGTGTAATAACCTAAACTCGTATCTGCGTCATTCTTTTTAGTTTTAAATTACGGGCAGAATATTTATTATTATATATTAAAAAATTGAAAAACATTAAGTTTCATGGCAAAAATGTATCCATAGTATCACTTAATATATTCAGATTTCACTAATTTCAATAAAATTAATATGTATAATTTAAGTGTTCAAAGATTCTTTTGTGTAAAAAACATTCATTATTCTTTAACCGAATCACGCAAAATATTTCCGGCATATTAGTGACTAAGAGTTATATTAGACATTATTTATTTCTTTTATTCTACATTAAAATATTCTAGTATTCTATGTGGGGTGTATATTATTCATAGATTATATGCCGTGATATCCAGAAATAGTCTAATACTTAAATGGCTAATTTTAAATCTATTTATAGCTAATATTTAAATGGCTAATTTTAAAGCTATTTGGAGGCTGTTATTTTCATATTTTAATAAAATGAAATAAAACTAATCAACATTTCGAATATCGGACTTCGAGATATAGCGATATCATCGATATCTGAGTGATTGTAAAAGTTTCAAATGTCCAGCTAGTTTAGAAGTTAGTTAAAAAACGATTGTAAGATTCGTACTGGACAAACAAACAAACAAACAAGACATCAAGTTAATAAAAACATGGTAAAACAAAAGCATGCGTTTGGTTTAAAATATAAAATACTTTCTAATCGTATTTTCGTAATGCATTGATTATTTTTTAATGTATTTAACCTCCTTGACGACACATTAAAATGATGCATTAAATGTCAAATGATGACACAACAAGTTTATCAGATATCTTACTCTTTTTTTTAATCATAATTATAGGGAAAGATAAGTGATAAATTAAAAGGAAAAAAAAATCTTTGTAACAGCGCATTCATTGAAAATTCAATTAGTAAAGCATAAATGAAAATTTCATAACAAAAATACAATTTTTTTTTTTTAGTTTAATTTTCATTTAAGTATATGCCATAAAATATCTGCATTTTCATGCGTTTGAAATAAAATCAAGTATGCTGATCATACCATATTCTATATAAAACATGTTTCTGTAAATCTGAATAATATGTGGTAATCCCATTTTATTTTCTACAGTATAAATATAACAAATACGTTTTAAGAGAAACTTTTCGATGACTGTAATACATTCGATTTCTTTTTTTCTTCTTGATAAACTCCAATATATATAGTACTTCCACCCACTCACTGACTGACCGACTCACTGACTCATCAACGCACAGCAAAATCTACTGGAGCCACTTGAAAGGAGACTTGAAACTGGGTCAGATTGTATAATATATAGTGTAAGCATTTTAAGATACGATATTGCGAATTTCACACCCAATGAGGGGGGGGGGGGGGGGCGTGATTTCGCAAAAACCTTCATATCTCAAACAAAAAACAGATATCCATATATATATATTTGTTTTAACACACAGCTAACACAAATACATAAAAATCAATCCCTGGATTTTTGGAAATTCGGAAATTCGGTCTACAACAGGGGGTGCGTGGAAAAATGCGATTCCAAAAAGTTATTTCACAAAAAACCTTCATATCCCAAAGAAAAAAAAACAAATATCAGTAAAATTTTTTCTTTAAAATATCGCTAACATAAATACATAAAAACCAATTTCTGGAATTTTAGAAATCCAGCTACTATAGGGGGACAGGTGGCAAAACGTGATTTCACAAATACCTTTATATCTCAAAGAAAAAAAAAAAAACAGATATCCGTAAAATGTTTGCCTTAAACTATAGACTAACAAAAATACCTTAAAACCAATGTTTGGAATTTTAGACATTCAGTCCCTAAGGGGAGCGGTAGGAAGCAAAACGTTATCTATTTTACATCTCCATTATAATACGGTATCTTCTATAAAGCTTCAAAATTAGCCATTTTTATTTTTAATTGTTGCCAAAAAAAATTTACGAGTTAATTTATTTTTCAACATATAATAAAATATATTTTCAGGCGAATAATAGAAAATAATAATAATAATAATAATAATTAAATTTGCTTAGGCATATGACAAAATTACGTTATTATCAAAATTAAATAATAATAAAATTCTAGCATGCTTCCTCAAATTTCATAATCTTTTTTAACATACCTCAATTTTAGATTTATTTTTAATGGTGTTTTTTTTTTTTTTTTTTTTTTTTTTTTTTTTTCATTTGGCAAAAACAGTACTTTTGGCATGAACGGTAATTCAGAACTATTAATATTAAAGAACTATATTAAATTATATTAAAGAACTTTACTTACTCATAATCCCGGGCATCTATTCTCCGACCAGACTATACCTCAATTCCGACTGTGGCAGTCGTTATTTTGATCACGTGAAGTCAAATTCCAACTTTTGATTTGACGACTGTCGTTGTTTAAGGACGGTCGCTACGGCAGTCAGATCGAAGAATAGATACCCTGTTTTTTTTTTTTTTTTTTTTTTTTTTTAGTTTTTATGCTGAAATAGATAGGACATTTTTCGTCAAGGACTCTGCTTTCGCTACAGCCACTTTAAGTCAAGTATCCCATAAAAATTTAAATAAATAAATAGTAAAATATTGAGGGAACAAAAAAAAAAAAGAAAAGAAAGAAAGAAACAGAGACGCTAATCTCATAAATTATGTATTTTTGTTTTAAATGCTGACAAAAATTAAAAAGACACCAAGGGGAGCTATAATAAGCCTGTAGCACGATCAACTTGCATATTTATTTATTTATTAATTTATATACCAACCACCATTAACTAACTATGAAATACATATAACCACAAAAAATTAGTTGTCTCATACGATAGACATAGTGCTCATATCATATTGTAATATTATATTTGACCTGAAATTGCTGTCATTTTATGATCGACCGGAAAATCTAATATTATAGGAAATAACGTGAAAGTAAATATTATGTACAGTGCGTTTAGTGTTGTCCATATGTAATTCAAGTTCAAATATAAAAGGGCTTCTTAATTTTTTTCGATACAATCTGTTTCAAAATTGTTATATGATAAGCACAAAAATGGAAACCCACTGGTATGGCATTGTCGCGTGCAATAGGGAACCACACTCGAAGTGAGCTTTTGAGCAATGACAATGAATTTTATTTTTATTTTTTGTCTATACAGCGATATAGGAAATATTTTCCTTTAAATATCGAACAGCCAAGCGTATAAAATTCGTCCGGGGAAATCCATAGGAGATGAAGCCAGAAATTTTAGTGTGTGGCTTATTTACGTGTGTCCAACACCCATTGTAACTGAATTTTGCGAAATTTTCCCTGTTTTCCCCCTTAAGGAAGGGGAGCAAAAAACACGTTCCAAAGCATAACTTTTCTTCATATTATCTCAGTAAGATTAACTTTTATGTGTGGGTTTGTTATGTATTCACAACATGCACTATCAAAGAATTTTACGAAATTTTCCTCTCCCTCTCCCCGTTAAGGGTGAGTTGGGAGCAAAGAGTAACTCTGCTCCAAGTTATCTCAGGAAAGCGATTTTTTATATGTCGGTTGGTTACGCAGACTCAACACACACACGAAAAAGGAATTTTGTAAATTTCTTCCCTAACTCCCTTGGGGGTGGAGGAGCAGAAGGAAGTTTTTAAGAGTAACTCTGCTGCAAGTTATCTCAGAAAAGCGATTTCTTTATATGCCGGTTGATTACGCGTACTCAACACACACACTATAAAGGAATTTTGTGAAATTCCATCCTATCCTCCTTGGGAGTGGAAGTTCAAAAAACATATTTCTATGCATATCTCTGCTCCGAACTATCTTAAAAAGGATATTTTTTTATGTTCGGAGTGGCTATGCGTTGCCAACAAGCTCTATAAAGTGATTTCGCGAAATTTCACCTTCCGCCTTTTAAAGGACAAGGGAGCAAAAGACGTCTTTAAGAGTAACTCTTCTCCAAATTATCTCAGGAAGGAAATTTTTTTATATGTCAATGGGTCATGCGTACTGAACATACACACTACAAAGGGATTTTTTTTTAATTCCGTCCTATACACTTCTTGGGGGTTGGGGAGAGCAAAATACATGTTTCCATGCGTAACTTCGTTCCAAATTATCTTAAAATGGCAATGTTTGATGCGTGGGCTGCTTATGCGTACTTAACACTCACAACAAAGGGGTTTTATGATATTCCACACTACCATTCTTGGGGGGTGGGGACCAAAAAAAAAAAAAAAAAAAAAAAAACATGTATCCATGTGAAAATCTGCACAAAATTATCTTAGAAAACAGATTTTTGATGCGTGGGTCCGTTATATGTATCGAACTCGTAGTATAACGAAATTTTGCAAAATTCCCTTGCTGTCCCTTCTGTAAGAGCAGGGGGTAAAAAACGCGTTTTAAAACATAACGCTGCTTTAATAATCTCAGGATCTCGATTCTTTAATGTATGTTTAGGTACGTGTATGCAACAGGCGTTATAAAATAATTTCTCAAAATTATCCACTCCTCCTCCCCTTTTGGGCGAGGAGGGGACAAAAACCCGTTTTTAAGCTTAAATATACTCCAGATTACATTAGAATGGTGAATTTTGATGTGTGGTTGTTGCTTAAGTGTACGCAATGTGCACATTGATGGAAGGGAATTTTGTAAAACTTTCGCGAGGGAGGGGGAGTAAAAAGGAGGTAAGGTACTGCCGAAGTCATTGAGGCTCCAGATTCGACGTGTGACGAGTGGGAACTTTAACTTATATTTTCAGTGGTTTATTTATTTATTTACTTATTTTTTAAAAATAATAATTATTATTATTTTGAGATTTTTTTTTATTATTAATGATATGGAATTTTGAGAATTAACTTCATTATAATAACCAGCGAATTCGGCAAAGCCTGCTGGTATATAATATGTATCAGGGCCCGAAATTTCAACTCCGATTACATTCGCGGAAAAAAATGTTTTACTCGCTACAAAATAGGATTGACATTTTTTTTTTTTTTCTTTTTTACGCATTTTGAGTTTTTTATTTTTTCTAACTATTTGAAATGCTTTTACAAATATGCCTAAAAGAATATATATTAAAAGTGTCTTGTATATAATCATATCTCATAATCATCTATAATTAAAAATCATTATAATGCATTGAATTTGAAATTTGGAAAAATTTAAAATTCCTAATAAGATAAATGCAAAGTGTCATTAAACAAAAAAAAAGTAAGGAAAAAAAAAAAAAAAAAACTTTTTGTCAAACAATATCCTGCGAAAATCTTTTTCTTATGAAAGATCAAACTTCCTTATTAACTCATTTATTCATTTAAATTTTTACACCAGAAATGTCTTTTTTGAAATGACCATTTTATTTTTTGTATCAGACAGGAAATCGATGTATAAAATTTGTTCATTGTTGCCATTTGAAATAGCCATTTCGGAATAACATTTTCGATAAAATCGTTGCTTACAAATCATTACAAGCGCAAATCCTTGGCATTTCAGTGAAAAACTGGAAAGTGCGAACTGTTGTTTGATCATTATTCAACAAAATAAACAAAGGCAGTATCTTTACAAGGGCTCGGGCTTGCCTTCATGGGCCAATACCGCATAAGCAAACTTTCGCATTTCTTTTCTCTTGGATAGTGGGCGAAGGGCAAAGAGACTATCTGCTCGTACATTTTTACTTTGCTTTGAGAAATCGCAGTGAGAGAACCGAAACAGCCGAAGATATTAAAACTTTTATGCATGCATTATGCATTTTTTCTGTACCAGGATGTGGCGATTGTCGGGCAGCGCACACACAGACTCGGCACTCCAATAAGAGAAAAGGGAGACGTTAAATATGAGGTTATAAGATGCAAGATTTTGCCATATTCAAATCTATAAAAAAAAAAGTGTTTTCTGTCACCGTGTCGTGAAAGAAATCAACTTTAACTAGACCAAACTTTTACTCGTTATAGTAAAAATTTCACTCGTCAATGGCGAGCTGGCGAGCGGAAATTTCGCGCCCTGATGTATATATATATATATATATATATATATATATATATATATATTAGGGTGTCCCTTAAATGAGGGGGGTTTTAGAAAAATGTCAGCTCTTTAGGATAATGTAAACCCGTGTCTAATTGACGAGAAACGTCCTAATATTGATATAAAGATTTTCCCGTCAATTCGACACGGGTAAACATTAACCCAGAGAGCCGAAATTTATTTTTGGGTCAAATAGAAAAAAAAAAGAGCGTATAGTCGGGAACAAAAGTCTCCGAACACTAGCAAAAACTCCTATGTAAAAAAAGTACCCTTAATACAGTTTTGTTATATAAATCCTTGTCGAATCCTGTTTTTGGACGGACTAAGAACATGATTCGACAAAGATTTATTTAACAAAACTGTATTAAGTGTACTTTTTTAACATGGGAATTTTTGCAAGTGTTCGGAGACTTTTGTTACCGACTGTATGCGTGTTGGATTAATATATATATATATATATATAAATTTCCTCCTCATTTAAAGTACATCCCAATATATATATATATGTGTGTGTGTGTGTGTGTATTTATATTTATATATACATTCAGTAACAAAAGTGTCCGAACACTAGCAAAAATTCCTATGTAATAAAAGTACACTTCATACAATTTTGTTAAATAATTCCTTGTCGAATCCTGTTCTTAGTAAGTGCAAGAACATGATTCGATGAGGATTTATTTAACAAAACCGTATAAAGTGTACTTTTTTTACATAGGAATTTTTGCTAGTGTTCGGACACTTTTGTTACCGACTGTATTATTGACAGCATAATTATTCAAGCGCTAGCAATAATTCCTATTTAACAAAAGAACATTTAATACTGCTTTGTTGAAAAAATCCTTGTCAATTTATGTTCTTAGACTGATTACATGACTCGACAAGGATTTATTTAACAAAGCAGTATTAAGTGTACTTTTTTTTTTCTATAGGAGTTATTGTTTGCGCTCGAATATTTTTTTCTGACGAATGTTTATGTTTATTATCTAAATATCTATATCTCTATCTCTCTCTATATTATTTAAATAACATAATTTATCTTTGAATCCTCTTCACTTCAAATGTACAATTGTAAACAAAAACATACTATTCTGCATGATTCACAGCCTTGCGGGCTAGAAATTTTCGACGGTACTCCTCCCCGATATGCAGACACTTTCTTTAGTAATGAGTACATTTAATTAAATAAATACAAGTAAACTTTGTAATTACATTAAATTACTTTCTCTATAAATAATTTTTTATTGAATGTGGAAGTTTGCCAATCATTCTACTATAATTTTCAAATATATGATTTAGAAAATTTCGATTGGAATTATTATTACAAGTTTCTCTGCAAAGTATGTGTAATTATTATTTAAGAGCATTTGGATCACTTTCTTTCATTTCTGTGTTACTTTCGATAATGTGTTTTAGGTGCAGAAGGAGCGAATTGTATATAATTGAATTTATGCCTTAAAATATATTTAATAATAACGGATGTATTTCAAACTATGTAAGTCTATAATATATTCAACGATAACAAAATATTTCATGTTTAATTAATTATAATTAAACAATGCAGTTTGTGTTTGTTCACTGAACTTAACGTTCATAATTTATATTGTTTATTACATTTTTTCTCACATATATATTAATATTTTTATAAAATCACTATTAATATTATATACACTCATCACGTTCACACAGAAAATATAAAGAATTTCTTCAAGAATGCAGATAAAAATCTTTATTAAAAAATTTCATTTCATATAATTTAGATTATTTTTTTATTAACATAATTATTTTTACTTTTTTAATGCATGATATTTTTTTTCTTGTCGCTGTTGTTGTTGTACATGGTGGTACATGATTATATCCTAATTGTAAAATAAAGTTGTATATAGTACGTACAATATTATATAGTAGTATACATCAAATATGTAGGGCATCATTCCAACTCAAGGATGTAAATTTTCAAAGTGACTATATTTTAAAGGAACCTTTAAAATAAAGAGTTGAACCAAAAAATATGAGATAATTTAAGACAAAGTCATTAAAAAATGTATATTTGAAGGTGTCGTCTGTAGAGCATAAAATGGACTTTCGTTGCCGATTCAATTGTACGGATCAAAATTGTCTGCATTCATTATACAAAATAACGGTAAAAATAATAATTTTAGTAAATAATTTGTAGTGCTTGAATTTGTATAGGAAAATATAGAACAACGTTTTTTGACGACAACATACTATTTATTTTTTGAAAAATGTCAAGAATAAAATTTTAGATAAAAAAATCAATATATATATATATTTTTTTTTTTTGGAATTTTATATATACAGTTAAATTACAAAAAAGATTTTGAAATTAATTTTTTTTAATTAAGGACCAATTTTAGGTTGCAGTGTTAATTTTTCGAAACGTATGCGGATTTCCTTATTCAAAAAGTATACTATATCGTATTTGCCTGCGTACAATCCGGATGTTTTAGATACGCGTTTTACACCTGAGATTTTTAGATTAGGAAATGCAATGTTATGAAATATGCTTACAACAATCATAGATTTATCTATTAATTAATGATTGTATGCTAAACTGAGAACTGCGGTTGATACGCAGAAAAATATTGTATTAAAAAATAAATCAATCATAATTAGATAATCGGGTGAAGAACATAATTTTCACATCGGTGAAGAACATAATTTTCTCATACTGACATGATCCAAATGTATTTCACAGGTAGATCAATAATTGTTATTTTTGACCTCATTAATTTAATCCGCTTATTGATTCGCTTACCTGTAACTCAAAGGTGTTAATCCTTCTGAAATAAATACTACGAAACTGTAAGTTCCGGAGAATACTGGTGAAGATATTATTATGGACATTTGCGCTCTTCTGTTGCGAGCAATACATTCTGGTGGAGATATAATACAATTAGAAATGGATAAGGGAATCTTTAGTATTTTAAAACATTCAGCATTACTAAAATTTCATAACGCATGACAGATACAAATAATAACCTAGTCAAGAATCTAAACTAATGAGTAACCCAATACATATTACATTTTTATGTATATCTTAAGCATATAAAATTAGAGACGCGGTAACCCAGTCAGTAGAGTGCGAACTCGTAACTGGAAGATTGTTAGTTCGATACTCGAGTCTGCCAAAAACTGTCGTGTACACCAGCGTGACGTACACGCTGGTGTACGTCAAATCTGTTGTGGCTTCAATATACTCATGCTTACATCAAAATTATACCTCTGGGGGTCAACAAAATGGGCGAGCCGTCCCCTAAGTTGAGGACCGAAATTATGATTTCATGTCTTCGGACCATTCACAGGAATGTGTCCCAGACTGTCGCCAATTGCCCATCGTGCAGTACTAGTGCGAGATTAAACTCAACAAAACAAACAAACAACCCAAATGAAACTGAATAGTTTAACTACTTAATCAGTTTAGTTAAAGGCTATAAGTTACCTAAATAAGAAAACAGTAACGACGTGATAAGTGATTTGATAATGTACAGCTTTTAGTTTAAAAATATCATAAATGTTTAAAAATTAATAATTAAATAAATAAATAAATAAAAATAAGAATAAATCCCATTTTAAAGAAAGATGATAAAGGATACTAAATATCACAATTTTACAAATCACACGGCTTCGAAAATATATGCAGGAAGTTGTATGCAGTATGTGTGTAACAAATTAGTAAAGTTTATTATTCATTAATATTACTAAAATAAACAAATTTTATTTTTCTTATCTTTTTCAGCACTTTAAAATGCACTTAAAATTTCGTATTGTATTAAAAAATGTAAAGTTTAAATGGAATAAACATTTTATAATTAAAGTTGGTTTCTTCTTCTTATGTATAGTTTCATTTCCAAAACTAATTATTACAAGAACAGCATTTTTCGATCCGTATTTTTCCAGTAATGGTGTAATTAAATATCCTAATGAATATTGACATTTTTGTCTAAATTGTTTCCACCTACATCTTGTTAATTAAGAAAAGTATACTGATATGTATTTTGTGAAACTACTTATATGCGTTTACTTCAACTGAATTAATCACTAGATCAGGAAATTTTAAGTTTTACAAAATATCTCATTAAAAGCAATCCAGTTTCCACGTTTAAGAATTTGTCATAAAAAAAAGGGGGATTTATAAGTGTTAAATTAGCCTTCAGAAATTGTCTTTGCCAAAATATAATTAAAAGTTCAAAATTTATAGTTTACAAATATTCTCTAGCTGTAACAAAGTGACCAAAGCTAAAGTATTCTGATATACATTTATTTTACTTCTTTTTTTTTTTTTTTTTTTTTTTTTTTTTTACAAATTTTAAGAGGTTAAGTATTTCAAAATGTTTTAAATGGTAAGAGGTTTATTCTATATTGATTATATAGACGAAATTATTAAGTTAGATTTGAAAGAATCGGGATGTAATCCAAAATTTAAAATAGATACAAATTATGAAATGCACTTTTCAATTTACTAAAATCTCGAAATTTATTACATGCAATTTTTCAATTTTTAACGAGAAAAATAACTTAATATAAAAAGGGACATAAATAGGATACTTAATATAAAAAGGAAATTAAAGAATATAAATTTAAACTTGAACGAATTAATGGGAATTCATATATGAATATACAGTAAATTAGAATTAATTCTGATTATTTTCATCTTTAATAACCATTATTAACGCATTATGGGAAAATAATAATAATAAGTATATATATATATATATATATATATACACTGATGGAAAAAAAATATCCCAACACCAAGAAAAAATTATTGTACATTAATGAAATTTCAGCAATACATTTGTCTGAGTAACATATTTAATTGATTAAAGTTTCAAGATCACAGGTAGAGCCATTGGCGAGAAGAGCCATTTCAAATGTGAAATGTGGGTACATTAGTAACCGGTGTAACCGCCAGAATTTTGAATGCAAGCATGCAAACGTGCATGCATTGTGTCGTACAGGTGTCGCATATCAGTGTGTGGGATGGCGTTCCATCCTGTTGCACTTGTGCGGTCAATGCAGGGACGGTTAATGCTGGTTGTGGATGACGCTGGAGTTGATATCCAATGATGTCCCATACGTGCTCGATTGGAGAAAGATCTGGTGATCTAGCAGGCCAAGGCAACATATAGACACTCTGTAGAGCATGTTGGATTACAACAGCGGTATGAGGGCGATCGTTATCCTGTTGGAAAACACCCCCTTGAATGCTGTTCATGAATGGCAGCACAACAGGTTGTGCCTTCACATCAGCACATCAGCCTTCTACCCCATTCTATGAGAAATTATTTTCCAGGTTGATGAATTAAATTTCTGATTTAAAACAACAGGTTGTATCACTAGACTGACGTACAAATTTGCAGTCAGGGCGCGTGGGATAACCACGAGAGTGCTTCTGCTTACATACGAAATTGCTCCCCAAACCATAACTCCAGGAGTAGGCCCTGTGTGTCTAGGCCGCAGACAGGTCGCTAGCAGGCGTACTTGGCCTCCTTCTAACCAATACACGGCTATCACTGCGACCAAGACAGAACCGGTTTTCATCAGAAAACACAACAGATCTCCACTCCCTCCTCCAATGAGCTCTAGCTTGACACCACTCACGTCGCAAACGGCAGTGGTTTGGAGTCAGTGGAATGCACACTACAGTACAGGGCGTCTGGCTCGGAGCTGGTCTTGAATTAACCGATTTGTAACAGTTCGTTGTGTCACTGTGGTGCCAACTGCAGCTCGAATTTCAGCTGCAGACGCAGTACATTTAGCCACAGCTATACGCCGAACACGGCGGTCTTCCCTCTCAGTAGTGCCACGTGGCCGCGCGGAACCCGGTCTTCTTGAGGACCTTACCTTGACCACTGCTGCCAACACTCATGCACAGTGGATACATTCCTGCCAAGTCTTTCTGCAATATCGCGGAAAGAAAACCCACCTTCTCGTAGCCCTACTACACGACTTCGTTAAAACTCAGTGAGCTGTTGATAATGGCTTCTTCGTCTTCTTAGAGACATCCTTGACTAACATTAACCCACTACGTCAAATCTCAACTGTAAATAACGATCACGAACCTTACAGCGCTTATTTAAAGCAAACCTCATTTGCATGTTCATAGTGTCGCTACTAGCGCCACACTTATGCGCGTAGCTCGAAATTAGAATCGACGTCATCTTTCAGATGTATAAACACGCCTACCAAATTTCGTTTATCTAGCACAGCTCCTTCTTGGTGTTGGGATTTTTTTTCCATCAGTGTATATATATATATATATATATATATATAATAAATAAATAAAACACGTATAAAAATTTATTAAAAATTGTTCACAAAGCTTTTTGCTACAACTTTGTAGCAACTTCAGGAATTTTTTTACACAAGAAAAGAGTAGACAGCATTATATATAACAAAGTAGCTTGATACAGTTATAGAAAAGTTATAAAAAAAAAGTAGCGTGTACAAAATATGATGAGTTCATTAGTTGTATGAATTCAGGAAACAAGTTTGAGTTCCAGTAGGATTAAACTAGAGATACATGTCCAAATCCTATAGAAGATACATACTCTTGAAAAAGTAGACTGGAGTTCTCCGATAATACTTTGAAGCGTAATTACATGAATTTAGAAAATCAGGTTGAGTTCCAGTAGGGTCACACTAGGGATACATGGCATAAATTCTTGTATAAGATATGTAATTTTGAGAAAGAAGACTGAAGGATTCCTGTAAAAACTTGCAGCGTAGTTACGTAGTTACATGAATTTAATAAAATTCATGTAATTACGTAATATACTACGTAACTACGTATATATATATATATATATATATATATATATATATATATATATATATAGGGATTGTAAAATTAAATTAAAAAAAAAAAAAGCAGAAGACTTGTAGCATTTACTTTGCATTAATTTGCACTTTTTCTTTTTTCATTAAATTTTCAGTTTCTTCATTGTTGAGTGTCAACTATTATTTAAATTCTAATCAAACTATTAAACAAAGTATTCAATAAATTTCATCGTTGCTTCATAGTTTCATTATTCTTTATCTGCTATGAAATTTTGCTTTTTTTAATCCATATGACTCCTATTCTGGCCTTGATAGGCTCGGGGAGTGTTGACGGCGTGAAATTAGTTTAACCCCACATGCAAGTTACAAGTCTTGCCGCCTGCCTATTTCCTTTCTTTCTTAAGTTTCTTAAATTACTTATTCATAAATTTCGTTTCAGTTTAAGTTTTTCTGTTAAGATTTTGTTGAGTTAGTTTATTATTTCGTACGTGTGTGTTGTGCGCGTGTATGTGTAATACTTGATCAATCGCAATATAATAAGCTACTTCAAAAAGGAAACAACAAGAACAAAAAATTATGCGGCATAAAGGTAGACTAACTGAATTCCTAATTTTTCTTAAGCATTGTAAGGAAGTGTTAAACAGGCTTAACACAAAAGAAAACGAAGCCCTTATATTCTAATTGCAGCTTTTAATGTATTGCATATTTTAGTGCAGCCCTGTAAATCTAAAGGTTAACAAAATCATATTTTATACAAAATATTATGATAGCTTATTAACAATAAATGCCAAATTCTTTAAGATTTTTACAAAAGAATGTTCTTTAAATAATATTTAAAAAAATGTCTGTCCTAAAATGCATATCTGTCAAATGCATTGGCATTTTTTGGGCTGGGTGTCTTTCTGTACACAAACCAGTTTTTCAGGAACAATTATTGCCATTTAAACTAGGAAACATTCCATAGTAAATCTAAATAACACATATATATATATATATTTAAAGTTCTAAAAATATTTCCGGATGCTGGGATCGGAATGTTAGACAAATAGACAGGTGGACAGTCGTACAGACAGATAGAGAAACTGAAATCCCACTTTAAAAATGTCTAAAAGTGTTGAATCGCTTAATGTAAATATAAACGTAATTCCAGAAAATTTCCAAGAAAAGCCCTGAATGTAACTGAATATTTTTTTATATATATATATTTTTTTTGACAGATTCTTAAAGTGAAATCATATTCGAACTTAAAAATTATTATAAAGCGTTAAAAAAGCTTAATATAAACGAAAGTGCAATTTCAGCATTTTTTTTTAATAGCTCGTATTGTAACTGAATATTTTTGTGTGGCCCTGCAAACCTAATGCTAATCATACAACATTTTATAGAAAGAATTCTTTTGTGCGTATGAATAACAAATTTCGATTTTATTCAGATTTGTTCAAAGTAAGAAAATCCTCTCATATAATGAATGCTTTTGAAAATTTTCGGGTGTTCCTGTATACAAACCATTAGTTGTATTCACTCCATTTTCTATAGCAAACATCCGACAGTGAACTTGAATAAAATAGTTTAATTTCATAGACATTTGTATAAAATAAAGTTATTAAAATATAGTTCATAAAAATACCTCACATGGAACACAGTTCTTTGGAATACTTTTGGATATTCTTGTAAACAAGCCAATAGGGGTATTCACTCAATTTCAAATAGGGAACGTCAGATAGTGAACTTGGATTTCATATATCAGTTTCAAGAAATTCCATGTATGTTTAAGGTAGTTAGAGCGCGGACAGGCAGACAGATAAACCGTAGGCATTAACACTTTTCAAACATATTAGAAAGTGTTAAAAACATTTAAAAAGTGATAAAAATAATTAATATAAACGAAAATGCAATTTCATCAAATTTCCAATAATATTCATTAATGCAACTGAATATTTTTGTGTGGACCTGTAAATCTACGTCTAATAATACTGTATTCTATCGAAAGACTTTTTTTTTTTTTCGTGCATATGAATATTATACTTTAATTTTATTAAGATTTGTGCAAAGTATAGTTCTCAAAATTTGGTTTATAGAAATACCTCTCATGGAACATAGTGCTTTGGAATACTTTCGGGTGTTCCTGCATACAAACCAGCGATGGTATTTACTTCATTTTCGATATTTAACATTCGAAAGTTGTGTTGAATAACATATTTCAATTTCATTAAGATTTATGTAAAGTAACAGTAGTAAAATATGGAAATACATTTAATATAGAAATACATGTAATAGAATACAATGATTTTGAATACTTTCGGATGTTCCTGTACACAAACAAATATAGGTATTCACTCCGATTTCAATGGGGAACGTCCGATAGAGAACTTGAATAACATATATCAATTTCAAGATATTCGATGAATATTTACGGGAGTTAGAGCTAGGACAGACAGACAAACCAAAGTCATTAACACCTTGATGGAAAGTGTTAAAAAATAAATAATTTTGATCATACATGAGGTTACTAACAATAGATATCGGTTGGTGTAGTTAATAAAAGAATAATCTAGGCATCTGTTGATATATGATTGCCCATGTTCTAGACATATATTGTACAAACAATTTTAGTTCTAAATACATCTAAAACGAAATGCATTTGTAGGGAATGGGGAAATTAAATCTAATTTTCATTTTTTTCCCTTTCCTTTTAACTTTGTACTCAAGATGTAATCTAAATTAAGCATTTTATAATTACATACATATAGTGTAATGATGTAATAATTAGCCAATCAAATAAATCATATCAGCATATGCATTCTTTAATAGTATGAAGATCAGCCGTCCGACTAAAAGATCGAGGCACGAATAGTACAGAAAATATTTCTACACAACACATTTTAGTTCCCCATCATACTATGGATATGGGGAACTTAGGTAATCGTGAAAAAATTTGACCTCAATTTTTTGATTTTTTATACGTTTTCAGGTGTGAGGAATCCAAAAATGACAAAATTTGTATGGTGTCTGTCTTTAGGGTGTCTGTTGTGTCAGTCCGTTAGTGTGTCAGCCCATTAGTGTGTTAGTCCGGTAGTTTGTTAGTCTGTTAACACGATATCTCACGAACAAATGATCGCAGAGAGGTCAGATCAGTTTTAAAATAATACTTCCGATACTGGCAAGAACCCTATTCATTTGCAACATTCGAATTAAAAATCTTCGTAAGTTATGAGAAATTTACGATTTTCTTAACATGGGAGAACAGGACAAAATTTCACTTAAACGTGCATTAAATAGAAACTTTTTATTGTAAAAATGTCAGACCAGTTTTAAAATATCAGTTTTGATGCCGGAATGAACATCAGAAACTATAAATATGCTACTTTGAAAATTTCGCAAGTTACTGAAAATTTACGAATTTCTTAACATGGCACTATCGGGCAAAATATCACATAAATGTCAATTTTGAGAGATATTTTCATCGTAAAGATGTCAGACTACTTTTGAAATATTATTTAGAACACTGGCATGAATATTAATGACTATGAATTTTCCAATATAAAAATTTCGTAAGTTATTGGAAACTTACGAATTTCTTAACATGGCAGAATAGAGCAAAATTTCACATAAACGTCAATCTTGAGGGATATTTTTATCGAAAAGATGTCAAACCATTTTTTAAATATTATTTTGGATACTGGCATCAATATCATGGACTATGATTTTCCCAATTTAAAAAATTCGTAAGTTATTTGGAATTTACGATTTACTTAACATGTCAGAATAAGGCAAAATTGAGCATAAACTTCCATTTTGAGAATCATAAATACATCAGACAACTTCAAAATTACATGTATGATATTTGTTTCAACATGATTGAATACAAATATTCTAATAGGAAAATTTCGTAAATTATTCGTAATTTACGATTTTATCAACATAGCGAAATTGTAAATTTTTCATATATAAATATGAATTTTGAGGATTATTGCATTGGAAATAGTAGCATGAAAACTAAACAACAGAATTGATTGTGATAAAATAATTTAATAGATTAGAATAAGATAAATATATAGATGTGAACGGTGGATAGCCTATTAGGCGGGGATTTCATTCTGTCACTGTATCAAGCTTTGGCCAAATTCATTTCTTTTAAGATGATTATAATATGACTCGCACTAGAAATTTATGACATAAATATGATGGGGAACTGAGCAGTGTCCACGTATGCCAACTAGTTTTATCCATCGTGCAAACCGTGGAAATATTTACATTAAATAAATTTCTCAAACTCTAACAGCTAGCCCAGCACATTCTAGATGATTGAACATACCGTATTGTATTCTCAGCCATGGAAGTTGAATTTATTTTCCACTTAACAATCAGTATTTGGTATTGATTTTCTGTATGTAAGAGAAGACAACAACGAAAAATCATGCAGTACGCATTGCTTATTAACACTTTCCAAACGTACGTACTTTTTGCATGGTATAACTTTCAACATTATTTGCCTACGTTATCACACAGCAGACAGGAGCACTGAAAAGTATACAGATTGACAAATCGAATTTAAAATCACTCATAGGCATGTTGAAAAGTGTTAAACAGGATTTACGCATAATAAAATTTAGCCATTAGATTATAATAGCAGTCCTTAATGTATATGAAAATTTTATTGTAGCCCTGTAAATCTGCAAGTTAATCATATCATATTCTATACAAAAGATTATTTTAGAATACGAGAATACGTGTCAATTTCTTTACGATTTTTACAGTAGAAAGTTATTTATGAAACATCCGATAGCGAACTTGAATAACATATTTCAACTTCATTAAGATTTATATACAGTAAAGTTATTAAAATATAATTTATGGAAATACATCTCATAGTACACAATGCAATGGAATACTTTCGGGTGACCCTGTAATCAAATTAGTAGAGGTATTCACTCCATTTTCTATAGGAAACATCCAATAGTAACTTGAATAACATACATCAGTTTCAAGATATTCCATAAATATTTACAAGAGTTAGAGAGCGAACAGGTAGACACATGAACAGACGAACAGACAGACATATACACAAATTGAAATCATATTCACATTTAAAAATTGTTATAAAGTGTTAAAAACGTTTAATGCAAACAAAAATGAAATTCCAGGAATTTTTTATTAATAAATTTTAATGTTAATTAATATTTTTATACGGCCCTTTAAGTCTAATACTAATTATACTATATTCTATAGAAAGAAGTCTTTTGTGCATATGAATAAAATATTTCAATTTCATTAAGCTTTGCCAAATGAAAGTTATTAAAATTTGTTATCTAGAAATGCCTCTCGTAGAAAGCAATGCTTTGGAATATTTTCGAGTGTCCCTGTATACATACCAGTCATAGTATTTACTCCATTTATATAGGAAACATCCTACAGTGAACTTGAATGAAATATTTCTATTTGATTAAGATTTGTGTAAAGGTATTAACCCGGCAGAACGGGCGCCGTGAAATAGATTTTTTTTGCAGTTTTTACACCCGAAATTGTTCTATAAGAATGAAAAAGAGTCTGAATTCGCCGTTTTCATTCACTGCGCACGGAGAAGGATCTTGGATGCAGATACTGAAGGACCCGACCACTTCTGTTTATATTGTGAGACAGCTGATGGATATTTCTGGGCATGGGGTGTCAAAACACCCCGCGCCCGTCCTCCCGGATTAAAATATGGTTTATGGAAATACCTCTTATAGAACACAATGCTTTGTAATGTTTTCGGATGTCCCTGTGCACAAATCAGTAGAGGTATTCTCAATTGGTATTCTCAGTAGAGGTTTTTCAATAGTGAACATTGGATATTGAACTTGAATAACGCATATCAGTTTTAACGTACCCCATAATTATTTACAGGACTTAAAGCGTGGGCAGACAGACAGAGAGATTGTCAGATACAGAAATTGAAATCATATTCACATTTAAAAATTGTTGGAAAATGTTAAAATCGCTTAATGTAAACAAAAAATGAAATTCCAGCAAATATTTATTAATGACTTTTAATTTAATTGAATATTTTTATACGCCCTGTAAATCTAATAATAATCATACTATATTCTACAGAAAGCAGTCTTTTGAGCATATGAATAACATAACTCAATATCATTAAGCTTTGCACAAAGTAAAGTTATTAATATTTGTTATCTAGAAATGCCTCTCATAGAACGCGATGCATTGGAATATTTTCGAGTGTCCCTGTACAAAAACCAGCAATAATATCTGCTCCATTTTCCATAGGAAACATCTGATTGTGATTGTGAACTTGAATAACATATTTCAATTTTATTAAGATTTGTGTACTGTAAAGTTATTAAAATATGGTTTATAGAAGTACCTCTCTTAGAACACAATGTTTTGGAATGCTTTCGGATATCCCTGTGCACAAATCAGTAGAGGTATTCACTCCATTTTCAATAGGAGACATACGGTAATGAACTTGAGTAAACACATATCGGTTTCAAGATACTTCAAAAATATTTACGGTATTTAAAGCACGGAGAGACACACAGACAGATGGACAGAAAAACAGACGGACCGATATTCAAATTGAAATCTTATTCGCACTTAAAAATTGCAAGAACGTGTTAAAAACGCTTAATATAAACGAAAGTGCAATTCCAGCAATTTTTTTAATAACTCTTAATGTAACTGAAAATTTTTGTGTGGCCCTGTAAATCTAATTCTATACATGCTATATTCTATGGAAAGCAGTCTTTTGTGCATATGAATAATGTACTTCAATTTCATTACTTTTTGTGCAATGTAAAGTTATTAAAATTTGTTTTGTAGAAATACCTCTCATAGAACTCAGAGGTTTGGAATACTTTCAAGTGTCCCTGTACAAAAACCAGTGATAGTATTTACTCCATTTTACATAGGAAACATCTAATAATAAACGTAAATGACATATTTCAATTTCATTAAGATTTGTGTACAGTAAAGGTATTAAAATATGCTATATAGAAATACCTCTCATAGAACATAATACTTTAGAATAATTTCGGTTGTTCCTGTAAATAAACCAGTAGAGATATTCATTCTATTCCCTATCATATTCATACTTACAAACTGTTACAAGAGGAAGAACTGGAGGTTCTTGCATTTATTTATGATGGAGACTCTAACTTTAAGCAGATTTCTCCAGTCTGTTTTCAGTATAAGATTAGAACTGATGATGATGCAAAATCATTTTTACTTGAAATAACTTGGAATAAAGAATATTCAATTACATCACCGGAAATAATCTTGGATGCATTTTATAACAAAAAGCTAATTCCTCAAGTAAAAGCAACAATAACTGAAAAACTGAAGAAAGAGTCTAAATTACAAATTGGTACACCTATGACTTACACGTTGTTTGAATGGGCAAAGCATAATGCTGAAGAGATAATGAAATCACAACCAGATAAATTTATTATTTCTGAAAGTGCATCACCTGCTGAATTCAAAGTTTCTCCAGATAAAATGGTCACATCATCAAAAAAAAAAAAAAAAAAAAAAAAAAAAAAAAACCTAAACTTAGCAAACAGCAGAAAAGAGACTTGCTGAGAAGTTAGATGCTAAAGGTGAACGTCCACGAGGATGGGACTAGGGAGATGTTGTGAAACATTTAAGCCAGGTTGGAAGTGTTAAAAACGCTAATTATAAATGAAATTTCAATTCCAGAGAATTTTAATTAATAGCTCTTAATGTAAATAAATATTTTTGCGTGGCCCTGTAAATCTAATGCTAATCATACTATATTCTATGGAAAGAATTCCTTTGTGCATATGAATAAAATATTTCAATTTCAGTAAGCTTGTGCAAAGTAAAGTTATTAGAATATTATTTAAATAAATACCTCTCATAGCAATGCTTTAGAATACTTTCGAGTGTCCCTGTACACAAACCAGTCGTGGTATTTACTCCATTTTATAAATGGAACATTGGATAGTGAACTTCAATAACAGTCGAACCAACATGAACTATTTCCAAAATCCCCGTGAAAACGAAGATTAGCTACTGGTAGCATAAACTACTACTAATATATATATTTTTTTAATCCCCGTTGATATTTAAGTTATCAAGGTTAGATTGTATTTCAATTTCATTAAGATTTGTGTAAAGGTATTAAAATATTGTTTATAGAATTATTTGTCATAGAACACAATACTTTGGAATATTTTCGGGTGACACTGTACACAAACCAGTGGTGGTATTTTCTCCATATTGTATATGAAACATTCGATTGTGAACTTGAATAACATATTTCAATTTCATTAAGATTTGTGTACAGTAAAGGTGTTAAAATATGGTTCATAGAAATATCTCTCATAGACCACAATGCTTTGAAATACTTTCGAGTACCCCTGTACACAAACCAGTGCAGATATCAATTCCATTTTCAATAGAGAACATTCGATAGTGAACTTTAATTACATATATTAGTTTCAAGAAATTCCATAATTATTTACGGGAGTTAGAGCGTGGACAGTCGGAAAGACATATAGACAGACAAACTGAAGTCATTAACTCTTTTCAACCTTGTTCGAAAGTGTTAAAAATGTGAACATCAGAGGAAATTTGTATCAAAGTCTACAGATTTTATCTGGTTACAGAAAAAAATATTCTTTTAACCAACTGAGATGTAATTTTAAACTAAATTTCTGTGATTTTAGAAATTATAAATTTTAGTTAATTATAAATTATAAATTTTTGCTCTGTTTCATAGAAATTTTCGATTTCTTAACAATAAAATTGTACTTGTATTTATAACATTTAATTATTAAAATTTTTGAATAATTACCTCTAATATCAATACATTCTTCCCAATCAAGATTTAATTTATATTTATTTAGTTAACTAATTATATAATACATTGTTTAGATTCTTTGTTACTTATTTTTAAAATATTTATAAAAGAAAATCAGAAAGTGTTATGTTCTAATATTATGCACATTTGTTATTTTTTATTTAAAATAAAAATTCAATTGGTCTCGTTAAAATCTGTAAATACGTAAAATACAGTTAGCTAATAAAATGCAAAATATTCACAAAATAAAATTTTAAGTAGGATTAACATAAAGGTAATTATCTGTAAAATAATCTCAAACAATTTTTCGATAATAGGTAAATATACATTCCTTTGTCACTGATAATGCATCCCAAAGCAAGCAGTAATAATTCATATAGTCACCTGGTAATTCTATTTTTATATTATTTTATGGAGGAATTTGAAAGATAACGCACTCCTAAATATATAGCTGCTTTGGGAACTTTAAATTAAACAAGAGCTTTATCTGTAGATGTTTTGGTTTATAAAGAAATATATATATATATATAGGAAATAAATCTTATTTCGATAATTTACTAGCGGCATAGTATTAAGAATTTAAAATATTTTTTGTAAATATTTACACAAATAGTATCGTAATATATATATATTACGCAAAATATATTTCTAGATATACTGAATTACGATTAGCAGGAATTAAATAATAATAATAATAATAATAATAATAATAAGGTAGTTTACATAACTTAATTCTTGATATTCTATTACAAGTGATATAAAAAATAACGGAAAAATGAATACTCGAATATAAAATAATCGGTTTATGGAAAGGAAAATTTAATCTCAAAGTTTTTTTTCGTAGTTCCATAACTTAATTTAAATCAATAATTTTAATTTAAGGTCAGTATTTGAATTTCAATTAATTTTAATTTAATTATAAACTCCACATTTTAGAAATATATACATTTAAAGAAAATTTCAGTTCTTATAAATAAAAGTTGTTTTTGTTTTATTTATGAGTTAGTGGGGTAAGTATAATAACGTTTTGGTATATTTCGACTCTGAAATAATTTTGCTCAGTTGCTGTTATATTTACCCTTTTGCGTATGTTTATGCATAAAAAACAACTAACTTTTTTTTTTTTTTTTTTTTTTTTTAAATATGAAATTTTTTATAATTTAATATTATACCCTTAATAAAAATTAAGATAAGTTTGTTTCTTTGTTTTACTACCGTGATAAGAAAATAAGAAATATCAGCCTAGTTTACCCATATACAGTACATTAAAATATATGTAAGTCACGTTTCCACTTAGAAAAATAACATCATGAAGATCTGAATTTTTGAATTTTTAAAATATCCCAACGCGTCAAGGAGTTGTGACGTTTTTCATACGCCTTCGACTAACACTTCACACCTTGACCTTTTCAGTACTTCAACAAGGCTTAAAAATGATACGTGCACCACATGACTTCTTTATACATATTTTATATACAAATATACGTGTTGCCAGAAAAGCATAAAAAAATTTATATGAAGTAACTTGTTCGGAAACAAACAAGCATGATCCAGTCCATTAAACTTACCTTGAATAAAAAAAAAAAAAAGTATTACATTAGCCACAAAACTCACAAGGAGTGTATTCACCGAAGAGAACGAATAGTATTCTGGTGATAAATAGTATACTGGAATAGTATACTGCAACGAATAGTATACTGGAATAGTATTCCACAGCTTATTACAGAATCTCTCATTCACCTTATTCTGTTCTATTTTGCGAAAATTAGTGGCAAGAAACAATACATTATACCAAAAGAATTATTTCCTTAAAAACTGAGAAAAATTTAATTATTTCTGTTTATTCTGAAGTGCTATTTACCTTCAAATTTTATTACAAATCTCGCTATATCTCCCAGTGTGTTATCAATTCAGATTTTGGTCATGGCACCGATTTTGTCCATTTGGCATCAAATTTGGCAACTTTGAATCCAAATTTGTTGAAGATTGTACTTTAGGGTTGTCAAACTTTGGAAACTCTAATTTCAATAAGAACTGAGTTTTGTAATTGTATGGAATGATTCTGTTGTTTATGATGAAAAAACAGAGAACAAATATGATTCAGTTTTATAGAACTTTCCCGAAATTTCCATAAATCACAAACGCGGATATAAAAACAGAAAAGTAATTTTCAATGATTAGAGACTATAACTTGCCTATTTCTATATTAATTACTTTCTACGGGATATTATAGTAAAAGTGGAAAAATATGGCATTTTGATTTTTCACTTCCACGAAGGTAGAAGTTGGCGGAAAACATTGCGTCTTTGCGTGAAATCAGACAATTTGTCACCACATTTAGCAAAACTTGGTAGTTTTAGATTTTCAAAGTTGGGAATCTCTAATTTCAATAGGTGTGAAGTTCAATAATTTCCCGGAAAGATTCGTCAGTTTCAAGCGTAGAACTACCTTGAAAATTCTGTAAATCACGGGCAAGACTCTCGAGGATTTCAAATTCTATTCAGATTTCGAATTCAGCGGTTGATCATTCTTTCTCAAATAGCAAAAGTTCAACTCTGTAAGTTTCTTAGTGTTGTTTACTATACATTATTTTACGAATGACTTTTTTGCCGAATTGTTTCGAAAATATTCTTTGATTAATAATTTTTGTGGTTCAAAGAACAGTTTTCGTTTTATGCAATTGTTTCAAATATACTCATTAAATAAAAAGCAAGCAATCGTCTACCAGAACGTGCTTATATTTTTACGAACTACTTTCTGTACACAAAAATGTCGACAAATTTCATAACAATATCATTATGGACTTTATGATTAACGTCTGTTGAAATCTCTAAGACGATAGGTCATATTGTATAATGGCCAAGAAGTTTGAGTTTTTTGGTCATTTTGAATAAAATATTTGTAAAAACTTCCAAAACGGAAGGACATAGAATAACAAAAACATAAAGTACATAAATGGATGTTACAACAAACCTAAATACGAACCAGTTTGCAGTGTCCTACGTCTAACTGCTGATTGAGTTACGCATGATTCACACACACACTACGTATATACAGACGTCACGGAAAGTCGTGTTATAATATAGAAATCTCTAAAAAAGGATCTCGTGTTAGGATCAAAGTTTGAAGTGTGCATCTTAAAGGTATTAAAAAAATAAACAAACTATTAATTATGATGCTAACTATGATACTAACTTATGACAGTCACAGATATAAAACTAAAACAATCTACGATCGCTCGTGGTCGACCTATGCATGATAGAAATTCCATTTCGAAAATCGGGATTACAATACTTCCTTATACTTTATATAAGGAAGTAAAAATGTAAAGTTTAATTGAAATTAAAAGGATAAATTGAAAAAAAAAAGCAGCACAAAAATACAAGTGATTCATGAAAAGTGTTTGTGAAAAGTGTAAATATCCGGTTATATTTGTACGATATAGTAAACTCCTACGGTATGAGTAACCACGAGTGACAAACAGAAAAGCTCATAAAATGGAACAATTCTGAATTATATTCAAAATTTACATACAAAACATAGTTTTACTTTTTAAAAGTTTGGAGTTTACTTCAAAAGTACAGTAGTGGCTAAAATTTGAATTTTGAAATTTGCTCTCTCGCATACGAAAAATAATCAATTTTTCCAATTCTTACTCTATTATCACGCTTTTATTAGCTTCACCTGTATGTATGTATGCATGTATGTTTGTATGTTTCCATGTATGTTTGTAACTTCTATGGGAGCAAACAATAAATTTATGTTGTAAAAAAAATACTTTCCCTACGTGAACGATGTGGCGTTGAGGTAAGGCGCCGCGCTACGAACCTAAAGGTCCAGCGTTCGATCCCCGTCAGGGGCGATTTTTTAAAAATGGTTTTGGTTTAATTCTAAGTTATTTTAATTAAAGATTTAAATGTATGTAAATATTACGGTGTGTCACTCACACGATTTTCTCTTACCCTGAATTTTAATACTAAGATAGATATTTTGTGCTTTTTAGTTCACATTTCTATAAAAGCGTGTTCTTTAATTGTTTTAAACTATAATATTATTTACCCATAGGGTCGAGAAAGTATTGTTTTAGGGTCAAATTTTCGAACGTGAGTTTTTGTTTTATTTACATGTTCTGAGGTCCCCTGAATACGAAAATCATGCTTTTAGCGAATAGTCTGTGTGTCTGTCTGTGTGGATGTCTGTCTGCGTGTATGTTATCAGCGTAACTCAAGAACAAATAGTAGCAGACATTCCAAACTGAGTATACTAAATGTGTATAATATAGGGATGCTAGAGTAAGCTTTTCGTTAAAATGAAGCAAATGGTTCGCATACAGGGATACTCAAAAGTATTCAAATACATTACGTCTATGGGGGAAATTGCAGATAAGTAGAGTTTAACATCTATAGAGTGCACTAAACCAAATGAAACGAATATATATTTTTTGTAATAGAGATGTTCAACTGGGAAAAAAAATATGTATGTAGGAGCCTCGCCTCTCCCACTGGGGTTATGTGCCCCCATTCTCATGAATTCTCATGATCGGTATCTTTAAAAAGAACTCGACAATACATTTAAAATGAATGGTTGAACCATCGATCTGCGATAATTTAAAATAAAGTTATCGATTTTTTTCATTTTTAACAAATATATATATATATATATATATATATATATATATATATAATTTATTTATTTATTTATTTTTTAATGTAATATTGAGAGTAAATTCAACTTTTTTTTTTATATTGTGTTATACTAATTCTCTAATATGGAAATCGTCTGTATTATCATAAAATATATTTTTTTCAAATACGTTTAATAAATTATTTTTTAATAACATAATTATTTTTTAATAACCGAATAAAATTCTATATAAATATAGTTGCATTAATGAAACGGGGGGTTGAAAGGAGTGGTAGCCCCCCTCACACAGCAATAATTATCATATAAAAATCTTCCTAACCGTAATTTGAAGTGTTTAACATGGGTTTACATAACAGTACTCGTTATCTTACCTCTTAATCTGCAACCTGTATTTATAGTATTAAATTTCAGGTTAAGAGAAAGTCGTGTGAGTGACACACCAGATTATTTACTTTCTCTTACCCATAGGGTTGAGAAAGTATTGTTTCAGGGTCAAATTTTCGAATGTGCGTTTTTGTTATATTAACATGTTCTGAGGTCCCCTGAATATGAAAATCATGTTTTTAGCGAATGGTCTGTGTGTCTGTCTCTGTGGATGTCTGTCTGTGTGTCTGTTATCAGCATAACTCAAGAACAAATAGTTGTAGAAATTCCAAAATTGGTATTCTAAATGTGTATCATATAGGGATGCTACAGAAAGCTTTTTGTTGAGATGAAGCAAATGGTTCGTGTACAGGGACACTCAAAATTATTCAAATAATGTCTATGGGGGAAATTGCAGGTAAGTAGAGTTTAACATCTATAGAGTGCACTAAACCAAATGAAACGTATATATATATTTTGTAATAGAGATAGTCAACGGGGAACTTTTTTTTTTTTGTGTATGTAGGAGCCTTACCTCCCCCCTGGGGGGAAGCCCCCCTCGAGGGGAGTAAATTTTCATGATAGGTATCTTTTAAATGAGCTCGCCAATACCTTTAAAACGAACGGCTGAACCATCGATCTGCGATAGTTTAAAATAAACTTATCGATTTTTTTCATTATTATTATTTTTTTTTTTTATGTATAATATTGAGAAAAAAATTCAACTTTTTTTTTTTTTTTTTTTTTTTTTTTTATATTTAGTGTTATACTACTTTTCTAATATGGAAATCGTCTGTATTATCATAAAATATAATTTTTTTAAATAATAATTTTGAGGGGCTCGTCAGCCCCCACACTGAATTAATTATCATATAAAACTCTTCTGAAGCCTAATTTGAATTGTTTAACATAGGTTTATGTAACGATACTCGTTATATTTCCTCTTAATCGCCAACCTGTATTTATAGTATTAAATTTCAGGCTAAGAGAAAGTCGTGTGATTGACGCACCAGATTATTTAAACAATCATGGTTTCATATTTGGTTTGGTTTCCTGTGGTTGAATAAACAAAGAAAGAGTCAAACAAATATATATGGTGAGATTCCAAATTAAGTCTATAACTTCAGTGATAGGAATAGTTTACACTTACTATGAGATTACAATAACTAAACGTCACTGCATTCAATTCATTATTAGGAGAAAGTATTATTATATATTTTTTATTTATTTACTATAATAGATTGCTTTTTGAATATTTTTTTCCCCTTATGCTCGCGTATATCTTCCTATTCTAAGCTCTATGCAAATAAAAATTATTTTATCGAAAACGAATAATTATTTGCAACATATTTAAAATAAATAAATGGCGAATTTCTTTGTTTTTTAACAACAAATGAAATGCACATTTGTCCTTAAAAAGTCTTTCTGCATGAATGTTACGAGGCTAGAGTTACGATAATGTTTTTATAAATAAATATTCAAATTCTGCAAAATTTGATTTAAAAATAATTCTCCCTTCTTTATTATCATTGATTTTCTCCTCACATTACTTTTTCTTCCGTACATTCTTTTAAAATTTGTTATACACACAAATTTCAATAATTAGAAAATTACACTGTTCTGCATGAAAATCGACCCCAACACAATTCCTACAAATTCTTATGTAAAATGATCGCCTGAATTCGAATATGACGCCCATTGTGCCCCATCACCCACTGTTTTGGGGGACACCGCACTATTTTTACCACTGTTTGGTAATTTTAAGGCTATGAATTTGATTCGGGGATGCGGAAAGGATTATTTTAACTATAAAATATCTTCTTAGAGGCTACAGAGTTGGAAAATTCTAAAATATGAACATTTGTAGCATGGGTGGAATTTAAGTGGGATTTGCACTGAAATTATGAATTACATTTATTAGGTTTTGTTAGTCTATTATTATTATTATGTATTATACATCATATTTTTGTTGCTTTTATATGATAAAATAAACCTTTTCAACCCTCCAAATCAAAGTCATAGCCATAAAATTACCGAACAGTGATAAAAATCGGGGGAGGCTGCGACATTCCGAGAAAACGGCGAGTGATTGGGCATAATGAAGGTCATAATCGGATTCAGAAGGTCATTTTGCATAAAAAAAAGGCAGGAATGGTATCAGGGATCGATTTTTTTTTTTTTTTTTTTTTTTTTTTTTATTTCCCGTTGTGTGTTATCTCTCCGTTCAAGTAAAAAAAAACAAACAAAAAAATAAATAAATAAAATAAGAAGAACAGTAGCTGAATTTCATTATTTTAACACATGTCAACAGTTTCAGATTATAGCGATTTATTATGAGTTCTTAGACGCATTCTGCTGTTACAAATACACAATTTAATATTATTTATCTCTGATTTTCTATATTTTTCTGTAAAGAGTCATGTCGAATAATTCTTGCAATGGTTAAATAGACAACAATATTATCCAACGAATATGAAGCGATAAAAACGGGATTAATTCTGATAAAACTGCTTCCATTTACAAAATAAAATATAAAACCGGTTATTATATAGGAATGGCAAAACGAACAGTGAAAGATTAATTCCATCTCATTCATAATAGCTATTCCTACGCGATCAATGGAGAAAGAACATCATTAAAGAAATTTAAAGAAGGAATTAAAGAACATCATTTTGATATAAAATACAACAGAACTACTACAACATTAATAAAAATTCATAAAGAAATATGCATCGAAATTTATTTTTTAAATATTAAAAAAGTGGCAAATTATAATAACTAATCAATCCTACGCGATCAATAGAGAAAGCATGAACTCATGAAAAGCCTTCGCAGTTGTAATCACAATGAACCAATCAAGCATTTGAACAGAATTGACAATTTCTTCTCGTTTATTATTTTAAGTTTGTTAATAATTATTACATATTTGTAATACTTCGCCCTATGTCGCGCAGGAGTATTGTTCTGGCGAATTTTACCCTCTGCTAATATCCTCCCCTCTCTCTCTGTACTTATTCAAATATGTTGAAATTGGAGTGACTGTAAACATTCAAATTTATATGTTTTTCTTTGCCATATGTCGTGACAGAATGTTGTTTCGGCGGCTTATATGTCGCCCCTTGTCGTGTGTTAACTTCATTCTGGCGAACCTTGTAATTTTTTTTTTTTTTTTAGTTTTTAAATAAACGTTCCGGAGTAGGGGCCTAGCATAGCTAGAAGCGCTCGTCAGCACTCTTAGGGTGGTGAGCGGCACCTCCTCCTTATTAAATTCCTTCTCTTTTCAAAAGGGAACGAATGTTATCAATTAAGAACAGTCTGAAAAATTACAAATGAGGACTTCCGCCGCAGTGGGGTATTTGGCGAATCTGGCTGGCCAAAGTTTTTTTTTTTGTTGAAAACCAATTTAAATCAAATATTTAGTCACGAAACTATTATTTTTAATGCATATTAATATTTTTATTTAAAGAAAAACGTTATTTGGAATGTTCATTTACTGTAAAACAATAAATAATAATAATAAAAAAAATACTCTAAAGTAATAACTATAATATAAACTTAAATAATGCATATCTTTTCATTTAAGATATCATAAATAGAAGCATATAAGAAGTAAAAATATTCATATAAAAATGATAATAATAAAAATAATTATTCATACGATTAATAAATAAGTAAGGAAAAATTTCATCATCACTGCATATTAATGAGCTATCATCTGTTGTTTTGTAATTGGAATTCTATATATCATAAATGCTTGTAAAAGATGCAATAGGTAATAATTCTCTAGAGGTTTTTTTTTTTTTTTTTTTTTTTTTTTTAAGAATTTGACTTTTTTTGTATTGTGGATCTCATTCCAGTCAACACTAAATCTGAACTCAAACGTAATGTATTAAGAACATCAGGATTACAAAAATGTCTTAAATTTTTTTGTGCACAGTTTTTTTTTTTTTTTTTTTTTTTTTTTTTTTCGAAATAAGCGAAAATAATTAGTGCGTACTTCGGCTGTTTCTTCAAACAAATGCTAACTGTTAATATAGCTTGCTGGATTACAGTGGGGTTTCCTATTATTTTGTGCATTGTGCGTGATATTGGATACGATACCAAGGATATTCCCAATAGAGTTCTGTTGTTTTCTCTGCATATTCCGTAAATTTTTTTCACGTGAACTCTGTGGTCACTTCAAGTAATCATGACGCTGTAAACCGAAGTAAATCCTTTATATCAATATCAGCACAAGTTTCTTTTATTATAAATGACTTTTTCTTTTCAGGATAACAGACCATTTTAACACGCTTCAAAACAATACATGAATGACTTTTTTCTTTGAGTACTTCTTAAAATTTTGTACTGCATAACTGCCAAACTTTTTAAATTTTAAATCAGATTTGTCACCAATATCTGTATAAAGGAATCTTTTAAGCATATTTTCTGTGATTGTATAAACTGAAAACATTTATGAAAACTTTATTGTATGAAGTCTCTCTTAAAAACAGGATACTTGACACCTATGGTATTGGTTTCTTGAAAAATTAGCCTATAATGACATGGCTTGTACATAATGTGTACGTTTGTGACATTTGTGTACGTTTTCACATGTGTTTTGACATTTTTTTTCTTCTTTTGGAATAAAAGTAACTTCTTTTAATATGAAAACAGTACATCTTTTTACAGAAGTTTCCAACTTATTGTGTTTGACATGTGTGAGCACTTGAACGTCTGTGGAGTACGTAGAGTTTCAGATTTTCTTGTTTAGATCTTTCACTTCATTTAGTGAAGTCCCTTACTGGTCTCTCAGAATGGTTTACACATATAGGAATTTCTAATCTCCTATCCAATCCTTATCCTTTTCTATAAATATATCTGCTTAACATTAGACGTTAATTCATCTGATCTTCATTTTAAATTTAAAACGTGAGAAACATTGATAGATTTTCTTATTTCATCTTAAAAATAAAACAATGATTTGAAAAAAGTAATTTTCAAGATATCTTAATTTTTTGTTTACATTCAATGCATTTTACCACAGAATAATGTTAAATAATTCTCTGTGAGTAATTATTTTGGCATTTGATTGTCCTAGATCAAAATAAAGGCATAGTACAAATGAAAATAAATGAATAAAACATAAATGTTATGTGTTCGTCAATTTTTTTGCAGTTCTTTTTTTCTAAAAATTGCGCAAATTTAAGCATTAAGAAAGATGTCTCTACTCAACAGAAAAATATTTTTTAAGAAATACAATTAATTATTCCGAATTTTTGGAAAATGCAAAAGCAAAAGCAAAATCTAAATTTAATAATTAAATGCCTCAATTTAATCTAGCTTTAATATACATATGTGATCACTTTATTATTATCTATAAGAATTTGATTTGCAGCAAATTGTACAAAATGTAAAAATTTCCAAGCTTTATAACTAGCCACTTGAAATGCATTGAAAAAAATTTAGACCTGCATATTTTGAACAACCTTTATTTTAAAAAGCGAAAGAAAGCGTAACTAATTTTTTTACAAAAATAACGAGATAAAGGTCTGTATTTATTGCTAGAAGAAAAATCATTGCTGGAAATATAACTAAATCCTTCGAATTTTCAAAATATAGTATAACTGTTAGAGAGAAAAAAATGCAATGATTTAAATTTCCTTTACAAGTATAAAAAATATTTCTTCCTGAACTAAAATAATAAAAACCTTTACACACTTATCTGCCTCGTCCTTTTCCATAGAAATAAAATTTCATACAATTCCTAAATTAAAATAATTCACATTCTAAAAAGAAACATCGCAGTTGGCAACTAATGAGCAATAATCTGCTGAATGAAACATTCGAATTTCACCTTATACTGAGAATTCCCAGTTTGTTTATACGAGAAAAAAGTGGTATCAGACGATTCCCCATTTATTTATCTTTATCCACGCACCCATATTTTTACATCTGCGTTGTAATATTTGAAATCGACTTTTGGCCAGCCAGATTCGTCAAATCTGTGGCGCCGTGTAAACATCAAGTAAGGCTATATTTTAAAATTATATCGTTAGGAAATGAAATTAATTGAAATTAATTTTAAGGTTTGATATAATAGTTAAAAAACCTTATGTTATTTGTATAATATACATTAAGCATTTAACTCACAAGGATAATTTATTTAAAATTAAACATATCCTTATAACGGAACAAGCATTTCTTTGATCTAATAATAATTTTACATATACTAATGTGTTTAAAATAAGTAGAATCTATCTATTTATTTACTTTTGAAAATGTACTATTTTAATTTAGAAACTGTGTTTAACAAATACACACACGCACACACACACATATATATATATATATATATAATTGAAATTGAAATTGAAAAATATATATATATATTGTGTGAGTGCAAAAGTTCTACCCGTTTTTATTACCCATAAAGAAGAGCAAATAAACGTAACCTGAACAGTACATATTATTGTACGTAATTGCTATTGCTATCTTTGTCTTCTTGCCACCTTTCTGGTAGAATATGAATCCCACGCCGGTAAAATTCCCGCGATTTCGAGTCAAAAAAGTCTTGGATGGCAATTTTCTCAGCATAAAGATCATCAAAGATTTTTTGACTGTAGGAATTGTTCAACGCACGAAACAGGTGATAGTCAGTTTGTTCCAAGTCAGAAGAATAGGGAGGGTGGGGTAAAACCTCCCAACCAAAACCCAGTAACTTTTGGCGAGTGATGACATCAGCATGCTGCCTGGCGTTATCGTGATGAAATATAAAACCGTGACGATTGATGAGAACTGGCCGCTTTGCTACCAACTTTGAATGTCGCCTGTCTAACTGCAGACAGTAGAAGGCAGGATTAATGGTTTAGTTGAGTGGGAGGAGCTCCTAGTGAATTATTCCTGCAAACCCCACCACACACTCAATAACATCTTCTTGGGATGAAGTTCAGTTTTCGAAGTCGATGTAGGTGAATCAGAAGGGCGAAACACATTCCTACTACGCTTTGCATTACGGTACATAACCCACTTCTCATCTCCTGTGACAATTCGTGTGAATATTTTTTTTTTTTTTTTTTTTTTTTTTTTATCGGGAGAACAAAGAAATACAGGCGGCGATTCGGTTATATGGTTGGTTATCTGTCAGTTTATGTGGAACCCAACGATTTTCTCGTAAAACTCAACTTAACCAGCCGTCTCTCGACCGTTGTTCGGTGTGCGTTGAAGGTATCCGCTAATTCTTGCACGGTTTGGTTCGGGGTTTTTCTTATGGCTTAATCAATATCGCCGTATCCAACGTGTGATAGCCGTCCACTCCTAATCTCATCTTGACAACTTCTGCCCCCTTCCCTAAATTTAACCCTTTCAGGGGCACTAAGTAAAAATGATTGAATTTCCTTTTAAATATATATATATCATAAAGTAAACATCCCCTACAAGTCATATTTGATGAAGAAAAAAATTCAGCATGTGGGAATTTTTTTGTGGGTGGTGGCTAGGCGTTCTAGCCCTTGTGTCTATCCACCTAAAAGATGCACCTAAAAATTAAACTAAAATTAATGATCTAAGATAATATGTAAATCTGTTGTATTTAAAAGGTGCATTACAGTATATTTACACTACCAAATACTTTTGAATAAAAAATTATTTTTCATAAAAATATATAAAAGAAACTTAAAAAAATTTTCCCGCAACTTGTCCATTTAAAAAAGTCACAGGCACATCCTGCTTAAAGTTACTGTAGTTCTGCCATCTCTATTTCAATTTTAGAAGTACACATTAACTTTTCATAAAAGTGGATAAAAAAAGTAGACACTGCACACTTAGAGAAAAATTTCTAAAGTAGGTGGATAGACCCTCTAGCCACCGCCCCTGAAAGGGTTAAGAAACCTTTGACGACATATACTTTCGTCTATTGCATCCTCCCCATAAGCTTGACAAACATTGAGACCTGCTGTGGCTGCTGTACTCTTTTTACCGAAATCGTATAACAAACAATGTGTCATGTGCTCCTTTTTCTTTTCGTGTTATACACTCTGATATTTTTTTTTGAGATGATTAACTTTGTGAGACACGATGCATTTATAAGTGAAGCATCGACACGTTTGATTGGCCGAGATTTGCGTCATTACAATGTAATGTGTAACGTGAATTCCATTGGAAATTTGCATATCCAAAAACGGGTAAACTTTCGCACTCACCCAATATAATATGAACGATAATATACATGATATAACGATAAAAAGCTTGAAATTTAATCCATGCATAAGTTTTATGTTTTAGCAATTTCTATCCGTGATATTTTGCTGAAATTTTTGTATAAAAACTCTCACGCTATAATTGACGAATAAGGTTGTATTTTTGTATTATTTGAAACTGCTTGAACCTCAAAAACTCTATAAAAGTTAAAGCAATTTTAATGAAAATTTTACTTATTTTTTTTTTTTTTTTTATACCTTGTATAATAAATTTTATATTAAAGTTTACAAACAGAGCTACAGGTAGAATGCATATATGTTATTGCCTAACCATGGAATCAAGTTTTATATGAAACATTTTAATTTCTTTCTTTTCTTTTTTTTTTTCTTTTCTTATTTGTATGTATAAACAGTTTCTGTATGTGCTAAAAATTTTATGAGATAACATATTTTTTTTTTTTTTTTAATTAAAATATTGTTTGAATTGAATGAACTCACTTCTCTCACTAAAATGTATTTTCTAGAACTATTAAAACTTCTGTGAATTATAATTATAATCATAGCTGTTAAACTTATTTTAGTCAATTTGCAATAACATCACGAGTATAGAGAACGTATTGTTTTACGTTATTTACGCATTTACATTCAAAAATGTGTTTTGTAATGAGCAATTTAGTATCAAAGTTTCCTTATATTATACTTGTTAAATTTGTATAACGATATACTTTGATTTCGTTTTACATTCTTTTACACAATTATCTAACGCATGATTTACAAAATATTACAAGATAATGATATACGATTGATAAATTTAATTAATTATATTCACAAACAAATAGATAACATTGTTTGGAATAGCTTATTATTTATGCTTACTATTAACCAATTACATTATTCATAATAATATTGTAGTTTAGAAAAGTTTACTTCAATCTTAGTAATTACTGGTTCACTAAAAATAAATGAAACATATAATAATCCATTGTAATGAGTTTGGTGCTTTATTTACCGATAATTATCTTCATAACAGTCTTAGCAAGCGCTTTTATAAAATGCTTTACAAGCAACTTTAGCTGTTGTGTATCTTTAAATATTGTTTGTATTCATAGTTCAAATTAATTAAGGTTATAAATAAGTATAAATCTTCTGATAAACTAAACTTTGCATGCTTAAGAAATGGAGAACACAACAAATGCTTCTCTTCTGGAAGTTTTGACAAGTTTAATACACTTCTTTCTTTGCATATCCTACTTGATAACACAATAATCAAATTTAATGAAGTGTCTGAAACGAGACAAGATATTTCTATTTCGTGCTTAGATATTTAAATCTTTCTCTCATAAGAATAGATACTTTATTACATACTTTGCTATTTTGTTTTAAATTTCGTAATATTTATCATATTCTGTTTAAAAATTTTGCTTTAAAGGAAATGAACATTTTCTAATTAAATATGTAATCTGAAGACACAATATTATTATCTATTACTTTCTTCTATCTTCAATAGAAGAAAGTATTGGATTCGTAAAAATTTTCGATTTCGGGTTTTTGATGGATTTACACGTTTTGAGAGCTGTAGAACACGATTTTACCATTTTTAGAAAATGTCTGTCTGTCTGTCTGTCTGTCTGTGTGTGTGTGTGTGTGTGACAAAATTTTGTGGCAACTGTATCTCTGGAACTACTGCACAGAATTTCATACAAATTGGTATGTCGTTGCACCTTGACATAAATTAGTGCTTATCAACTTTTGGTAAAAATCTTCTTACAGGTTGCGTTGCCATCCCGCTTTTTCAAAATTTTTAACAGGGTGATATAGGGCAAAAATTTTCAAGATGGGTATCTTTCGAAAGGTCTCGTCAGTACCTTTAAAACGAATGTTTGAACTATAAATCTGTGATAATTTAAAACAAAGTTATCGATTTTTTTTACTTTTTACGAAAAGAAACTTAGAAAAAAAAATCTTTTTTTTTTCTCCCCCCTTAATTTTATCAAACTCCCACGGTTTCCGTGTTCTGACAAACTTAAACAAAATTTCACATTTTACCCAAAATTTTGTCAAAGTCCCACTTTTTTTTTTTTTTTTTTTTTTTTTTTTTTAATTATTATTATTGTTGCTGAGTGAATTTGTATAGGAAAATATAGAAGAAAGTCTCGTGGTGGCCACAACATACTAGTTTTTAAAAAGTATTTGGTCATTATATATATATATATATAATGTTTGAAATTTCATCTGAAATTTCAAAAAAATATACCCGTGTTTAAAGATGTAATAATTATTACACAGATAATGATTATAATTTTTTAATGAGTTAATTAAATGCACTATCATTGAAAATATAATATTTATATGAACATTTTATATGTAAGAGGTTGAGAAGTTCATGTTATTATACGGTTCACTAAACGTACGGAATGTGCCATTATCGACCATCTGGAACACGCCTCTTAGCAGTGCGGAGACATGCCATTTCAGTCAAATCTAATAATCTCATATGTATATAAACAGAAAATAAGAATTCATGCTGAAAAGTGTTAAAACATTTTAAATTTTCACAGTTGGGAAATGTTATGTTTTCCTCTGAAGAACTAGTGCCACTAATTACTAATATCTTCGAATACATTTTACAAATTATATATAAATACGAACACTTATTTTTTATTTTGGATTAACGTAAATTACATTGCCATTAGTTTATTTATATTAAAGTATGTGGATAATTTATAATTATTATATATTTTTTTTTCCATTTTCAGAGAAGTTTGAAATTTAACTGATTCTAGCGACAACATCGTTATGAATTTTTAATATATTTCAATTTTTTTATACCTTTATGCGTTTGGCTAAAATAGTTACCAAAAAGAATTTTTCTTAGCAATTGCGCATGTACAAAATTTGATCACTGAATACCATCATGTTTCTCATGTTTTAAAGATTTTATATTCTAATTCATTATATTTTCACTACTGTATTATGTAAAGTATTGTGAAAATAACATTTCAATAGTATCAAAACCCTGTTTATTATAAAAAATATACGACAAAAATATATCTCTATGATTATGCAAAAAATATGGCAAAAAATCTATTACATATTGTCATTTACCTATTAATACAGGATATTAAAAATTTGTCATAGAGTTAAAAATCAGATATATTTTTTATAGTTTTATTATTATTATTATTATTATTATTATTGCACTCACTAACTTTAAGTAGGAACTTTAAGAAGAAAGTATTGGATTCGAAAAAATTTTCGACTTCCGATTTTCGACTAATTTACGCCTTTTGAGTGGTGTAGAACACAATTTGATCATTTTTGGAAAATGTCTGTCTGTCTGTGTGTGTGAGAGAGACGAAAATTAACTACTGCTCGGAATTGTAGATAAATTTAAATGTAAATGCACCTTTACCTAAGTTAGTGCCTATCAACTTTTGGTGTCAACTGCTCAACATGTCGCGCTGCTCTACAGCTATTTCTACAATTTAAGAGGAGGTTACATCTCAGGTTCTATTGCGTATAATCAAACAAAACTTGATATAAGGCCAGACATTATGCTGATTCAATTTAAAGGCTTATCAGCCGAAAGGGTGTGCTGCTATATTCGCAGTTTAAGGGTATATCTCAGGAACTGTTGCTCAGAATTGCATATGAATTTATATGTAGTAATACAGTATATTATTCAAATGCAGTAGCACTAATTCATGTACCTGGACATGTATTTGTGTCTATCAACTTTTGGTGCCAATCGCTGAACAGGTGGCGCTGCTACACAGTGATTTCACCAATTTAAAGGAAGGCAATATTTTTGGTTCTATTGCGTATATTCAACAAAACTTGATATGTGAGACGGCCATTATTAGACATTATGCTGATTCAGTTTGGATGCTTATCTGCCAATAGGCGCACTCTAAACGTGAATGTCTTGAATTCAGTTAAAATGTGTCGAAAACGGATAGCCATGTTCAAGCGAAAAAAAAAAAAAATCTTACTTTTTAAGACAACTTTTTGCAACTAAAATTAGGACATTGCAAACGTCTTAAAACACCGCCATTTTTGTTTTTGTTTTTTTTTGCCTAAAAACACCACCATGTTAGGCTTAAAAGCATCGTTATTTTTAAGGCTTTCTAATAAATAAATAAAAAAATAAAGGTGGCCTGCGAATCTGTTTTTCTTCTAAAAACACATTTTAGAATTTTCTAGAGCATAATATATATATATATATATATATATATATATATTCTTTTTAAAGAAAAATGTCTTTTACCTGGATTGGGAATCGAACTCAAATTAGCCGTAGAACATGACACAATGTATTTTAACAATCACGCTAGCAAGTACCATGACGGAGATAATTTTTTTAGTGTATGCCAGTATTAGCGAAACACAGGTAGGTATATGTTATAATCCATATTTTTTGCTATGAAACTATTGATAATATAGTATCTAATAGTGATTATACATTATTGCAGAAACGTCAGTGGAGGCCCTCTGTTGAAACTCAAAACGGTTTTGGGCTGTGTCTGTGTGTCTGTCTGTCTGCCTGTCTGTCACGCGATAGCGGCCGCAAAAATAGCGCTATTGACTTGAAATTTGGTACACATGTTCCTGAGCCCAACGAAATCAGCTGTGTAGTTTTTGGTAGGTATTCCATTTGTAGTGTATACAGGGACACGCCAAAGTTTTTTTTATCATTACGGCCTACGGGAGAAATTTGTATGTATCACGAAAGCGGCCACAAAAATCACGCTATTGACTTGCAATTCGGTACACATGTTCATGAGCCCAACGGCATCAGCTGTATAGTTTTAGGTGTGTATTCCATTTGTAGTTCGTGTACAGGGACACGCCAAAGATTTTCTATCATTACGGCCTATGGGAAGAATCTGTATGTACCGCGATAGCCACCGCAAAAATCAAGCTATTGACATCCAATTTTTGCCGAAACGTGAATGGAGGCTCTCTGTTGAGACTCAAAAGGATTTTGGGTTCCGTCTGTCCGTCTGTCTGTCTGTCTGTCGTGCGATAGCGGCCGCAAAAATCACGCTATTGACTTCCAATTTTGCACACATGTTCATGATCCCCACGAAATTAGCTATATAGTTTTGGGTGTGCATTCCATTTGTAGTTCGTGTACAGGGACACGCCAAAGTTTTTTTTTATCATTACGGCCTATGGGAAGATATTCTATGTACCGCGATAGCGGCCCCCAAAATAACGTTATTGACTTGCAATTTGGTACACATATGCATGAGCCCAACGGAATTAGCTGTATAGTGTTAGGTGTGTATTCCATTTGTCGTTCGTATACAGGGACGCGCCAATGTTTTTCTTATCTTTACGGCCTATGGGAAGAATTGTATGTACCGCAATAGCGGCAGCAAAAATCATTCGATTGATTTGCAAATTGGCGCACACGTACCAGCTTTGCATATAAGCAGCTGTATAATTTTTATTGCTATATTTTTTATAAACTGTGTACAGGGACACGCCAAAATTCTTAACATTACAGCGTATGGGGTGAATTTCGTTTAAACGCATTTTAATATCATTACTTTGCAATGAAAAAAATGAAACTAGCGTACGTGAGTCAGATGCTTAAACTTATGTTGTTTGAAGAAAATATATGCTCTTAAGCTTTCTAATTAATGTACAGGATCTTACAAAAGTGTTCTGACAATGTCATGTAGTCATCCAAACGATGCTACATTTGGAACAATTATTAATTTTAAACGCAAAATAAGCTGAATAGATTTTACTGGTGTATACAATGTTTATGGTTCGTTTACAAAGACACACGAAAAAATTTCGTAACATTAGAGCCTATGGACAAATTTTTAATTTAAGCGTGCACTTTAATGCGTTTATGCTGAATTGAACTTAATAAAATTAACATACCTTTTAAAGATGCTTAAAATCATGTTTACTCTTAAAAAAGGTTATGTATAGACTAAATAATTTATGGGACCACACAAAATAATTCCGAGTATGTACTGTAATCATTCAAATGATGTCAAATTAGTTTGAAAAATTAATGAGTTATAATTAATTTGGTTTATTCTTATTATTGGCATTTATAATGACTGTGGCTACTTTTCCGGAATACATAGAGGAATTTCGTACTATTATGGTCTATAGTCTGTATTTCCTAAAAGTGTATTTTAACATGGTTACATTCCCATCAAATATAATGAAATTTTATTAGAATTTTAAAAGCATGATTTCCTGTTGAAAATTGTGGGCAGAGAATTGTTAATTAGCTTAAAGTACGCAAAATATTACGCAAAATATTTCCGATATGCTATGTAATTTTTTTTGTATGAAATTTGATAGTTATGAAATTTGGTATTTATGAATTTCAGGGAAATAATACACGACCGTCGTTTATTAAGAATACATATTGTTTGGTACTTGGGGGTTCGTAAGTTGTCCGAGAATGAAAGGCGAAACTTGCAAAAATTCAGTGAGTTATTCACAGAAAGTTCCAGAAAAATACAGGTCTATAAACCAAGTATCAGCTTCAATTCAACCAGTAAACATAACTTAAACAACAGCCGTTAACAGTAAAACAACTTTACAAAGTGTTTATCAATAACACATAAAGCAAGTCTCATTCAAAGAGGCCCAAAGCAAAGCAAGCATTTGACGAAACTGACACAGATCTGAGATTGGCCGCCTTAGCTAAAAAAATGCTCCTTTTATACTATTCTATCGAATACAGACTGTTCTGGAAAAATCTCGTATCTATGAGCCAATGAGATTAGAGCTTCCCTACTTGGTATATCCCTCATAAGGATTTTCTCGCCAAGGTCGCCAAAAAATCGTCAAGGAGGGAAACGGTCGCCAAATTTGGCGCCAAATCCATTTCTTCCCTTATTGGAGCTTTTTAATGCGTTTTTAAAGAAAGAAAAATTAGGCTATTTTAACGCTAAAACGACTAGAAATGCACAAAATTAGCATTTTATCGACTTTCTAAGCCTCTTTGAAAGAATTTATAAAAAAATAAATGCAATTATTTACAATTCCGTAACACTTTATATGATATACAAATAGGTATAGAAAGAGAGATACGGCAGGGGGTTGAGGGGGCGGCAGCCCCCCTCAGGAATGTATCTGATTAAGTCGATCGAATCAATATATACTATTATATAATAAGGAATTAATAAAAACGACCTATTGAATAATGTCTGATGCAAATAGGACGTTGAGGCTCCTGATCTGCAGATCCACTAGTTACATTAAATTTCATATCTAGATGTTTATAATTTTTAAAAAGTGCATGTCAAATATGTGAAAAACTATCCTTATCTAGCCTTCGTCATTTTTGGTTAACGATGTCTTTCTTTAAACTAATATATAAAAGAAAACACATTATAAACATGAATACCGGATAATTTGTTGTCTTACGTTTAAGTGCAAGTAAATTTGTGGAAGAAAACAGTTTTTAAATTGAAATCCCTAATAATAAATAAAAACAAGTATGCACAAATTATTCAAGATTCGCTTTCTTCTCTATGAGTCAATTGCATATTTCATCTTAATACTTTTTCTTTAAATATGAAAAAGCTTTAAATACAAAGATTTTTTTGTTTTTTTGTTTTTTTTACCGAATAATTTTCGCATTATAATATGTTGCTTTATGAGTTATATTAATGATAATTTTATGCAACTATACACATGTCTGGAGTATTATTACTTGAAAATTTAAATTCATGCTGTTTAAATAGCTTACGTTTAACAACTTATTATGTAAAATGGTATTATATGTATTGAATGTGAAAATAAGTTTAAATAGGTTAAGTATTTTGCTTAAAGTAGATTCCATTTGAAAATTTTGTTAAGTAATTCAAGTGTCTGCAATTCCAAAATGCCTGAAAATTTAGATGCGTTTCCTGTCTGAAATTTCTCATAGAAATGTGTTTCAGACATTTTTGGTGTCTGAATTGGTATTTCAGACACATTTCTGTCTTAAATTAATATATCTATAATGTCTAAGGTGTTTATTAACACAATTACGTATTTTAAGTGACTTTTAAGTTGTTTTTATGTCTTACATTAAGACCCCTTTATTTGCAGTGTGGCGATGCTATTCTGTAAACTTCCTCCATAACGGGAAGGCTATATCTCAACTTTTATGGCATATAATTCTACGAAACTTGACATGTGAGATAACCATTATATAAACGCGTTTTTTAAGATTTTTTTAGACAATAAAACTGTCTTCCTTTGGATGTATAGTATTAGTTTTCTCTAAGACGAAAATCATTTGCATTCATCCTGTTAGATAAATTTAATAAATAATAGTTTTAGTAATTATTTGCACTTAGTGAATTTGTATAGGAAAGTATAGAAGAATGTTCTGTAGTGACCATAACCTACTAGTTTGAATCTAAATTTTTCATTGATAATTCGAGATATATCCATGTACATAAATAGTGAGTCCTGTAAAAGAAAAAGAATATAAAATAAAAAAAATAATTAATTAAATTTATGCATAGTTTTAAAATATCGTTAAAAATCGGGTATTTCAAATGAATTCGTTTTTGCACGTAAGTATTTAAATTTATACACTATAAAACAACTAGTATTGCTAAATTTTGTTATTACATGTAAGCATATACTTTTACCAGAAAATATTAGTATTTTAAGTTTAAAAAATAAATAAAAATAAGTAAATAAATAAATAAATTTTGAAAATTTTCATTCTTTCTGAATAAACTTTATACGAAAAACAAAATCTTTATAACATTTTAAAGCAATTTTTTATACATTAAGCAGAACAAGCAAGACACATTGTTTTATAAAATTGACATTTTCCAAGAAATATAATTTTAAAAATAGTCGTTTTTATTAGCTTGAAAAATTTTCTTATTTTTATTAGTACCGCAGTGATTTCGTAGATAAAAATGCATGTGTTTACTCTTTATATACTTAAATTCGAAGAATAACAACAATAAAAGAACTTTTTATGACAAATAAAGTTTTACTTTAAATTGAAAATGTTTCACATAGCAAAATGCGTTTTATGAATAAAAAGAAATAATAATAGCAATTTTTGCGTTAAAAATTCTCGTTTAAAATATACGTTCATTTTTTATCTACAAAAAGAAAAGTGTTATGTACAAAATAAAAGTGAATTACAATTAAATATCTATAGCTTTTTTTTTTTTTTTTTTTTTTTTTTTTTTCTTTTTAACAGACGACTATTAGTTTTAATCTGGATTTTTTGTAGACCAGTTTTGGGTTACACCAAAATAAATTAGAAATGTCAGTCCTATTGTTACAAATTTTGTACCAAATTAAAGGGACGATTTTTTCTGAATCCAGGGGTGCAAACAGTTTTTCGACGCGATAATTAGATATTTTAAAATTCATTAAAGTATGAAAATTATGTGGCAACACTTCATTTTTAATTCATTTGAGTCAGTTTAAAAAATACGTGGCCCAGTTTGTGAGGTCGAGACTATAGATTTCACCAAAAGTTGGGACGGTTAGATTACTTCGTCGCCAGGGACTCGGCGAAAGTCTTGGTCGAGTGAGTTTTATGTCGGCATCGTGCTGCAGTGAAATAATTAGGATCTGAGTATTTGGTGAATGGGAAAGTGATTGTAAGTTTTACTTGAAATGAAAGGAAACAAAGTTGTTGAAGGTAGTATAAATTGGAGATTGTTTTAATAGTGGGAGTGTGGATTGGAGTGACTAGCGGTAATGGAATGTGATGAGTTGGTAGCTGATAAGTGTGCAGTGATGGTAGAGAGGTGTAGTATTGTGGCGTAAATTACAGTAGGAGTCCGTCGTGATCGGGAATCCGCTCGACACTCTGAAGTGAGAAAAGTTAGTAGTAGTAAGGAGCAGTCGCCAAAAAGATCAGCATTGGTGAGATAAAACAACTTCTTATTTTATATCTAGTTTAAAGTTAGTTCCTGAAGTCATTTATTTAAATAAGTTAGCTCAACGCCCTACTATATATTGAACGCTAAATAAACTTTGTTATTTATTTGTTAACTTTGTCTCGAGCTCTTCTTATTTCTAGCTAATTAAGCAATTAAGTATTCAAGTTTATATTTAATATCTAGTAAGATAGAGAATCATGGCCCACTCAGATTCTCTACACTGGCGCCCAAATCAAGTCGAATCCCCCCCCCCCCGAACTAATGTTTTTTGATGGCAACACTCGCGTGCTTCAATTTTTTGAGGAGCTTGAATATTTTTTTAACTTTTATAACATTGATCTATCCAAAAAATATGCTTGGTTAGCATATTCCTTAAAAGGTGAACCGAGGCAGTGGCATAAATTGATCGCCTGCCATTCACTTGGGCCAAATCCAACCTATGAAGAGTTAAAAATCAAAATTATAAGCACATTTTTCTCGAGTGCTGATAGAGCTCAATTAAGGCAGGAACTTTATACTACTAAAATGTCAGCATTTGATAAACCAACAACCTTTTTCCTGCGTAAGCTCGATTTAATTAAACAACTGCAACTAAATTTATCCTTCTTAGAAATATGTGATATTATAAACCCGCTGTTTACAGTCCAAATTCAAGATTTTCTACATTTAAAACCAGCCGCATCCATTGACAGTCTATTTGAACGGCTAGAGAAATATCAAGCACGTCACATTCCTAAAACTGCGAATACCACTAATCGCAGGCAAGATAATTGGGTAATTGGGTTTTTTTACGTCGCACTAATGCTGCGCAGGCAAGAAACCGCCAATGTTCAAAACGAGCAGCGAGAAAATTTCGCCCCCCCCCCCTCAAAATAATAATTTCATCCGACCGCAACAAGCTAACTTTTCCCAGCCAAGACCGAGCGATTTAAATCAATCTGAAAATGTTGCACGGGCAGAAATTCGGCAGATTCTGCTACTTTTATTGATAAATCTTATGCAAATGCTAAACCGGTCGAGTCCGGAAATTTTTCTCATATAACAGGAAAAATTTTTGCAGAAAATGATGTTAAAATTAATGTTGGTAATCAACCTTTAGCAAATAAAGAAAGTTTATGTTTTACAACTGGTCAGCCACCAGATTTAATTGTTAGCCCAAATGAAAATGTTGTGGTACAAGTAACAGAAAATAGTGGTTTAAACAACAGTGCTTCTCATAAGCGAGTAGCTATTTTAAATGAAAGTAGTGAAGAAGGAGATTTAAGTTTTCTACATCTCAAACCGACAAAATCTTCTGGTTTAAATGAAAAGGCTCACAATAAAAATGACCGGTTAAACTGTCTTGAACATAATTTACACTCTCCTACCAGTGCTTCTCGTAAACTGCTAGATAATTTAAAACCAAATGTTGTGATTTAACTAAAAATGTAAATTATTTCAAAGCTTCTAAGCCCTCCAAGACCTCAACATTCATGAGTAGAGAGCGAGCTGACTCGTCCTCTGACGCTATGGACAGCGACAGCGTGCCGGGTACGATCACAGCCCAGGAAGGTGCCCTTGCTACGCCTGACCCAGTTCTACAAGCTTCCAGCCGTGTGATTTCTGCAACGAGTGCAATAACTAGCAGGACTAACAGGTGTAATTTAAAATTTAAATTTCTTTTTTCGAGGTTGGTCCTGTTTTTCTCTCATGGGATTTTTTTTTTTTATCGCCATTGTATTTGAAGCTGTAAGCAGTTCATTGCTCAGCAAATTACACTTTAAATTTTTTTCTAACTTATTTCAAAATTTCAGAAACTAAGTTGTGGCTGCACTCACTCCTATGAGATTTAGTAGTGTTTAAATTTACTCGTTAAAACCCGTTGGGGATTTTCCCGACTAAATTTTTTTTCTTGGAGGGGAACTGTGAGGTCGAGACTATAGACCGTCACCAAAAGTTGGGACGGTTAGATTACTTCGTCGCCAGGGACTCGGCGAAGTTCTTGGTCGAGTGAGTTTTATGTCGGCATCGTGCTGCAGTGAAATAATTAGGATCTGAGTATTTGGTGAATGGGGAAGTGATTGTAAGTTTTAATTGAAATGAAATTAAACAAAGTTGTTGATAGTAGTATAAATTGGAGATTGTTTTGATAGTGGGAGTGTGGATTGGAGTGGCTAGCGGTAATGGAATGTGATGAGTTGGTAGCTGATAAGTGTGCAGTGATGGTAGAGACGTGTAGTATTGTGGCGTAAATTACAGTAGGAGTCCGTCGTGATCGGGAATCCGCTCGACACTCTGAAGTGAGAAAAGTTAGTAGTAGTAAGGAGCAGTCGCCAAAAAGATCAGCATTGGTGAGATAAAACAACTTCTTATTTTATATCTAGTTTAAAGTTAGTTCCTGAAGTCATTTATTTAAATTAGTTAGCTCAACGCCCTCCTATATATTGAACGCTAAATAAACTTTGTTATTTATTTGTTAACTTTGTCTCGAGCTCTTCTTATTTCTAGCTAATTAAGCAATTAAGTATTCAAGTTTATATTAAAGATCTAGTAAGATAGAGAATCATGGCCCACTCAGATTCTCTACAAGTTTTACGGTCAAAAAATGAGATAAAAATAAAAAATAAACAAAAAAAAAAATAAATAAATAAATAAATAAATAAAAAAAAAAAAAAAAAAAAAAATTACAGATTGAAATTAATAGTCCTCCGTACTAAACTAAATTCTATCTTTGACAGAATGTTTAATATACTATTATTATTATTATTATTATTATATTGGTCGGAATCAAATAGCAATGAGTGTAAATAGCTGGGGCTATAAAATACATGGTTCAAAAACTAAAATATTTAATACATGTTGAGATACAGTTATCTTTAAAATCGTAGTTTTTAAGTAATAGCAGCTCCATTAGTCGTCGATAAATACCGAAATTGAAGCGACCGCGAAAGTCCTTTCTGCAGGCAGTGGGAACTTGGACCCGATGCTGCGGGGGCGGAAAAAGAGCTGATGCAGGCAACGGGTACCCGAAGCAAGAATTAGAACTATTTCAATGTAATTTTCTTTTAGTTTTGTTGTACAGTTTTCAAGTCATGCCTTATTATTATTATTATTATTATTATTATTATTATTATTGAATAACAATTGTTGCAATCAGTTTATGTAAAAAAATAAAATTGATATTTAAAAAAAAATATATCTAATTTTTCTAGTTGTTTCAGAAAATAGGATAACGGATTTTTTTTATAAAACTGCTAAAGTATGGGAGAGTGGGGATGAAAGGGACATTTTTCTTATTTTTATTGATAACGTTGGTCACATGCAGTTCAGAATTTTTGAACACTGCTCAAAAATACACTTCAGTAATCAGTTACATGTAAACATACTAATTTTAATAAAAAGTTGACATTTTTAATTAATAATATATATATATATATATATATATATATATTTACATGCATGTGCCCATTTCCATTCATTCCCACTTATAGGGATGGATGGGAAATGATTGGGGATAAATGAGACAGGACTGGAGACACCAAAGAAAAGCGATCAAAATAGAAAGTAAATAAATTTTTAAAGTTAAAGTGGTTCGTGCAGTTCCTAGCGCTGTACGTTTTAGTAATTTAATCTCATAAGACCTAATGTAAAAATAAATAAATAAATAAGGCACTAGAAAGAGATAAATCTTTATAATAGAGTACAAATTATCCGGATAAATTTTTGTTTCTGACTGATCGGGAAAATCAGCCTTCTATTCTGTATTACATTAATAATCATTAGGATTTATTTAATTAGTTTGATTGAAATTGTGATTTTAATTGAATTGTTATTAGCTTTTTTTTTATTATTATTATTATTGATTTAAATTGTATTGAATATTCTAACTTATATTCTATAATTATTACTATTATTACTAACTATTCTAACTGATAATGAATATGACTAATTTACATAATTAAAATATATATATATATATATATATATATATAATGAATTAACTAATCTTATATAGATCCTAGTTAAAAAAAGAAAAAAAAATCATCCTTAATTTTTACTTATATTTCTTTATATATAGCCTACTTGCAGTAAATTCAAATGCTACTTTTATAATTCCATGTTATAACTAGTGAACTACAGGCTGTAAAAATAGAAAACCTTATTTAAGATTTGTTTTAATATAATTATTGTGTACAATTTTAAATGAACACATAGTGGGGAATGTCCCATTCATCCCAACCACCACATGATCATATAAAACAGTTAATAGGCTTAATGAACAATTGTCAATATTTTTCTTGAATATCATAAACACAATAAAATATTATGCATTTTCACCATTTAACAGTTATATTACCTTTAAACAAATAGTCAATTTCTTAACTAATACCAAACTGAATCAGTAAAAACGTACTTTGACAACTGAAAAAGACACTTTAATTTTTTTCTGCTTTTATATGGATATCACAATTCTGAAACTACACTTGTTGAATGACCTTAGTGCTGCCATATATCAGAAAAAATATCAAGTTTCCGGTGTTTGCAAAACATAAAAATGTAGTTATTGTCCCATTCATCTTGCGTCCTATTCAAATCCACTCTCCCCTAAAATAGATATGGATTTGTATTTAGTGTTATAGCAACGGAAGCATCAGTGATGCCTCTTAATTAGCATTAAAAAAATCATGTTTGAATATTTATTCATTTTGTGATAGGAATCGTAAAAAAACATTCATTTGACTTAAATTTGAGTACACTAACTTATAAATTACATACAATTAGCTGTAAAATTTATTGTATATTGTATTGTTTGTGAATAGTGTACCGATATACACTAATCTTTAACGAATGATGCAGTATTAGGGAAGGTATTTTTTTAAGTGCATTGTTACATAGTTACTCTGTATTTCACATAAATATAATACCACACACTGTAAATAGAAGCGTCTTAAATTCAGACAGAAATGTGTCTGAAATGTCAATTCAGACACATAAATGTCTGAAACACTTACGCATGCAAAATTTCAGACGCATGTGCTGTCTTAAATTGAGACATGTAAGTGTCTTTTTTATAAATGAGCTGATATAAGTGTCTGAATAAGGTTGATATGTCTGAAATTAAGACATATAACATTTTAGACACATAAAATTTGAGACATTTTACAATTTAGGAACTTAAAAATTCAGACATTTCAAATTTCAGACACTTAGAAATTCAGACATTTGTATAACTTAACAAATTTTCCATATGAAATCTACTTTAAGCAGCATGCATATCCTGCTTTAATTTTTTTAACAAATAAATTTGATATTATTTTACATTATATAAGTAGTTAACTTATTTAAAATACTTAGACGCGAAACTTATTCAGTTAAAAGTTAAAAAACAAAGTTAATTTTTATTTAAAGTTCTCGCATGTAGTAAAACAATATATATATATATATTAAGATAAACGAAGCATGTATCTTGTAGCTAAGAAGCGAATTCCTAACTAAACATTCTTAAACAAATTGTGCATAATTGATTATTTTTTTTTCACATTTAAATTATTTTATGTTCCCTACACTTCAAAATGTAAAAGAACAATATTTTTGGTTTCATGTACATAGTTTGTTTTCTTACAAATACCACTTTGAAAAAAATCGTTTAAAATCCATGGTCTACTATTTTTTTCATATTTATTACGCATTTAACAAAAAAAAAAAAAAAAAAAAAACTCTAAACCTCTACACATATGAAATTTAAGATAATAATATGTATTAATCTTTAATTCTTATGGACGGTTTTATTGCAAAAACGTAAAACTTCGATTTGTTTTACGGTTACTAAAATATATTTCCTTATACAAACAACCTCTAGTGTGAATACCGATAGCTTGATGGGGAAGACTCTGGACTGTCAATCCATTGATTGTCGGTTCGACTCCCGGCGAGGGCAACGGTAACTTTTTTTGTAAAAATTATTAATGCTTTTTTTATGCTCTAGGTTATTCTAAAATCTTTTTCACATGTAAACAGTATAACACTCACCTTTCATTTATTTATTTATGAAAAATATTCACTGTAGACAGGATCAAAGATGGCGGAATTTCAGACACTTCATGTGTGAAACGATATGCCTTTTAAGACACTTTTTAGCATTTTAAAATTGAACACCCATTTCAGACACTTGTATTTACAGTGCACAAAATTGAAAATACTTTAAATCTTTTATCCTGTAGAAAATGGCGTGCATACAATTAATTACCTGTTTAAATGGCTACAGAAAAAAAGGTATTTTTGTTATATAACATGTCTTGAATTCATATATCTATTCGGTATTTTTATACAGAAGCAGGACTTAATAAAAGTAAATATTCAATAATTATTAGCCTTACACAGACTTAACATTTTTGGGTTTGTATGAAGTGCGTTCTGTGTACACACAAGTAACGGCCATATACATCGATGATCTTGAAATTTCCTGCAAAAAATTATAAATTGAATTAAATTAACTGCATATATTTTAGTGAATAGAGCTAGTTCATGTGCAGAGAAATAAAAATATATTTTTGCTATATTACTGCCTATAGAACACATTTTTTATTTATTTTTTTACACCGTAATCAGTATCATGAAATTGATGTGAATCGTGGTTATATATGAACATCCAGATTAAACAACAACTTGCCGCATTTTCTAAATTACATTCACATTTCCGCAGTTAAAACTGGTTAGTAGATAACGCCCAATCTTGGTAATCAGACTATTCGTTCATGAGATATGTTCAAGGAATCAAGTAAAAAAGATTTTAAAATTTCGAACAAGTAGCGTTCTTCACTGAAGTAATTTAGATATAAATTGAATGGTCCTTTTTTATAAGTACCTAAGTGGCATCCATTAGATCACTCTAGTGTGATATTGAATTTTTTATTGAAATCTGACAAATACTTAATATACAGGAACAAATAAAAAAAAATTGTAATAGGGTAAGTCTACGGACCCAGTTGCTAGATGGAGCATTTTAGCATAATTAAAATACATAAAAATAATTAAATTCTTCGTATTTTATGCAATATATCATGTTTAGTATAAAATGCCAATTAAAAAGCATTCATTTACATTTAGAGTAGCACAGGAAGGTAAAAGTACATGCGTGATCTGCGATTGGAAATTGCTGGAATCACATTCCAATTTGTGTAATACAATTGTTTGCTGCACGTTATTTAAGTACACTAATTGGTAATTATTTAATTTATAAGCAATGTAGAAGTATTATAAAAATTAGTCAAATTGTTTGAAAGAGAGCTATAGACATGGGTTCTCTAAATAAATCATCTTATTACAAATATAACAATGATTAACACTCTTGAAAGATTCATAAATATAGCAGCTACAAAAAGCTAGAAATTGAGGGGATGGGGAGAAGGGTTTGTACTTTCAAACAGATTTGTACTGAAAATGAAACTAGTTTAAAGTGTTATTAAAATACAGCATTGACTATTTTAAAATACAGAATCTATTATCTTATCCACTATTTGTAAAAATGTGTCCATTGGAAATTTTGAGAAAGAGAAAGCTGCATAAGTGCCACATTAGATTGTTTAAAATTATTGTTTACTATTTAGTTTTAGTTTCCCAGCGTTTAAATAATTTTACTTAATTCGATTGCTTGGAAATTCTTGGTTCGATTACTTGGTTCGATACTCTTTTGTAACGTACTAGAAGGCTACGCCCACTTCGCCGGACACTATTGTTAAATAAATCACTATAATTAATGAATTCTCAAAATTACATTAATTTTATCATGTAAAAATTAAAGAGAGAGAAAAAAAAAAGAATTTCTGATCGATAAATATTTCGCACCAAGGCCCCGCTGCCTTTAGAAGCGCAGGCCACTGCGCACTGCGTACGCGCATTTACGTTCGACACACTTAATGATCAGAGTATTATCGTAAGAGAAAAAAAAAAGTAAATATAAAATGCAAAATAATCTTCTCCCATTAGTGGAAATATTGGTCCGGGCCCCCACTGTGTGCGGCAGTGTATACACGCCCGCACGGCGCGTGTGTTCCTTCGCCCATCCTTCCCTCCTCCTAATTATTTTACACGTTCAAAATTATCCGCAATCGTTTTCTCAGGATTTTAAACCTGATAAAACTAATTTCTAACGTTCCATCTGATTTTTTTATTGTTGCCCCTGCGACCCCCTTTTCCACCCCCTCATAACAATTCTACACTTTCGAAAATATCCGCAATCGATTTATCAGACCTTAAAACCTACTAATACTAATTTCTAACGCTCTAAGTTTTATTTCTATATTTTTGCCTCCTCGCCTCCCCCTCTTTTCCTGTCTCTCCTAATAAGTTTTCTCTTTTGAAAATATCTGCATTCGATTTGTAGGTCCCAAAACCTATACGTGCCAATTTTGAACTGTCTAGCATTATTTCTATTGTTTTTCCCCTTCGAACCCCCCCCCCATTTCCCTGCTCTCCTAAAAATTTTACAAATTCGAAAATATCCGCAATGGATTTAAAGGCCGCAAAAACCTCTATGTACCAATTTTGATCTATATCTATATCTATCTATCTATACATATATATTGCACCTTCACTCCCCCTTTCCACCCCACCTAATAACTTTACACTTTCAAAAACATCCTCTTATAGACCCCTAAAACCCATCTGTACCAATTTCGAACGGACTAACTGCATTTCTATTAACTGCATTTCCCATAGCCCCTCCCTTCCCGCCCCACCTGCGACAAATTTCTAAAATTCCAGAAAAAGGTTTTTAGGTATTTGTGTGAGCTATATTTTTGATCAAATATCTCACATATATCCGTTTTTTGTTTTCAATATAAAGGATTATATGAAATCACGTTTTGCCCCTTCTCCCCCATTGGGGGCCAAATTTCTAAAATTTTAGAAATTCTTTTTCAGGTGTTTGTGTTAGCTATATTTTAGAGCAAAAATTTTACGTATATCTTTTTTTTTTTTTTTTTAGATACATAGGATTATGTGAAATCCCGTTTCGCGCATGTGAAATCATGTTTTGTCCCCTTTCCCCATTCGGAGGCCGAATTTCTAAAAATCCAAAAATCCATTTTTAGATAGTTGTGTTAGCTGTATTTTAAAGCAAACATTTTACGGATATGGGAGGAGGGAATTTTGTAAAATCGCTTATTAGTGGATATCTACAGTCGGTAACAAAAGTATCCGAACACAAGCACTCACTCACACAGACGATTTTATATATAGAGATTTAGGGAACCGGTTTTTACTTTTCTGATGATCTTTTAAATTTAGAAAATATATTTTAATAAGACAATTCAAAAAAAAAAAAAATAGTTAACAAAAACAGTCGGCAGCAAAAGTATCCGAGCACTAGCAAAAATTCCTATATAAAAAAAGTACAGTTGATACAGTTATGTTAAATAAATCCTCGTTGAATCATATTCTTAGGCTGACTAAGAACAGGAGGATTTATTTAACAAAACTGTATTAAGTGTATTTTTTTTTTTTATATAAGAATTTTGTTACTGCTTCTATACTTTTGCTGCCGACTGTACCATTCCGGAACTTTAAGATGCTGAAATTAATATATATGTGTGTGTATGTGTGTATTAAAACAAATAATATATTATTCTGCTCGCAATAAAATAATTTTAAGAAAATCTATAATTTATAAATATTAAAAATTCTTATCAAATAACCTTTTATTATTTTTGAAAAATAAAATTGTCACGCATAGTTTGTCGTACTTATTGAGATTAGAAACAATTATAAATAGTATTTGAATTTTATTTTTATATCATTTGAAGATATGTATTAAAATATAATTTGTTAAGTTATATTTTGTTTAAACATAATCTTATTTCATTTTCTACATAAAGAGTCCATTCAGAAAATGCTACAGAACGTTATTCATTAATTGAAAGAAGAAAGATTAACCCGCTAGTAGTCGCTAAAAACAGCGCCACCTATTACAAATTGCGCACTTTTTATTTAACTGTCACCAATAATTTTAAGAAGTGATGTGATCGACCTTTCTTCGATTTTATTTGTGTTTTAGGTATATCAAATGCCACTTCTAAAAATTTCTGGTGGCTATTGAATAAAAAAATCTGGCAACACTGAAGGATGGGCGGCAAATCGACCAACTATCGACTACTAACGGGTTAAAGGTACCTTTCAACCGATGTGTTCTGGATTAAAGACACATAGACCATGACGTTTTAATTTACACAAAATTAATTGCATTTTAAGAAATAATAGATAATATCAAAAAAATGTCAAATATTTTCATAGCTATTGCTTTGGTTTCAATTATATTAAAATTTGGTAGAAAAGAAGCAAACTGTAAGTTTTATATAACTAGAATAATAACTATTATAACAAATATGAAGGTAATTTAAATTTAATCATTTATAGATTTGTCAACATTTTCGGTGATGAATTAGTAACACTCTCATATTGAAATATTCTTTTTCCATATAGTGTTAGTGATGGTGTTAATATTGTTGCGAATTCAGGGTTCTTGGACTGTCCGTAAATAAATTGCAGGCTTGCAGAGTTTTAAAAGTTTAATCACAGGATATTCCAGAAGATTTGAAGTCTGTCAACCAAATATTAGCTTCAGATTCAACAGCAAACACAGCTTACATAATAGCTGACAACATATGAATCACAGCATAAACTATATTGCAAGCATAAAAAAGTCAGTAACATAGTACACACATAATCAGTATTCATTAATAGGGCTGAATCAGAGAACTCCTAACTCTTTAGTGACATAAATAAATGACTTCAATTTAACTGTCGATGTCGACGGCCGAAATGAGGTTTTATTTACAGTCGGCAGCAAATTTACTGAAGCACATATCCACATTTTTTATTTATCTTTTCTTTTAGTTTGGTTGCTAATTTTTATCATCAACTTACTTATTTAAAAACAGCATAGGACAAAGTAATGGCTCGACAAATATTTACTTAATAAAGCAGTATTAGGTGCACTTCTTTTAATTGGGAGTTATTGCTGGCGCTTGAATAATTTTGCTGCCGACTGTATAATCTAGTGTATTTTCAGAATTTTAAAGGTATTCCATGAAATATTAGATTTAGAACTTAGATAATCGATATGTCGATAGTAAAATTTTCTCTTCAATGTCGCAAAAATGTCGCCGAGGGACGATAAATTCGATTGATTTGTAATCAAGGCCATATCTGTCCTGGTGAGGCTTTATAACGAGATTTTAAAGAAAAAAAAAAACGGCTATTTTTAACTCTACATCAAGAGATAAACGCCTAAAATTAACAATTTATAACCCGACTAAGCCTCTATAAATTAAACTACATAAAAGTAACGACTATTGTTTTCAAAATCGTAAGATTATCTAAAACTATGTATGAAATTTTGTATTAGTTTTGAAAATCTTAAAATATTGACGCCTAAAGTCTGGAGTTCAATTATAAATCGTAAAAACTTTGTAAGGACGCATTTATATTATAGACTCATGTTTCAATTAGCTACAGGTAGGAAGTAATAAGCATGGTCTTCGACACGCTTAAACTGACGTCGAAACTAGAACATTCCGTCGACCAGTTTTCAGAATAAAAACATTTAGCTAATCATGAAATAAGATTAGAAGAATAAAGCAAATTATGAAACTCTTAAAATAATAATAATAATAAAAAAAAAAAAAAAAAAAAAAAGCTTCTAATCCAGGGATGATGTAGCAAAATTTTACACATTTCAAAACATACAGATGTAAAGTCACCAAAAAAAAAACGCCACCCTCCACCTAATTTCGTCATAAATTATCGTAGAAACATGTGGTTGGTACCAATCGATTTGTGATAACGTCTAGTTTAAAATGGTATAGTTACATTTTGCTTAGGGGGTCGTCTACATATTAAAACTGACATCAACTTCATTTTTTTCAATGGTAACCCCCATTTTTACTTTCTTCTATATTCAATAGAAGAAAGTATTGGATTCGAAAAAATTTTCGACCTCGGGTTTTCGATGGATTTACACGTTTTGAGAGCTGTAGAACACGATTTGACTACTTTTAGAAAATATCTGTCTGTCTGTCTGTGTGTGTGTGTGTGTGTGACAAAATTTTGTAATATCAGTATCTCAGGAACTACTGCACAGAATTTCATACAAATTGGTATGTAGTTGCATCTTGACATAAATTAGTGCCTATCAACTTTTGGTAAAAATTGTCTTACAGGTTGCGTTGCCATCCCGCTTCTTCTAAATTTTTAACATGGTGATATAGGACAAAATTTTGTATAAATGTGCATAAAGAGAATTATTTTTTAGTAATTATTATGAAATTTACAAGAATTACTTGTAATAGAGATAGTCAACTGTGAATTTTTTTTTGTATGTGTAGGAGCCTCGCAACCCCCCCCTGGGGTGAAGTCCCCCCTCGAGGGGAGTAAATTTTCAAGATGGGTATCTTTCGAAAGGTCTCGAATGGTCCTTTAAAACGATTGGTTGAACTATAAATCTGTGATAATTTAAAACAAGGTTATCGAATTTTTTAATTTTAACTAAAAAAAACTTAGAATTTTTTTTTTTTTTTTTTTTTGACGAAATTTAACCAAACATGGCATTTAGTTGGCCTCTGACATAAACTAGTATTGATTAGATTTGAAGATCAATCGCTCAACAGGTGGCGCTCAGATCGTATTTTTTCTAAATTTTTAACATGACAGTATAGGACAAAATTTCGTATAAATGTACAAAATGAGAATTTTTCTTAACCTGTGATTGTAAAATTAATATTAATTAATGATAAAAATCGTAGTTAATTAGGAAAAAATTCTGTGCATGTGGGGGCATCGCTTCCCCCCTGGAGGGAAGTAGCCCTGGGGAGGGGGGGTAAATTTTCAAGATGGGTTTCTTTCGAAAGGTCTCGTGAATACTTTGAAAACGAATGGTTGAACTATAAATATGTGATAATTTAAAGCAAAGATATCGATTTTTTTTACTTTTAACAAAAAAAAAAAATAATAATAATTTAAAAAAATCGTATTTTTTATTTTTTATTTACTATTTTTTTTTTTTTTTTTTTTTTTTTACTGAGTGAATTTGTATAGGAAAATATAGAAGAAGGTCTTGTGGTAGCCACAACATACTAGTTTATAATTTATTTTAATTCTTTGGATCAAATCATCGCGGAAAATGGTATAGTTTATATATTTTGCTCAATTTTTCATGGAGTTATAAGCTGTCAAAGTTTGGGGATGCTAATGTTAAATGAATGTCACAAACATTCATTCATATCTTCCCAAAAAATTAGTATATTCAAATTCTGTTTTTTTTTTTTTTTTTTTTTTTTTTTTATGCGTTAGAATGAAGTGAGCCAAACATATTCCAAGCATATTTTTGATAAAACAAACATTTTTTGAATTATCAAAATTATTAATTACTTCATATTTGAAAAAAAAAATGAATTATTACCTATATTAATTTTTGCACGAATAGAACGGGCATCATCAAAAACATGGGTTTCCAAATTTACAACTCGTTCCTAACATTATTTTTTGACTTACAGTGATATTTCATTTTTTACTGCTGTTAGAAGGGCGTCACTTGTTATAATTTGTATCCTCTGTGAGTCAATATCTCTATACATTTTGACGAAAAACTATTTTAATTTACCTTTATGTTATTCTAATTGTTTTCTAATTAACATTTCGATGTTTATTATACATATTGGCTTATTTTTTATAAAATTATCGCAATGCAGGCAAGAGATTGGGAAAGAATTCCAAAAGAAATGAAGCCCCGCCTCTATATTGCGGAAACAGTATTAAAAAAACTAGTTTGCATACTCGTATATGATTCTATATGTGACGCTGGTATGCATAAATGTCAATGGCATTTACTACATTGAATGCTGAAGACAAAATTTTAATGATTTAATTGGAAGTATGTAAAATAATTTTGTTTTATAATGTAAAGTTTAGAAAAATTGTGTAAAGGCGTGGCTTCCGTTGCAAAAAGGAGTTTACTCGATTCTGAAATGTTAAGTCTTTGTTCTTAAATATTACATAACTTTTCCTAGTTTCTCGCTGCTAAAATTCTGTTATCCCTGTTGTCGTTTTTTTTTTTTTTTTTTTTTTTTTTTTTTACTTGAATATTCTAGGATTTGTGCACCTGAAGTTAAATGTCATGATTTAGAAAACGCGATAAGACGTGGATACGCAGTGAACAATACTTTTTTTTTCCTTTTTTTAAATTAATATAATTAATATTTATTATTTTTAGAAGATTTTTTAAAACAAATTTTCTGTTTTAATCTTCTTGTGACATTTTCGCATTTGTAATAAAATATTAAATTTTTATTAAATGTTTTTTTTTAATACTAAATAATATAGTGTAAAATAGTTTTTTTTTTTTTCAAGTTTTTAAAATCTATTATTGAAACAAAGCGCAATATTATTTATTTTCGATTATTCTAATCACGGCATAAAACTGGAGTCAGATTTATTATGGAAAAAGAATTTAAAACAAAATATTATGCGTTATTATTTTTAATTTTAAGTTTAAATACATGACATCTAAGTTTTAATTTTGTGTCATGTATAAAGACGTGACATATTACTTAAAATAGAAATGATTTTTAACAGTATCTCTTTTTTATTGAATATTAAGCACTTTCGCGACCGCATGTTTTTGTCTTTTAGATAGTCTATTTCGCCTGCGGGCGTTATTCATTCAAACTAAATTATGTCAGAACGAGGTTTTCTATATCCATATTTATTTTACAAATGAATATACATAATTATTATACTCTTTCTACTGAAAGTATTTGTATTCATACTATTTTGTTTATATAAATATGAATATAAGGAATATTCTTAAGAAATATAGTAACACACAAATTGTGAAAAAAAAAAAAAAAAAAAAAAAAAAAACGCCCACTAGAGGAGTTTCAGATTTCCAATGACGTGGATCTTCGTCAGCGGTCGCGAAAGTGTTAAATATCCTTCTCAGATTTTAGCTTAAATCTTGTTATCTATATTTTTGTATATTATATTTTGTTGGTTTGTACGCCTAAAATTAAATGTAAAACTTTATAGTAACCCTTTCATGCGGTTCTTACTGTATAAATTAAAAATATACCCAACAGAAGTATATAATTCTTTTTTTAAATATTAAACACCTTTAAACTATAAATATTACTATTATTTTTTTTATCTTGGTATCTAGATTTTTGTAATTCAACATTCTACGTTTCATATGACTCAAGCTATTTAATATTTTTTCGTATAAAGTGATGTAGTTAACTTTTCGATGTTTAATAAATATAAACCAATAAAAAAAATTTAATTCATAAGTTAACACAGAGAGTTCTTCGAATTGACATGGTTTTTTGTTTTATAATTAACATTTCTGTACTTTTTTTCCGGTGTGAAACTTAATAAATAATGACTATTTTGTGGTAGATCAAGATTTTGTTTCCTAAATGTATAGACGGACCCCTAACACATTTCCACGTGTAACCATATTTATAATTGATTTAAAGTATATAAATAGGTATGTTTACCGAAACGCCTTGATCTCAGAAATCTGAATATGAGGTCAAAAATAGGGGTTGTCATGGAAAAAATGAAGTTTATGCCTGTTTTAATATGTAGATGACCCCTTAAGCAAAATCTAACATTAAAATCGAGACGTTATTACAGATCGATAGGTACCAGCCGCATGTTTCAACGATATTTTACGGCGAAATTAGGTGTGTGTAGGGGGGGGGGCGTTTTTTTTTTTTTTTTTAGTGCTAGAGGCCTATTTCAGTCGGTACAGCATTGTCGAATTTTTATACGTCACTCTTAATAGTGCTAAGGGCCTATTTTAGTCGGTTTATTGAATGGGGATTTATTGAATGAAGTCCCCCCTAGGTACAACTTAGACATGAGTCCCCCCCAGGCCCAACTTTGACATGAGTCCCCCCCCAAGGTACAACTCTGACATGAGTCCCCCCAAGGCCCAACTTTGACATGAGTCCCCCCCCAAGGTACACCTATTTCAGTCGGTACAGCGTTGTCGAATTTTTAAAATACACTCTTAATAGTGCTAAGGGCCTATTTCAGTCGGTTTATTGAATGGGGATTTATTGAATGAAGTCAACAACTTTGACATGAGTCCCCCCCCTAAGGCACACCTTTGACATGAATCCCCCCCAAGGCACACCTCCCCCTCATTGGGAAAAAGAGAAAAAACGTTGTTTTGCGGCTATAAGACAGTTTGGACTTCCAACGTTATTTGTTACAGTATCTGCAGCTGAAACACATTGGTTTGATTTAATGAAAACTTTATCATGGAATTTAGATCGTCACGAATTAACTAAAGAAGAATTTGTCGATATTAACAAGTTTAGCAGTAGGCCTCTGACACTAAATTAAAATCTGTCAATGTCAGACTTTCATGTTTTAAATAATGAAATAATGTCGTGTCTGTATATATATATATATATATATATATATATATTGGTGACTGTATAATCACACTATTATACACTGTAAAAAATTACGCAATTTTTAAAGCAGAAATAGCTGTTAAAAGAAAAAAAAAAAAAAACTCCTTTACAGATTTTTCTACTGTAAAATAATTTATTTAACAGTAGGTCTTGGCATCAATTTTTGCCAGCAAATTATGCTGTAAAAGGTAGCGTAAGAAAAGGCTGTAAAATCTTTATTACAGTCGTGATATTCAAATGCAAAAATAAACAAAACATTGGTACTTTATAGAAATAACAAAATTATGTTCGTTCAATAATTTTGGGGAATTAAATAAATAAATATACCAAAAAAATAAATAAATAAATAAATAAATAAATAAATAAACTATCGTTACGTTTAATTAAAAAATATAACTGAAAATGGTTATAATAAAAAATATTTCAGTATACAGTCATATGTTAGATAAAACTATAGTGTAACCAAATAAGACTTCCTTTAATAAATATATTTATATAACCAGAATAAATAATGTACCAAATTATTAAAAATAAAGTACAATTCTAGAGTAAGTAAATTATAAAATTAATCATTTTGATTGTTATTTTGAAACCTTTCATTTAAAATAATGAAAATTTAAATTTACTTAAATACATTCAGATCAATTATTTTTAACTCATAAAAAATATTACAAAATATGTTTTTCTTATAATAAATTCTCTCCGTGGATATTAGATTTATTTATTACTAAAATACTTATATTAAAGAAAAAGTCTTACACTTTACATACTTGAGAATTTACTCCTTTGCAGTTTTTTTCGTGTAATAATCGTCAAGTTTATCTCTTAAGGCGATTATGAATGTTTTTGAAGAAAATAAAAACGAAAGAAACTCTGAATTCCTTCTGCAAAGATTATTTCAGTATTTCAGGTTATTTACATTTTGATAATTATGAAAATCTTTAGAAGATTAAATTATGCTTCCCAAACTTTTTTTAATGCTGTATTACATAGTATTTTAATTTCAAAAATTTATGTAGCTTTTCTTAATATTATCAGTTATGAGGTTTTACGCTTAATATTATTTGAATACATTGTTTTTTAAGATAATTTTAAACATTTTTTATTTTTTAAATGGAAGATTATCAAAGAATTAATTTTAATGATATTTTCTGTTATGTTTATTTTTATCGGATTATTTATTTATTTGTAATGCTTAATTTTGGGAATTCATCTTTAATCTATTTTAGAGTATAATCTTCATTGCCGAAACGTCAATGGAGGCCCTCTGTTGAGACTCAAAACGGTTTTGGGCTCTGTCTGTATGTCTCTGTCTGTGAGTCTGTCGCGCGATAGCGGCCGCAAAAATAGCGCTATTGACTTGAAATTTGGTACATATGTTCATGAGCCCCAAAAATCAGCTGTATAGTTTTGGTATGTATTCCATTTGTAGTTCGTATACAGGGATACGCCAAAGTTTTTCTTATCATTACAGCCTATGGGAGGAATTTGTATGTATCGCGATAGCGGCCACAAAAATCCCGCTATTGACTTGCAATTTGGTACACATATTCATGAGCCCAACGAAATGAGCTGTATAGTTTTAGGTGTGTATTCCATTTGTAATTCGTGTAAAGGGACACGCCAAAGTTTTTTTTATCATTACAGCGTATGGGAAGAATCTATATGTACCGCGATATACACCGCAAAAATCAAGCTATTGACTTCCAATTTTTGCCGAAACGTCAGTGGAGGTCCTCTGTTGAGACTCAAAAAGATTTTGAATTCCGTCTGTCCGACTGCCTGTCTTTCTCTCATGCGATAGTGGCCGCAAAAATATTCCTATTGACTTGAAATTTGGTACACATGTTCATGATCCCTACGAAATTAGCTGTATAGTTTTGAGTGTGCATTCCATTTGTAGTTCATGTACAGGGACACGCCAAAGTTTTTTTTTTTTATCATTACGACCTATGGGAAGAATTTGTATGTACCGCAATAGCGGCCGCAAAAATCCTTCGATTGACTTGCAAATTGGCGTACACGTTCCAGCTTTGCATATAAGTAGCTGTATAATTTTTATTGCTGTATTGTTTATAAACTGTGTATAGGGATACGCCAAAATTCTTAACATTACGTCGTATGGGGTGAATTTCATTTAAACGCATTTTAATATCATTACTTTGCAATGAAGAAAATTAAACTAGCGTACGTGAGTAACATGCTTTTAAACTTATGTTGTTTGAAGAAAATATGTGCTCATAAGCTTTCTAATTAATGTGCAGGACCTTACAAAAGTGTTCTGTCAATGTCACGTAGTCATCCAAACGATGTTAAATTTGGAACAATTATTAATTTTAAATGCAAATTAAGCTGAATAGTTTTTACTGGTGTATAAAATGTTTATGGTTTGTTTACAGAGACACAAGAAAGAATTTCGTAACATTAGACCCTATGGAAAAATTTTTATTTAAGCGCACACTTCAATGCTTTTATGCTGAATTGAACTAAATAAAATTAACATACATTTTAAAGATGCTAAAAATCATGTTTACTCTTAAAAAAGGTTATGTATAGACTAAACAATTTATGGGATCACACAAAATAATTCCGAGTATGTACTGTAATAATCCAAATGATGCCAAATTAGTTTGAAAAAATAATGAGTTATAATTAATTAGGTTTATTCTTATTATTGGCGTTTATAATGACTGTGGCTACTTTTCCGGGATACATAAAAGAATTTCGTACTATTGCCGTCTATAGTCAGTATTTCTTAAACGTTTATTTTAACATGGTTACACCCCATCAAATATAATGAAATTTTATTAGAATTTTAAAAGCATGTTTTGCTGTTGAAAATTGTAGGCATAGAATTGGAAATTAGTTTAAAGGTTACGCGAAATATTTCCGATATGCTTTTTTTTTTTTTTTTTTTTTTTTTTTTTGTGTGTGTGTGTGTGTGTGTGTATGAAATTTGTTAGTTATGAAATATTGTATTTATGAATTTCAGAGAAATAATACACGACCGTCGTTTATTAAAAATACTTATTGTTGCGTACATGGGGTTTCGTAAGTTGTCCGAGAATGAAAGGCGAAACTTGCAAAAATTCAGTGATTTATTCACAGAAAGTTCCAGAAAAATACAGGTCTATAAACCAAGTATCAGCTTGAATTCAACCAGTAAACACAGCTTAAACAACAGCCGTTAACAGCAAAACAACAGCACAAAGTGTTTAGCAATAACACATAAAGCAAGTCTCATCCAAAGAGCTCAAAGCAAAGCAAGCATTTGATGAAACTGACACCGATCTGAGACTGACCGCCTTGGCGAAAAAAAATGCTCCTTTTATACTTTTCTATTGAACTCTGACTGTTCTGGAAAATTCTCGCATCTCATCAGCCAATGAGATTAGAGCTTCCATATTTTGTATACCCCTAATAAGGATTTTCTCGCCAAGGTCGCCAAAAAATCGCCAAGGAGTGAAACAGTCACCAAATTTGGCGCCAAATTCATTTCTTCCCTTATTGGAGCTGTTTTAAGTGTTTTTAAGGGAAAATTAGGCTATTTTAACGCTAAAACGACTAGAAATGCACAAAATTAGCATTTTATCAACTTTACTAAGCCTCTTTGAAAGAATTTATACAAAAATAAATGCAATTATTTACAATTCCGTAACACTTTATATGATATACAAATAGGTATACAAAGAGAGATATAGCAGTGGGTTGAGGGGGGCGGCTTCCCCCCTCAGGAATGTATCTGATTATGGTAACAAGTCGATCGAATCAATATATACTATTATATAATAAGGAATAAATAAAAATGACCTATTGAATAATGTCTGATGCAAATAGGACGTTGAGGCTCCTGATCTGCAGATCCACTAGTTAAATATGTATACATATGCATTTAAGTATGTAGATAACTCTTTTTTGAATGCCAAATTAAAAAACAAACACTTAAATGCAATATATTTTACAAAAAAATATTCACTAAAACATTTTTACCTAAGTAATACTTCTACTAAAACTAAAGTGCTTTTTTATAAATTAAAACAAATTTTTAAATTTTAAGCATTTTTTTATTACACAGTAATAAAAGTATTGTATACTTTTTCAAAGTATACTCTTTTTTTATTTTTTTCAAAATTTACTCCTTTTATACAAAAAATTAAAGATTTATATATATATATATATACATCTTGATTCAAAAGTCAAAAAAAGAAAAATCATATTATTGAAAAAAAAATATATATATATATTGACCACAGCACAATGCATTCTTAACTGAAGGACACAGTAAGACATGAAAAATTTTCAAAGTAACAAAATATTTATTGTCAAATTAGTTTAATTTCTCTCCATCAGGTGTAAAATTGCGCTTTTTACAATGCCGCAATACATTCAACTACGAAACTAGGACAATTAGTGATCAATGTGACGGTCGTCAGCCTTTTCGCCGTTTAGTTTTTAAAATAACGCTTCATTGACAATGCTTTATCTCTTAACAATATCATGATTTGTTTTTTAGAATGATTAAAATCAGTAATAAGCAATAAATATTCAATTTAAGCCGTAATTAAACGCGTATTAGGCGTATTAGTCTGTCCGCCGAACATAACATGTTAATTTATCTTACAGATCACCGTTAAAGAAGGAAACTCTGTGTAACACACTTTGGGCAGATGTCCTCTAACATATTATGTTTTTAAGTCTCTTCTGCTACTTTTTTTTAAACAATTCATAAAAATTCTATTTATGAAATCGGTCTATTTCACAACTACGAGACCATTAACGTCGATTCCCTTCCTTCCGGTTTTTAGATGGCTAAGTGTTGTGCGGGAAACCTTTGCGTTAATTAGATGCAGATGATTATTCCCCAGGACGATAAGTACTCGCTTTACTTTCGGCTTTTCCCCAACACTACCTTGCGGTTGCAAATAGACCGAAACGCGACAACTAGCATTACAAAAAATAAAGCGACGATTCTCGGGTTAAATATTCGCTATCATCTAAAATTATATCTGACACAACCAATGCTGGTAATTCAGTATTCACAATATGGCGTCATTTGAGAAGGTAGGTCTGTTTAAAATGTGAGAGTATATAGCGAATTCAGCTCCATCTGAATTTGAAAATGTAACTAATATTTTTTTTCTAATATATCAAAAAAATATATATAATGTTTTTCTGCACATTTCAAGGAAAATTGTGTAGTGCTACTGCTAATGCCTTTTTAATAGTATATTTGTATATTTTTCTGTGACATTTGGATCTCACGGTATAATGAACCCTGTTTTTAGAATCTCAAGGAAAAAATTGCCATATATGCAATATATATGTAATATATATACACTGCTCAAAAAAAGTAGGGGATCAAGGAAAACAATGAAGAAATCATTGCGCGACAGCCATGTATGGGCATAAAATAGAGAATACAATTGTAACAAAATTCAATACAGAAAAAAAGATACAATAAACAATTATATTGGGACTTTAATTCTTTCTAATGGTAGAAAGAACATGAAATGAAGCTTCGAGGCAACAATTTGGTTACATGTAAATTACAAAAAACTTATTTTTTGCGAATGATACAGGATGTTTAATATGGCACATGGTCTCCCCGAACTGCTAAGACTGAGTCACAAGTTTTTGGCATGGATGCAATGAGGTTATCGATAAGACTTTAGGGAATACTGGTTCACTCTTGAAGAAGTGCGATCCCCATCTCTTGGACAATAAAAGAAGGCCCAACCGTTCAGAGGCGGTTAACCGAATATGGTTTGCTTGCCTATCGCGCAAAAAAAAAGCCCTTGCTTACTCAAAAGATTAAGAAAAAGCGACTTGCTTGGGCGAAGAAATATGTTTTATGTACAAAAGCTGAATGGGACATTGCAAACTCGAATGAGTCTAAATTTAACCTTCATGGATCGTTCGGTATACGATATGTTCGAAGACGTAAAAGTGGAACTTTTTATCCAGATTGCATGTTTCATACTGTGAAGTTCCAGCAGGCCAAGTGGCTTGGAAATGCACATCAAGCAAATGTGTTGGAAGACTAAAACTTGTAAGAGGAAATGTGAATGCATCAGTTTATGCTGACATTTTGGAGGAGTGCTTAAAGCCATTTATTTGAGATAACTTCGAGGTTATAAAGGAATATAATTTTTAAACATGATTCATCACCATGTCATATGGCAAAATTAGTTAGTATAGTATTCTTGTATGATTTTGTTGTCTAATTTGCGTTTCCTTATCGCCACAACATAACAAGTAATATAAAAGTATTTTTCTTCATGTTTCTACTTTTTAGGTGCAAGATTATCTGAAAAGTTCTGCTATTAACGTTCTGGACTGGCCTGGAAATAGTCCAGACCTTGATATTATTGAAAATGTTTGGCATATAATGGGTTCTTAAATTTCTATAAAAGACTCAGTCACTATGGATCAATTACTGGAAATCATTAATAGGGTTTTAAATCATGATGTTATCCAAGAATACAATTATAAGTTAGTTAACTGACTACTGTAAGGCTATTCTCAAAGCTCGCGGAGGACCTACGATGTATTAAAATATATTTTTCTGTATGTAATAAAATAACAGGCATACAATATCACTTTATTTACGTAATATTTATTATTTATAACAGCATGTGTGTGTAAATTGTACTTTTTCACGTCTACATTAAATATAGGATTTTTCGGTTTCATAACTTTCTCGGAGCAAATTAGCCATTCATTAAGCATTTTCTTTACTCAAATGGAGCCATAGTAACCTGATATCTTCACTTTTTTGTAAAATCAATACAATATGATCACTCATACACAAAAAATAAGCATAAAGCACATGTTATGTGTATTTTCATATTTTTTTCGCTGGGTGATGCAGTTTTATTTTTCGATACTATACACAGAGAGAAAATGTTTGAATCTAATAACAAAAAATTGTTTCAGTATTTTTTTCTGTAAATCCTTTTGTGATTATTTTCCCTTTAGAAGAAAGAACTTAAAAAAAAATTATGTGTTACAAACACATAAATTCTATTGTCAACAATTACACATGTTGTGTACTCTTTTTATGGATAGTGTGGACATAAATTTCACTCTGCGTATTAGACGTCTAATATTTTTTATGTAAGAGCAAACTAATCCACATATTCTACAGACACCTAAAATAGAGTTTGCATAACGAGTCGAAAAAAAAATCTATTTAGCTGTTTTTCTTTCTTTTTTTTTCTTTTTTTTTTTTTTTTTTTTTTTTTTTTTAAATACCAATTTACGACATCAAACCCTGACCAACGACGACTGTCAACCTTCCTGTAAAAGATAAGTAAAACGTGAAAATTGACACAATGGAAAAAGTTTGGGAGCAAATTTGAATAAAATCATTAGAACCGCCTTTGGGATACCGAATTTCAGTCACCTTTCCGATTTTCATAAATATTTGGCAAACTCATCTGTTCACCAGAAACCTTTAATTACATAAGAAAGGATATATAAAAGGAGATTAATATGGCGAGTTTTTAGGGAACGTGGAGCCAATTACGATGGGATGTACTTGAAATACCATTAATTGACCCAGATATACAGGACAGTTATTCATTTTTCTGAATTAACGAACTTATATGTTCTAAAATTCTACTAATAGGCAGTTTATATAGCAAATTTGAAAAACAGTTGTTAGAATTGTATTTTTAAATACGGACATATGGTTTCCCTTCTAGCTTTGCAATTTTCACCTAACGATGAAAAAACCATTTATACGCCCGACGTATTTTAATTTTGAAGTTTCCTCATTTTATTTTATACGTTTTAGAGATATTATAGTCAGAAGATTCTCCACACACATGCACCCATACATAGACATACATACACATATGAATATTAACCAAATGCCAAAAACCATTATTTTTTGGAAGGTTGGGACATTAAAACGCGTAAATCAGGTGAAAAGACGATCTCGGAAATTTTTACCGAATACATTACTTCCATTATCAACAGCATTTGGGTTATAGAAATAAAAAATAATTTTATACGTAAATTACGCATTATTATAACCAAAAGAAACAAAATCTTTCAGATATGTGTTTGTAAATAAATCATATTGTGTTCAGAATATTTAATTTAAAATTATGTTTCTTAATTATTTGCAAACTATGTGGAAAATAAACAGAGTATTGTTACAAATAAATAAAGTAATGAAAAAAGAACATCAGGAAAAGTCGACTAGAAATAGAAAAAACCAATTTTTTCATGTTATCCAGGTAATAAGTCTAATGGCAGCCTTCGTACTGAAAACATGCTCGATTCATTTCAAAAAGAATCTTCCACGATGAGAGATTACTGTTTTAAATAAAATATCTCTGAACATAATAATAACAGTTGAAATTCCCACATTGTTTTCAGAGCTTAGTTAAATTTCCATAACTGCTAATCTTAAATTATATACATGGTGGGGTAATTGAAGTGTAACATAGAAACTAACGTTGTGTATAAAAATAATAATAATAATAAAAATAAAGTTATTGTCGAATCATGTTCTTAGACTGACTAAGAACATGATTCGACAAGGATTTATTTAATAAAACAGTAATAACTTTTTTTTTATACATAGGAATTTTTGCTAGTGTTCGGATACTTTTGTTACCGACTGTACTATAACAAGAAAAAAATTTTTTTTGATTTATTTTAAATTCTCTAAAATGTAAACTTGTAAGGATGTGAAACATCCCGCAATTTCTTTTGGAAATCGGGCTAAATTATCCAGAAAATGTTAGTTTAGAAGAGATATAGTTATGAATCAAATATAGTTTTAACCGGCGATGATCACAGAGAAAGTGTGAGGCTGTACAGTCGGCAGAAAAAGTATCCGAGCACTAGCCAGTAATTCCGATATAAAAAAACTGCACTAAATACTGTTTTGTTAAATAAATCCTTGTCGACTCATGTTCTCAGACTGACTAAAAATATGACTCGACAAAGTTTTATTTAACAAAGCGGTATTAAGTGTACTTTTTTTAGACTGGGATTATTGCTAGTGCTCGGATACTTTTGCTGCCGACTGTATAGTGAAGAGTTGGGTTGGTATAAGATAAGATTGACAGCCGATCTAGTAGTTTAGCTTAGCGTTTGATTCCATGGAAATGTGAGAATTGTTTAGGAGGTTGTGAAGTTTCTAGTGATCAGTTGGATGTCGGTATTATTAGGATAGGTGTTATAAGGAAATGAAATGAATCATTTTTCCAATTTAATTTTTTTTTTAATTCCGAAATTAGGAAAATGTGTTTTGGGATTGTGTCTTTAGACCGTACTATTAGTTCATTAATTTGTAATCGGGAGTTTCAATTATGTATTTGTAAAGTCATTGAAATTTAATCATTTTTAAAAGTGAAAATAGTGTAACTACACTTCTTGTTTCCAGTTAGAAATGAACATTATCAGATTTCTGATATTTCTTTAAAAGATAAATTTTGTAGATCGATTAAGTTCTGTTCAAGTTTAGTCAAGAGAAAATTAAAAGTAAGTGTAAAAGACCACTACTCCCTTCATAACACTTTCCAACAAGGTTGAAAAGTGTTTATGACTTCGGTTTGTCTGTCTGTCTGTCTGTCTGTCCGTCTGTCTGTCTGTATGTCCATCTGTCCGTCCGTCTGTCTGTCTGTCTGTCTGTCTGTCTGTCCGCGCTCTAACTCCCGTAAATATTTATGGAATTTCTTGAAACTGACATATGTTATTCAAGTTCACTGTCGGACGGTCCCTATTTAAAATGGAGTTTATAAATCTACTGGTTTGTGTACAGGGACACCCGAAAGTATTTCAAAGCATTGTGTTCTATGAGAGGTATTTCTATAAACCATATTTTCATACCTTTACTCTAGACATATCTTAATGAAATTGAAATATGTTATTCAAGTTCACTATCCGACGTTCCCTATTGAAAATGGAGTTTGTACCTCTACTGGTTTGTGTACAGGGACACCCGAAAGTATTTCAAAGCATTGTGTTCTATGAGAGGTATTTCTATAAACCATATTTTCATACCTTTAGTTAGAGATGTAAAAAACCCGGGAATATTGCTTCTGGGGAATAAACATGGGAATTTTCGGGTTTAAACCGGGAATTTTGGGAACTTTGGAAACTTTGATGGGAAGAATCTAATATTCAATGTTTAGATTTAATTTGACTTCTTTTAAGAGTACCAGACATTTTTATTCTATAATATTTGCTGAAATAAAAGTGATATCAACAATTATGTGATTATTTTACAGAAAATTGTAAAAAAAATAAATATTTACGTTATTGACAATAATAAATGATGAAGTTTTGTCTGCCTATTTAAATAACTTTAGAATTTTTTTCTTTTTTTTTTTTTATGAATACCATAATAAAATATGTTATAAAAAATAATACAATAAAATTAAATTATGGTAAGAATAATTTAAAATTATTAAATTTTATTATAATTCATCGAACAAAATTTCACATTAGTTGATGAAATTTTGTTATAATCAGTCAAAAAGCACGGGGAACAAAATTGAACATGAGTTCTTCAGTTATTAAGAATTCAAGCAATAATTTTTTAATGCATTAAATCAATACATAATGCTAATAATTAATAATTTGGCTGTTATTTCATTCTTCATTTATTTTTTGCACATTAATATTGTTGAAATTTTAATTGAAATAATATTTTCCAGTGTAATATTATTGATTGTTTTAGTAAATGCTGAATATTTTGAAGCATTTTTGTTTTATATTTGAAATAAAATATTAAAGATATACAACTGAAACATGCGATTGCGATTAGAGACAAAAAAAAAAAAAAAAAAGAAGTGTTATACTGAACTCAGTGTGTATACAGTCAGAACTAAGATATAAATATACGGCAATAACAGACAATAAGTCTGCTAATTAATGAAATTTGAAATTTGTACTTTTTAAATTTATCGACGTTAGAAGCACTATTTAAAATTTGAAAAATCATAAAAAACACCTGAATCGTGAGGCAAAATTTTGAAATGCCTAACATCTCTAATCTCAGAAAAAAAAAAAAAAAAAAAAAAAGCTAAATTTGCAACTTTTGAAAACTTTTAAAATTCCCTTGTTTTGGAAACTTTCAAAATTCCCTTCCCAAAAAACCGGGTTTATTCCCTGGTTTAAACCCGGGTTTTTTCCCCGCTCACATCTCTACCTTTAGTGTAGGCATACCTTAATGAAATTGAAATATGTTATTCAAGTTCACTATTGGATGTTTCCTGCATAAAATGGAAGCAATGCCACCATTGGGTTATACACAGGGACACTCAAACGCTTTCCAAAGCATTGCGTTCTATGAGAGATATTTCTATTAATGAAATTTTAAGAACTTTAGTTTCCACGAAATTTTAGGAAATTGAAATATGTTATTTATATGCAAAAAAGAATGCTTTGAGTAGAATATAGCCTAATTAGCATTATATTTACAGGGTGCCACAAAAATATCCAGTTAAATTAAGAGCTTTTATTAAAAAAATTGCTAGATATGTACTCTCGTTTACGTTAAGCGTTTTTAACACTTTCTAACATTTTTAACACTTTCCAACAAGATTGAAAAGTATTTATGACTTCGTTTTGTCTGTCTGTCTGTCTGTCCGTCTGTCTGTCCGCACTCTAACTCCCGTAAATATTTATGGAATTTCTTGAAACTGATATATGTTGTTCAAGTTCACTATCGGATCTTCCCTATTGAAAATGGAGTTTATACCTGTACTACTTTGTGTACAGGGTCACCCGAAAGTATCTCAAAGCATTGTGTTCTATGAGAGGTATTTCTATAAACCATATTTCCATACCTTTACTGTAGACATATCTGAATGAAATTCAAATATGTTATTCAAGTTCACTATTGGATGTTTCCTGTATAAAATGGAGGAATTACCACCATCGGTTTATGTACAGGGATACTCAAAAGTATTCTAAAGCATTGCGCTTTATGAGAGATATTTCTATAAATCAAATTTTAATATCTTTACTTTCCACGAAGTTTTAGGAAATTGAAATATGTTATTTATATGCACAAAAAAAAAAAAAAAAAAAAAAAAAAAAAGCTTTGAATAGAGTATAGCATGATTAGCATTAGATTTACAGGGTGATAGAAAAATATCCATTTATATTAAGAGCTATTAATAAAAAATTGCTAGAATTGTACTTTCGTTTACATTAAGCGTTTTTAACACTTTCTAACATTTTTAAGTGTGAATATGTTTTCAGTTTGTGTATCTGTCCATCTGTCTGTCTGTCTTTCTGCCCGCGCTCTAACTCCTGTAAATATTTATTCAATTTCTCGAAACTGATATGTTTTATTGAAATTCACTATCGGATGTTCCCAATTCAAAATTGAGTGAATAGCTTTTCTGGTTTGTGTACACGGACACCCAAAAGCATTTGAAAATATTGTGTTCTATGAGTGTTATTTTTATAAATATTTTCCCTATAGAATGTTCCCCATTTAAAATGACATTAATAGGTCCTGTATAACTAGTTTGTTTACAGGGACCAAAAAAAAAAAAAAAAAAAAAAAACACTGCATTACGCTTTAGGACAGAATTGTTTGAAAGTTATATTTAAAAATCTTTCTACTGTAAAAATCATAAAAATACTGAAACATATTGTTAATAATCTAAAATAATGCTTTGTATGGAATATGATATGATTACCTCTCTGATTTACAGGGCTACACTAAATCATTCAGAGAGATCAAAAGCTGCAATTATAATGTAACGTCTGCATTTTTTTTTGCGTTAAGCCGTTTTAACTCTTTCCAAAATGCCTAAGAGTAATTTTAAAATGAATTAGTCTATCTGTATACTTTTCAGTCCTTCTGTCTGTTGTGTGATAACGTAGGCAAAGAATATTAAAAGTTATTCGATACAACAATTACGTACAGTTGGAAAGTGTTACTAATCAATGCGTACTGCATGATTTTTCTTTTTTGTTTAAAGTTTAAAATAAAAGAAATTAGATTTTTATCTGGCTTGTCTTCATTGCATTATATAGATATTTTTAGCAGATAAGGTGGTAGAAACAAATAGGTTTGAAAACCAGTCTTTATAAACTCAAGCATCCTTTTTTTACACACACACACTGCTGTTTGATAACTGTTATGGTGAATGTTTATTACTATATCTATTTATCTACAAATCTATATACGCATATCTATATATCCTTGAAAAGGGGGCTGTAAAAAAATCTACTACATCTTGACATAATAATATTGGTTCTTTATAAAATAAATCAATTCGATATATATATATATATATATATATATATATATATATATATATATTAGAAGAGATAAACACCTTGATTAAACATTAATAATCCATTTTAGGAGCAGATATTAGGCACCAAATCGGTTGTTTCTTCTTTATCGCTGCTCCAGCCAATCAGAATCACATTGGTGGGATAGTATGGCGTATAGATTTTAAACAATGAATATATATATATATATATATATATATATATATATAGGTGGGTAAAATTAATTGATATTTTATTTATTTTGTTCTTTATTTTTCTTTTTCTTTATCAAATTAATTTAATTTTAATAATACATTATTTATAATGCTGCACGCACACACACAGAGATATATACCCTTAATTTATATTCTCATTCACTATTTTTCTTGAACAATTTCTGTCGGAGCTTCTTACTCATCTTACTCTTGTATGCAACAAATTTTCCTTTTTTTATACTCCCCCCGCCCCCCCCCTCCAGTGGATAACACATTTTTTTTTTCCTTGAGGTGACTGAAAAATCACAAATCCAATCAAATTTCTGATCCCTCTCTTTCTAGCTCTCTCTCTCTCTCTTTTTTTTGAATAGTTTTTTTCAGTTACAATGCTACGATATTCACTTTTCAAAAATCTTATATATAATTTTTTTAATTATGAATATTTTAATCTTAAACAAAAGATAATTAAAAAAGAATGACAAATTATACATTAAAAAATATTTAAAATTACGTCCAATAATAAATGTATTTTAATAATAAATATTGGTTTTAAGAATTACAAAAAAAAAAAAAAAAAAAAAAATAAAAAAATAATTTTGGATAAAAACAGGGAGGAAATTGTGTAATTTATCGATTTTTTTTCCACTTTTTAATCAGTTTGGATACAAGCTCTATTTTTTGAGTTGATGAAAAAAAACAAAAAACCGATTTTATTTGGACTATTTTTTCTGAAAGAACTATGCTTACGTATAATCGAAATAAAAGTTAGACTAATAATCGAAATATTATTTTTTAAAATATCTCTGTAAAGATATATAGTTGAAAAAACAATTTCGATAGAAATTTTATATCAATGTATTTTTTTTTCTCTTTTTTAATTTCACGAATTAAGGAAAATTCATAATAATTTCGAATTTGATTTTTAAAGATATATATTAAGTTTTTATCACAAATGCTTAGAATTTCACGCTCGCGAAGTTTGTTATGTTACTCAAAAAAGAGAATTTTTAGTTAATTTCAGCAAGATAAGAAATATATTTACTTTTTAATTACATTTCTATAGAAAGTGGTTTAAAATTAAACTTCTTTTTCACGCTTAACTGTCGAAAACTGTCAGTTAGCGTTCTTAATTATCTTTTTTTTTTCTTTTTTGCTTCAGCATTTTCTGATATATTTTATACTTTCTTTTTTGTTAAAGTTTGAGGTAAAAGTTTAAATATTTACTTTTAGCTTATCTCATTAAAAATATAATGAAAATAACTTTTTTTGATATATTTTACTAAACCATTTTTATTAGAATATTAATCTAATGATAAAAATTATTGTAATTTGAAGTATATTTTGAAGGATTTATAAAAATGTTAAATTAATATCAAAATAGAAAAAATGAAGAAAATTTTAAGATTACTTAAATTTTAAATGCTTGAGTTAATTTTTTTTCTCTTTAACATCTGTATGAAATATTCCATTGAATAAGTGTCCTATATGTATATATATATATATATATATATATATATATATATATATATATATATATAGTATATATATATTCCTTTGGTAAAATAATTCATTTATTTTTAAATCGACATAGATTGTAGATTTTCATTTTTACTACATAATAATTTTTGAGGCAGAAAAATAAAGCTATTTCTAAGTAAAATTTTGAATTTAGAATACATTAGCTGTTACGGTAGGACATTTGTGGAAATTTGACTTATAAAAATAACTATATATAAAAAATCATTAAGCTAACACATAAATAACAAATTTTTTCTTTATATTGTAAATATAAATATTTGATATTGTTAATATCAATTATCATATGTAACCTCCTTTTGTCAAAAGTGCACGTGTTATACTAAGGTAACATTAATTTTTAAATTAGCATGTATTTCTGTCACATTTGTGACATATAGAGACTTTTTAAGTGCATACGAGGATCCTGAGGTTGAAAATTTTTCAAATGTCTTGTGAATAAAGTTATTGTTCATAGAAATCAGCTAATCATGCCAAATATATATATATATATCTATATATATATATATATATATATATATGTATATATGTTTATTAGCTAAAGTTAGCTAAAGTAACGTGTGTTACGCAATATTTGGAACGAGTGCGACAAAATTAATAAATTATTACTGATGGCTTTGAACAGTTCATAATGCATCATGATCACAATAAGACAAGGACAAAGAGCTCTTTGTCCTTGTCTTATTGTGCTTGTCCTTGTCTTATATATTTAAAAATAGTTAAAGAATTATTATTTGTTTTTTAATTTAGCCCTTTTAAAATTTCACTTTTCTTTACAAACACTTTTAAAATTTGTTGGAAAATAATGAAAAAAAAAAAAGATTTTACTATTTATTATAGTGGAAAATAGCTGAAAAAATATTTTAAAGACAATTTAATTCGTTCATAAGACTGTCGTGTCGTGTTACTTAATAATAATGATAATTTGCCGAACTGAAATTTTAAATGGCAAAATAACGATAAAGAGCCAAACGTAGCAATCTATTGGTTCGTATAACGTGCTTCATGTTGAACCACGGAAAGCTAATCCTTTATCCATTGAATCTGCACTCTACTTTATTATCTCGTTGTTTACAACAAATGAATTACTTTGGAATATATTCATTTCTAAAACATGGTCTTCAAACGGCAACACTCTTAAAAGAAAAAGTGGTTGTTCTAAGTTCTAAGAAAGGAACTCGTTTTTGTTATGCAGACGAATAATACATTTATCTGTAAAATGCAAAAAACCTTCGGTTTTTTTTGGTTATAATTTGGAGTTAAGATTACTATTTCTTACAACTCATTCTGTCGCTAGCAATAAAAAATAAATAAATAATAAAGAAAAAAAAGCCTCGCAAAATCTAATGCTTAGCAGTGTTCTCTATGAAAACATGATTTTTCCATTAAATGACTTCTGAGCAACGACCTTCTTTTTCCCGCACGACAGTATTTCATTTGGGAGATTTTCTGAAAGTAATGTCATTCTAACGTTTTCTAATAGCTACTTTTATTTTCATTATATCAGGAAACTACGTCATTTTGACGTATTTCCAGTAAACTGTTTAAATCGAATGCATAAAATTTTCAGAAAAGCGCAAATTTACATTAAATTCGTTTTATCATTTCACCATTTATTAATTTAATTTCGAATTTTTAAAACGTCCACGCAGATAAAATCTATAGTATACATTAGCAGCGGCCTATTTATTTCTAGTTGCATTATTCTGTATAAATAATAATAAAATATTTTATAGAGAGTTTTTTCACCCCACAACCACCAACTGAGCATGCGTATAAATGTCAAAAAACTGCATTACTTCAAGCCTTCTCAAAACCAACAATAGTGCCAAGTTTGGTTGAAATTGGTTCAATAGTTAGGAGGTAATACAAGACATACCCACGCACATGCAAAGACATTTATTAATTATATTAAAAACACTTTAAACACACGTAAAATTAAATTTAAATTTAAATTTTAAAGATGTTAAAAAAATTATCCGAAGCTTTTCGCTTTAATAGTAAAGCATCATCAGGGATTTTCATTATTCGTTTCCAATGATCAGTTTTTAAATATTTTTACTTTTCACAGTCAACAGTTAAGTCTTTTAATAACGTGAATATCAGCAAAGTCAATTTGAAGTCCGGTAAAGGTTGGATCAAGGAGCTAAAAAAAATAAGAGAAGATGGAACTATTGAAATATCACACGAGGCTATTGTAGGAGAAAAACCATCATGAATTATCAGAAATAAACTATTATCTATTTTATAATATTGGCAAATTATTGGCAAAACTGCAGAATCTTTCGAATTTATTGCATTTTTGCATTTAATTAAATTAATAGCTTCGTAAATGTAAAGTTATTGGATAGTAGATGGTGCTGTAATAATTTTTGCTTTATCCAATATAGGGTTAGCGTTTGCGTTGGCATGAATGAAGTCGACTAGAGTAAAACTATTTCCTTCTTTGATATTTCGTATAAGTTCTTATATTCTTTTATTTAAAGTCCTCTTAATCTGTCCAATATAATAGAAAAGTTCTTTATTGCTTTCGATGGGAATTTGATAGACTCCTCCAAAGGATCCATTTAAGTCGCGGTCATGAAGGGTTAATTGTTTAAGAGTTATAGAACTGAATGGGATAAATAAATTAAATTTACGTTGTGTATACGTGTTGTTTGGTATTGAAATCGCCATGATCACTAGATCTTGCATCTTTGAATTTCTATGTGATGTCTTAAATTTCTATTTCAATAAATTAGGCTTTACAGACAAGTTACTACATAAAGTGATTTCATTGCTTATCGCTGTACTACAGTCATTTTGGTGAACACAACTACATACATTGCAATATTTACATACTAAAAGCGAGAAATCTAGCTGCACTGTCAAAAAAAAGACAGTTTGCTGCAGCTTGCTGCCAGAAATTTTCTGTAATTCAGAAAAATATGTTCTATCAACGTAATTTTTCCGTTGATAGAACGTATGTTTCTGAATTACAGAAAAATTCTAGCAGCAAGCTGTAGCAAACAGACTTTTTGTTGACAGTGTGGTTGGAGTTTTAGAACTTTAATTGCACACCCTGTATATATGGTAAATATTTACATGTGTACTATTTCACTGCGTCAAATTTTAGAAGTTATTTGAGTGACTCAATCTCATTGATATATTTAACTTATGTGTCTATAAACAGTAATCGTATACATGGTGATCCAAAAGTTACAAATATATATCTATTATTTTAAAGTTTTCACCTTAGCGCTATGCGGCTTTCACTAAAATGCATAGAAATACAAAGGATTTTTTTTCTTTTAAGGTAACGAAAGATTTATTGCCAAATTACTTCACATTTTCTTCATAAGATAGCCCTATAAATTCAAATTTACATTTTTTACAGTAAAATAGTACATGCAACAACGTAACTAGGACTATAAATGTTCAATGTAATGGTCGCCATTTATTAGAATAACCGTCAGACTTTCCACATTGGAAATTCTCCGAAAAAAGCGTCAGTATTTGCAATATAGCGTCATTTGATCAGATGGATCTGTTTAAAATGTGAAATGATACTGCAAATACAGCGCGATATATCGGTGAAAAACCTAACTAATATTTTTATTTCGTACATACATAAAAAACCCATGCTTGTTTGTGCATTTCAGAGAAAACCGCATAGAGCAATATTTAATAATTTTTAAATCATATATATACATATATTCTGCGAATTTTGTATAACCCGGTATATAACTACACAAACTAATAAATGAAATTTATTAAAAATCTGTTTTAATTGATTGTTCTGCTCAAAATACAATTAATTCGCAAATTTTCTAGAAATAGTTTTAGAAATCTTTCCGAAATGAAAGAACTTCCATTTGAGACAGAAACTGAATCCCTTAAAAGCTCGTTCAATTAAACAACGCTAAACGCAATATGCTGCTCATATCATCAATCAAAAGAGCGTCTGAAATACATCAGTTTTCTTAGAGATATATTACTTAAAGAGGTAAAATGTATTTGTTATACCAAAGTTCAGAAACAACTGAAATAAATGTTAGAAATATGCTGAAATATTTCTATTGACAAATCATAAATCATTTGTAATGTATAAAATGAAGAATTGTGAAATAAATGTATTTAGGAGAAATTTTCAACTAGTCTGTAAAAATGTATCGAAAAATTACAGCGTTTTTTTTCTATGTTGATTTTGTGATTTTTTCCAATAATTAGGTGCAGAAAATATATTTTATAAAAATCCCTCTTTACGATTTTTTTCTTTCTTTTTTTTTTTTTTTTTTTTTTTTTTCGAAAATTATTTATTTTTTCTAATACGAAAGTGAATAATGCTAAATGAGTGTGGATTTAAATATTTCAAGTAATTTGCAATTACACACATACACACACACACAAAAAAAAAAGAAAGAAAGAAAAAGAAAAAGAAAAAGAGAAAAAGAAAAAGAGAAGAAAAAGAAAAATTGTTATACTATAATTAAGAAGTCCATAAAATTCTTATATAATTTTTTTTTTAATTAAACAAGAACAGAAAATTATGCTGTCCGTACAGATTATTAACACTTTCCAACTGTCTTCGTTACAATGTTTAACCTTTAATGCACTTTGTCTATACGCGATCACACAACTAACAAACAGAAAGACAGAAATTCAGGTAGATAGACTAATTGTATTCGTAACCACTTTTAAATGTTGTTTTAAATGATAAAACCACTTAACGCAAAGAAATGTATTTTCAGCAATTTTCAGTTATAGCGTACAATGTAACGGAATAATTTTATGCGGCACTGTAAATCTTATTGCTAATCATACTATACTGTCTAGAAAGCATGATTTTATTTATTTGCATAACAAATGTCAACTTTATTCTGATTTTTTTTTCAAAATGTGGTATGAAAATCTATAGAAATAATATTCATAGAATACAATGCTTTCGAATTTTTTCGGTTCCTCTGTCCGCAGACCAGTGGGAGAATGCATCGCGTTGTTAATAGAGAACATTCCATAGTCAACATCAGTAATAAATAACAGATTCAAGAAATTTCATGGATATCGACGGGAATTAGAACGCGTACGGACACACAGACTGGCAGAGAAGCATAAGTCATAAAAACTTTTCAACTGCGATGGGAGTGTTACAAATCATCTTATGACTTTATGCGACCATTGCGTTCATACTGACCAGATGTCGTCATTTTCTGAGGGCTGTCCGTTTTTGCAAGCCGTTTTTCTAAGTTTTAAAACTTTTTACCGGAAAATTATTCGGCATAGTTAATAGCATTTTTTGTCCCTATTTACAAAGAATATAAAATTATATTCCTATTTCGGGAACTATAATAATTATTAACGCTTTCAATTTATAAATGTATTCTAATCTGGTCACCATAATTGTATTATATTTGTATCATTTTATACACTGATGGAAAAAAAAATCCCAACACCAGGAAGGAGCTGTGCTAGATAAACGAAATTTGGTAGGCGTGTTTATACATCTGAAAGATGACGTCGATTCAAATTTCGAGCTACGCGCATAAGTGTGGCGCTAGTAGCGACACTATGAACATGCAAATGAGGTTTGCTTTAAATAAGCGCTGTAAGGTTCGTGATCGTTATTTACAGTTGAGATTTGACGTAGTGGGTTAATGTTATTCAAGGATGCCTCTAAGAAGACGAAGAAGCCATTATCAACAGCTCGCTCAGTTTGAACGAGGTCGTGTAGTAGGGCTACGAGAAGGTGGGTTTTCTTTCCGCGATATTGCAGAAAGACTTAGCAGGAATGTATCCACTGTGCATGAGTGTAGGCAGCTGTGGTCAAGGGAAGGTACTGCCTCAAGAAGACCGGGTTCCGGGCGGCCACGTGGCACTACTGAGAGGGAAGACCACCGTGTTCGGCGTATGGCTGTGGCTAATCGTACTGCGTCTGCAGCTGAAATTCGAGCTGCAGTTGGCACCACAGTGACACAACGAACTGTTACAAATCGGTTACTTCAAGGACAGCTCCGAGCTAGACGCCCTGTAGCGTGCATTCCACTGACTCCAAACCACTGCCGTTTGCAACGTGAGTAGTGTCAAGCTAGAGCTCATTGGAGGACGGAGTGGAGATCTGTTGTGTTTTCTGATGAAAGCCGGTTCTGCCTTGGTCGCAGTGATAGCCGTGTGTTGGTTAGAAGGAGGCCAGGTGAATGCCTGCTAGCGACCTGTCTGCGGCCTAGACACACAGGGCCTACTCCTGGAGTTATGGCTTAGGGAGCAATTTCGTATGACAGCAGGTGCACTCTCGTGGTTATACCATGCACCCTGACTGCAAATTTGGACGTCAGTCTAGTGATACAACCTGTTGTGCTGCCATTCATGAACAAAATTCAAGGGGGGTATTTTCCAACAGGATAAAGCTCGCCCTCATACCGCTGTTGTAACCCAACATGCTCTACAGAGTGTCGACATGTTGCCTTGGCCTGCTAGATCACCAGATCTTTCTCCAATCGAGCACGTATGGGACATCATTGGACGACAACTCCAGCGTCATCCACAATCAGCATTAACCGTCCCTGCATTGACCGCCCAAGTGCAACAGGCATGGAACTCCATCCCACAAACTGATATCCGACACCTGTACGACACAATGCATGCACGTTTGCATGCTTGCATTCAAAATTCTGGCGGTTACACCGGTTACTAATGTACCAACATTTCACATTTTAAATGGCTCTTCTCGCCAATGGCTCTACCTGTGATCTTGAAACTTTAATCAATTAAATATGTTACCTAGACAAATGCATTGCTGAAATTTCATTACTGTACAATAAATTTTCTTGGTGTTGGGATTTTTTTTCCATCAGTGTATATACTTGGCTTTAGAGATGTAGTAAATATATTAAAAAGAAAGAATTGTCATGACCATAGCGTTATTTAAAAATTAAATTTTGTAATTGTCGGACGAACGAAATGAATTTCAATTACTTTAAATTCGGGGAATTTATTAAAATATAAAACGTATGAACAATTTCAGAAAAAGAAACTTCTGGATTTTAATTAAAGCATAATACTTAATTTTTATAATGAATTGTACCGAATATTACGCAAGTTAAACTTTATCTAAATTCTTAATTTTTAATATGTTTTGCAATTTTAAAGCAATAAAATCCATTCTAAATGGCAGTATAAAGCGTTTTTCTATAGCATTTGCTAATATGCAGTTGCTTGAAATGTAAGTTAAGAGCTTTTATGTATATGAATGACAGATGAAAAAAAATAATTTAATGCAAGGATAAATCATTTAAATGATTTACTTTTTTCTGTTCATTTTTTTAATAAAATAAGTAATTACGAAAGAGAATGACGGAAACAATTAATTTTCAATATTCCAATTTAAAGTGATTTAATTAAAAAAAAAAAATGTATCGTCAAAAATGCTCAAAGTTAATTTTAAAATATCCTGAATATAGCAATATCACAGACAACACAAAACACTATATATCCTATTTCTAGTATATATATTATTGATTTAACTGTTTTACATAAGCAATTAAATTATTTTTCCTTAATGTAATTTAATTTAAATTTGAAGTTGATATAAAAATTGTTAATCATTTAAAATATATTGCTTATAGTGAATTATTAGGCTATACGTAAAAGCTGGAGTTTTTTTTTTATTTCGTTTTCTTTATATGATAGGAAAAAATATCATTTTTGAGGATGACTTTTTTTTTTTTTTTGTAAACTTGTATGATTTGAAATAATCGAAATCAAAAATACTGCGTTGGTTTCTATTTTCATTGAAGTTGATATTTTGGTTGAGTGGGTTTACACGTCACACTAGTGCTACACTATGGTGAATTGGTCACGGTCTGCGACTCACCCATAAGGATGGTCCGGAGACATTCCATTTTAATCCTAATGATCCACGGATGGAACGTCACTCTTTTGGGACACTCAGAGGTATAATTTGGATGGGAACATGAGGGATATTACAACAAGATTAATTTTAGGTGCATCAGTATCGAGTGTCAAACCCGCAGTCATCCAGTTACGAGCTCGGCGCTCTACCGACTTTCTTTATCTTAGTATATATGTCTGTTTGGGGCATGTTTATAATTAGAATAACTCAAAGTACAGACATTAGCAATGAAACCAAGATCGATATTCTATTTTTTTTTTACCAAATGTTTGTAATGTATATATATATATATATATATATATATATATATAATGTAACATAATGTAAAATGCAATTAACTATACCAGATTCTTCCGTAAGATTTACGTAAATAAACACAATGATATTTAATAGGAATATGAATAAAACTACAATACTCATGCTTGAAAAAAAAAAATCTGTCTCACGCCAGTATTGAAACAGATTAAAGCTATTATCGAACAAGAGAAAAAATAAATATATGTATACATATAATATAAAGAATACATGTGAAAAAACTATACATATGTATAAAACAATTTTTTTTTTTTTTTTTTTTGCTAAATTATTGCTGGATAACTTTAAATTAATTTCTTCTCTGCATTTGCATTACTACTTAGTTGATATACTGTAATTTAAAGCGACATCTGTAGTATTAAGAAAAGTATATTGCACAATCTCTCCTTACACTGTAGGCGTATTGTGCGCAATGGTAGAAGAGATTGCGCTTAATTATAACTACAATTAAATTGTTAACATTAATATTTGAACTTAAATGGCCTTTTTGCATGGTTTCTGTAAACAAATATTTTAGTATTAGGAGCGGATATTTTATTTTAATTGTTAAAAAAATAAAAGAAATAAAAGAAATTAAAAAATTAAAAATTAAAAATTAAATTAAAATTAAATTAAAAAATTAAAAAAAATATTTTAAGATTTTTTTTTTTTTACGAATCAAAAGAAACAAAAATAATAAGATAATACAAAATAACATTAAGTTATTAAATAACACTTTAACTTAAAACTAGTAGAGTTAATTTACAGTTTGAATAGTTTATTCTTTGTTGACCTAATCTGTCGTTGTCCACAACCGTTGCACTTATTTTCATGCAGCATTCGTGCAACCATCTGCCACAAATAAGCCCATTGAGACAGATTGCGCAACGTGTGTGCAATGCATTTCCGAGCCAAAAAGACGAGTAGCACACCCTGCCGCCTAATATTTAGTCCAGACTCCACCCACCATTTATAATTTATTTAACCCGTTAGTAGTCACTAGTTGGTCGATTTGCCGCCCATCCTTCAGTTTTTCCAGATTTTTTTATTCAATAGCCACCAAAAACTTTTAGAAGTGGCATTTGATATACATAAAACGCGAATAAAATCGAAGAAACGTCGATCACATCACTTCTTAAATTTAATGGTGACAGTTAAATAAAATGTTCGCAATCTGTAATAGGTGGCGCTGTCTATAGCGACTACTAACGGGTTAAGATATTTTCTAAAATTCTTTTGGAAAAAAAAAAAAAAAAAAAAAGTTCAAAACACAAGACTTAAATTTGACTTGGTTTGAAATCTTGTCATTTCAGATTTATAAATCTTTACGTTTAAGTAATTTAATATATTTTATATTTTTTTAAATTTAGAGATCACAGTCCATAAAAAGAAATATAAAACGCCTGATATTTTTGCTTGCATTTGGTTTTATCGCTTCTGTTTAAATAGCTGACAGCTGTACAAAACTTGAGCACATACTAGAAAATATTGCAAAACCAATTAGACATACAATAACATAAGAACAATTGCGATAAATTTCCCACTGGCCAACATTGGCACTCAAGAAAAACACCTATTACTTGAGGTTTAAATGGTTGGATGAGTTTTACGTAGCACTAGAGCTGCGCTATGGGCAAATGCGATGGTCTGGGACTCACCCCTAGAGATTGTTCGGAGACATCACAATTTTGATCATCTGCGGGAGGGATGGCTCTCCCGCTTCGGTACTTGAGGTTTGGATTTTGTCGTGTCGATCATTACTATTTCAGATTAATGTCTAATTTCGGATTCTGAGAATGCTTTTCAAACAGAAACCATTCCTAATGTAGAAATATGTCCGTCTAGAAAAGTTGAAACCAGTCTAGTCACTTGTCGAAGTTGTATCCTGGTAGAGTTCCAGACATTCAATATAGTCATCCTCATTGTCTTGTCACTACCAATAAACTGCGTAATCTCTCCCAGTATAGAATTTAATGGAACCAATGTGGAATCTCTCCTAATTAGCTAACGCGGAAACTCTCCCATTTCGGTAAGAGAGATTGCGCAGTTTTTTATTGAATAATTATTCTATTTTATAGAAAACTGTTGGTGTTCTTACCGTTAATCTAAGTTCGCAGTTTATGAGAAATCGTTTAAATAAAACATATGTTGCACTACTGCCAGTCTATTGAAATTCCTAGGAAGTGATTTTTAAAATTTAAGCAATTATTTTTTAAAACAAGATAAATAAACCCTGTTTTTCTTTGGACAATCGAAGTAATAAATATGCAAATTTAAGACGACATTCAAATATTGTTGTTGTACAAATACCTCGAGTAGTATTGCATGCACTCTACTCCTTCCAGTGCGCAGTCTCTTCTACCGAGCAATCTCTTTTAGCTTTATCTTATACTATTGAGAAAAAATATGTTGACAATTGGTTCACCTAACAAAAAGCTTTAAGAAATATTCGCCCATAAGAGATTTTTTTTTCCAGGGCACACCGTGACAAAAACTCGCATTATATAAGATTTGTCAGATATACCGGCATGAATAAAACTAGAGTCAACCACTTAGTAATAATCCTTTTAACTCCCAGTCACGGAATTACACTTTATTTAGTTAATTAGCACTTCCCAATCTTTCTTGCACAAAAACTCGAAAAGTTTTTAGTATACAACTAAGAAAATTCTATGTATCCACCAGATAAAATTTGTCACCACTGATATATAGTTGATCTATTTACAGAAAATAAGTGTCTTTTGATGGGATGACATGCAGTTTTATAGCAAGTTTTTGCAGTTCTATAAAATGGAAATATTCCGTAGAAAGGCTAATGAAGTTTTCTGTTTTTTTTTTTTTTCTTTGTTGTTTTTTTTTACTGTGTATGGTTATCTATTTCTTCTGAGACTTTTTTCTTTTAATCATAAATGAAGACTTCTCATTAAAACATGTCCGTTATATATGAATTAAAAGCAAATTTGTCTCCATGTTCTCTTCACAGACACTGATAAGTACGGTGTTAATTTTAAGCACAAATTTTCTATGAAAATACATACGCATATATATATATATATATATATATATATATATATATAAGGTAAAGCTAGGAGGAAGGATTGCGCTCATAGGGGATCGACAGTACAATGGATGCTCTGAAACTCCAGGTAGTTCTACAATAGTGCCCACTTAAATGTGTATGTTCATTGCTTGAACAGTCTAAGATTAAACGTTGTTATTTTGTCTCGTTTTCAAAAATGTTTGCTTAAATTTTCAAAACCTTTCTAGGATTTTTTTTAGAATGGTAGTATTCCAAAATATTTTTAAATTAAACGATTTCCCGTGGACTTGTTTATAAATTTTACTTCAGGTGTTTGCATGAAAGTTTCATCATTTATAACAACGAGTGCAACTATTTTAGACAACGACAAATTAAGGTTAACAAACAAGAAACCATTCAAACAGAAAAGGAATTTTATTAATTTTAAGTTAAACATATTAACTAGTAACTATATGTTACTTTTAATTATCTATTCTGAATACTTACATCTAGTCTGTTACTTTTAATCATATAGTTATTTCATCCGATTCCTTAATTTATTTTCTTCAAATAAAAATGTTTAACCCTTTTAATCTTTTTCATTTCCTATTTTTCTTTTTTAATTATTCAATTGAAATACCTACATGTAATACAAAAATATTTGTTTACAAAACCTTATACATTTGTCATTTAAGTGCAATTATCATTGTTAACAATTTAATTGTAGTTTTAAATTAAGCGCAATCTCTCCTACCCTATAAGGAGGGATTGCGCAAAATAGCTCTCTTAGTTTTACTACAGCAGTTACTTTAAATCATAGTATAACAATAAAATAGTAATGGAAATGTGTAGAAGAAGAATCACTTCAAAGCTATGCACTGACAATTTAGCAAAAAATTAAAATTTAGATTTTTTATAACTTTTTTTGAATTGTGCCCAAACTCTCCTAGCTTTACTTTATACACATATATATTAGCTTAACTGATGATAAATGAAAATTAATACCAAGACACATAAGGGCCTTATTTAGGGGAGCCCCACCCCATGTAGGGAATGGAATATGAGAAGTTTCTGAAGAAACGTGGGCTTTTTGCCAAAAAATACGTTTCTAGCCCCCGTCTTCGCATAGGAGTGACGACTTCATAATGCGTACCTCATGCGTTAGAATGTATTTGTAAGTTTTTAAAAATAAGTCAGAGTATATACAAAGCGAAAAAATACACTGCTTCCACTTTTACTTTCTTTTTTTTAGCTGTACTATAAAAAAGGCACACAGATCAATTTTTAGAAGAAGTCGCGTCGAACTGTTAAAAAAATGTTGAAGAAAAGGAAGTACACTGCTGGCAAAGTAAACAAATTCCTTGGAAAAAGTCTTTCTTAAAAGCTTAAAGGGAAAATCACATTTCAGATATATTAGATATTTCTTGTTAATTATTCAGAAAAATGATAAAAAGTCCCAACCGCAATTGGAGAGGAGGGAGAGGGCGGTAGCGAAAAATCAACTTCCTTTCAAGAGCGAATCAGGTAGAGAAGAATCGAGAAGTCTACAAGTGTCAAAGCCGAGACCGCAAACCGAACAACCTGACGTATTTAAAATTAAGCCAAAAAAAATGCCAAACACTTTCTTTGCTCCCGCACATTTTAATACAAAAATTTTGAAAATAATTTGCCGTTGCAAAAGTCAAACTAATTTGGCATAAAAATATAATCGCCACCTGCCAATCAAACAAACGAACGCAGACGAGAGAGCATGAACGCCTTTTTCTTTGTTTTTATACATTTGTAAAATTAAATTAACATTCATAAAACATATGTGTGAATACAATCACACAATAGCTAATAAGCCCGTATGCAGAAATATGAGTTGTTTTTAACCCCAAAGGAAAAATCAAATAAGATATGTTGCTTATAAATGACATATTGCAATGAAATGCGGTTTTATTTTCTACAAATACATACAACAATTAACTTCGGGATATTTTTTCTTTTTTTTAAATTCACGAAAATTGTATACAAAAACATATTTTTATCACTTTCACACCCTTTTTTAATGATCTACTACTACAGTTAGCATTTATGTAAAGTAATATTTACAAAAGCAATTTACGAAAATAAAACTCATATTCTTAAACTTTGCACGCATATTGCATGTGATACTAAAAATCTTCTAATTTTCATTTATGAATCTCAAAAGAGAAAAATCTCAAACTTAAACTAGCATAAAATATTTTTACATCATTTTACTTAAAATATCACTTTCCTCCGTTACTGCAAAAATTCCTGCTTATTGAATTTCGTACTTTTCTGTTTTGCATTCTACAAAGAATTTAAAACTGAGAGACAATATTTCATTCGTAGCTAACATAAATTGTATTTTCTTTGCAGATATATATTGAAATACAGAATAAATGTATATAACAAACTAAAATTTCAACTTGTAATAAAATTTAACAAAGCTAAATAACATTTATACGTAGATTTATGTAATTCAGTAAATGAAAAGTAAAATTTGTGAAAACTGTTCATAAAATAGGAATACACAACTTTATAGGTTTCTCTTTTATGTCTAAATTAAAAAATATATATATATATACATAAATTAAAAAAACATGATTAAATAATTTGCATATATATATATATGTATATATATATATATATATATATGCAAAGAGGGAGAACAATATATATATATATATTGTTCTCCGTCAGTATTGTGCCCGGTAGAGGAATATTTATAGGGATATTCCTGGATCGATATCAAGCTACCTATATTCTCCTCCTTCCAATCTTAAATTTAGAAAGTGTGATTCTTCTCGTTGCAAAACGTGCCCTAATGCTTTACAGTCCCAAATTTATAATGATTTAAAATTGGTTCCTTTCTGTCAGTTTTATAATGTAATATACAAATTAAGTTGTGGTATGTGTAAAATGCAGTATATTGGTGAAACTTCCACCACTTTACATATTAGAATTAATCAACGTCGCTCAGACTCTTAAAAAGTTATCATCACCTGTCCTTAACAGTAAATCAACTATTGAGTTAAGACATTTTAATTTACATAATTTCTGCTCATGTACTATTGAAATTCTTCGGATTCAAAAAAATAAAAGTGAGCGCCTTTTCTTTGAATCTCACTACATGAAATATTTCAATACAATTTATCCATATGGTTTGAATCATGAATATTTTAATAGGGTTGTTAAGGTTTATACTAACTTTAATCCCCTTCATGATTACTCCCCTGTTTACTCTGTACTTAATCATAGTATCAACGAGAAAACTTCTCGTTCAAAAAGAGGTAAAAAATCCAATAAATCTACTGATGATTTAATATCAAAAAATCTCATTATTAAGAATATTCTTGCCTTACAGTCAAATTATCTTAACCATTATGATTGGATTTACATTAGAAAGTTTATATTTGCTATCAAAAAAAAAAATTTGTCCATTTACTTAAGTGTATTTAAAAACCAATTCTATAATCAACATTTTTCTGATATTTTCTATGATTTAATATTATACAGACTAAAACTCTTCAATTTAAATATCTCTAAAAAACCTCACAAAATCCAATCTAATTCACAGCTTATTCTAAATTATTCTAATCAAATATTTAATAGCATTAATATTTCATCCATTCTTAATGATAAATCTTGCATGTTTCCAATTAAAGACATTCATATTTCTCGTACCTTTAAATATCCTATTACACTTGGTCGCCTGCTTTTTAACTATAATTCAGTCTCTAAGTCTAATTTATCTTCTCATGTGACTTGTAGTTGTGCTCATCCCTCTTATGTAAAATATGTTGACAGAAACCATGCACATATTATCACTGGTGATCTTAATATTATTAATGACTCTAATTTAAAGAAATTTATGGAATATGGTACTAAATATCGACTCCCTTCAAAAACTAATATTTGACAGATTCTACAACAGTTTTCATATGATATTGATTTGTTTATTTATAAACTCTCCATCTCTTATAATAAACCTATTGAATATTTCAATCAATGGAAATTTTTAGTGATTTCAAAACTTAAAGCTGAATTAATTCAACATAGATCAAATCTCACACATTACAATAAATCAAATCTTTTTAAATCTATCAAAGAATTGCAACAAAACTTTGTTATTACTTATGTAGATAAATCTCCTAATAATTATGCTATAATTTGTAAATTATCTTTCTTTACTCAGTTCATCTATATGTAATAGTACTAACTTTCATCCTACCAATAATGATCTTAAAATCAATAACCGCAAAATTCACTGCTTTTATAAATTGCTTAAGCTTCCATTTAATAATTTTAAATATCCTTATATTGTACTTATCCCTAAATTTCGCAAAAATCTTATTAAATTTAGAACTGTCACTGTAGGTTGTAATACTTACAACAATAACGCTAACAAATTTCTCCTTGATATTCTCAAACAAATCTATTACTTAATTAGTTAATCAAAAAATTTCCTTTGCCTTAAAAATAGTTATCAACTTAAAGCTAATGTCTTATCTATGAATAATGTGACTGATATCATGACTTATGATTTTGCTGACCTGTTTAATAATATTAATTTAACAGATCTTCATCATATCATCTTTAACCTTTTTGAAAAATTTAAAAGTCAAATCTCTTTACCAAAATGCTTTTCGGCAACATCATTTAAGACACTTTTAAATTTTATTATCCATAACAATTACCCCTAACAGCACAAAATGTTCCAAAAACGTAACAATCATATAACATTGAAACATTATAAATATTTCAGAAACGTTTAAAATCGTTCAGATTACTTTCCGATTAGTTTCAAAAACGTAGAAATGTCCGCAATCGTAACAAAAAATCAGATACGTAACAGAAACGTTACAATCACTTAACAGATAGAAAATCAAAAAGGGCGAATGTTTCAGAAAGGTATCGGAAAGCATACTTAAATATGTTACGTTTTTGAAAGATTGTAAGCTTTTTGCAACATAACTGAAACATTCTGTGCTGTACGGGACATTCTACACAGTAATAAGATCTATATTCAAAAGGTCGGTATTCCACAAGGAGGATGTAGCTCGAGTATGTTAGCTGACTTATACCTTTACCATTATGAACAAGGATTATGTATTGAAAATATCTATTTTACCGATACATTGATGACATTATAATTTTTATTTCAAAAATTTTTACCCTAATTTATTTAAATTTGAATATCCTTCTCACCTTACGTTAACTCATAATCATCTCAACAATAACTGTATAAGTTTCATAGATTTAAAACTTAAACTTGATGGTAGTAAAATTTATACTGATCTGTATGACAAAAGACAAGATTTCAGTTTCAAAGTAAATTTATTTACACATTTTACTTCTTGTCATCATATCTCTGTTTACAGAAATATCATTCTCAATCACCTCTTTCGTATACATAATCTTTGTTCATATAGGTTTAAAAACAAAAATATATCTCACATAATTAATGTTGCTACGAAAATGGGTTCTCCCAAAGAAATTATTTATTCACTTGTTTATCATTAAGGGTTTCTGTCTAACAAAAAATAAATAAATAAATAAAATAAAATAAAATAAAATAAAATAAACTACTAAGGTTTAATTTAAAAAAAAAATGGTGGATGGGTGGGCAGATGTTTGATTAAGGAGGAAGGGTGGTGTTATTTGGCTGGTTGGTTGGGAGGGTTTGATGTTGAATAAAATTAAAAAAAAAAAAAAAAAAAATGGGGAATTACTGTAAGTTACATTCTTATTTTTTCGGGTTGATACTATGAATTTTGAACTCTTTTATCATTAAATTTAATTATGTGTATCTGGCTACTTAGAGGCTTCCCATGTTAAGTTTGAACAATCCATCTATTTGCATAACAAAAATAAGATCTTATATTATTAATTAAAAAAAAATCTTTTAAATTATAATTTTAATTTTTGATGACTGCCTTATAATGCTTATCCTTATATGTGTGCTCTTTAGCATTATTGCTTGTAATTGAGTCTTCTTACAACTTAACATTTAATACTTCTGAATACTTTGACTTCAAGATTACTTAATTTTGGGTTAATCATATAAATTCAATTATTCTTATTACTTGATCGTTGCTAAAAATTCTTCTTATTACTTGATCGTTGCTAAAAATTATTGTTATTACTTGATCGGTGCTAAAAATTATCTTAATCTTTCAGTCAATACTTCTTAATTACACTCCTTATTGCATTGGCTTTTTCTCCTGAAATGATTTAACTACTTATTGTTTTTATAGCTAACCGAAAGATGGCGCTTGCACTCTGATATCTTATGTTTTCATTCTTCAGTCCTTTACATAAACGATTTAATTATTAATGTTTTTGGTACGATTTAATTTAACTCTACTAGTTTTAATTTTAATTAACTTTAAAATCTATTTTAACATTATCATTTAGTATTTGCTCTGTGTATTTTATCTTTAATGAAAATGCTCCGAAGTATGTTCGATTAATCAATTTCTGTCGAGCTTTTATTTTAATTTCAATTTAGGTTTTAGCATCATCCTTTTCTCCAGTTTGTGTTAACTATGGTGCATGTAGTTAATGTGCTTCTTTCATGTTATCACTTTGATTTCCATTAAGATTTTAATTAATCTTTATTTAATCTTTGTTCTAATTTAATATTTCACTTATTTCTCATTCTTTATGGTTCTTGCTGCTTCGATCGGGGCGTGAAATGATATAAATCGCTATGAATAGCAATATCGTTTTACGAAATCGTTGCAGCTTTCACAGCTTTATGAAGTATGCGCCCCTTAAGCATTTATATCCAATTAATTCTGTAGTTAATTATTTGTTTTCTCTCACATAAGTTTAATGGTCCTTTTTTATTATCATTCAGGTCGGCGTAAGTATTTTAAGTTACTATTGTAACTCATTGTTTCTTAATCTATATCGCAACTTTTTGTGTCATTCTTTCCTCTATGTTAAATTCAGTTCTATATATTTTTGTGCGCTGTTATTGTTTTAGTTCTATTGATTGCTAAATTTTAAGATTAAATTTTATTACGTTATCTATTATTTATATATATGTATACACACACACACACATATGTATATATGTTTAAACAGATAGATACATACATAGATACATAAATAAATAAATATATATATATATATACAGTGGTGGACATAATTATAAGACACCTATCTAATTTGACAAATAGTGACAAAAGAGTCAGAGCTAAAAAATGTTTTATCGAATACGTTAAAAACATAAATTTATTCTGTTATCACACGTAATTGTTTTACAGAGTTATAGAGTTTTTTTTTATAGTTTTTTATAGAGTTATATTTATTTAGAGAGTTATTTTTATATAGTTTAATAAAAAAAAATTTAAAATACCATGGACAAAATTATGAGACACCCTAACATTTTAATTAAAACACCTGCTTTTTTTCAAAAATAATGTGCAATATGCAAATTTTCTGCACGCTGTTATGGCGTCAGCAGTTAACTAAAGCAGACGATAACCGACTTCCCGCATTTACAAACATGTCACGAGGTACATAATTAAAATAAAGTGAAATTCGCGAAATTTGGAGATTAAATGGAACTGGTGCTCGTTTTAATATTATTTCAAAAGTTATTAAACGCTCTAGATGTGCAATTAGAAATGTTTTGAAAAGAGGAATTAATGGGTCGTTGATTAAAAGATCTGGACGTACTCCTTGCTTGTACTCGAGAGACAGACGCCATATGCTTTCGCTCGCTACACAGAATAAGATGACACTACAGACATTAAAAATGCTTTGAAACTGAATTGTTCAAGGAAAACCATTCGCAGGGTGTTGCATAATGCTTACTTATGTGAAATGAAGAAAAAAAACTTCGTTCCTTATCCGGCACAAAATGGAGGTCTAAACTTCGCTAAACAAACTATGGCTAGGACCTGCAAATGGTACTCTGTGTTATTTTCTGATGAAAAAAAGTTTAACCGGGATGGTCCTGACGGGTTTCAATATTATTGGCATGATTTGTGGAAGTTTCCTCATCAACTAATAAGCCGCCAAATGGGTGGAGGCTCAGTAATGGTTTGGACTGGTTTTTCGGCTCAAGGGAGAACGGATATTGTGTTTGAGCATTCAAAAATGAATTCCGAAAAGTATAAGAATCATCTTAAAGGTCAACTAGCCATATACAGTGAACTTCTTTGTGGCGAAAACTACACTTTCCAGCACGATAACGCGCCGATTCATGCATCACACGAAACAAAAATGTGGCTTTCAGAGCAAAATATCAATTTTCTCCTGTGGCCTTCTCGCTCCCCAGATTTAAATCCAATCGAAAACCTGTGGGGGTTCTTAGCTCGTGCGGTTTACCGAAATGGGAGGCGGTTTATATGTGTCGAAGACCTAAAATATGCTATAAAATGTGCTTGGTAAGAACTGTCTTGCGATATTTTGTTAGAATTGATAGATTCGATGCCGAATCGCATCTTTCATGTTATAAAAAACAATAGTGGCTCCACCAAATATTGAATAACCATGTTAGAGGATTCTCTTTTAGACCATTAGTGTCTGCTAATTATGTTCACCACTGTATTTGGAGAAAAAAAAAAAACGGTTAGTGTCTTATAATTTTGTCCATTATGTTTTAAGTTTTTTCATTAAATTGAATGAAAATATCATTATTATAAATTAATTAAATATGATAACAGAATAAGTTTATGTTTTTGACGTATTTGATAAAACATTTTTAAGCTCTGAATCTTTTCTAACACTATTTGTCAAATTAGATAGGTGTCTTGTAATTATGTCCATCACTGTATATATATATATACAAATTTTTACGTTGTTACTAGTGAAAAAGTATTACTACCGAGGTCAGAAAAGACGACAGGAAATATAATATAAATTCAGCTATTTACTGAAACTTCCAGTTAGAACTTTCGAAAACTATAACAGTAGGTAACAGAAAAAGGAAATTTAATTCTAGGCATAGAGTAAAGCACGATAGTTTTGTAGATTAATCATTGCATTACGTTGGTGAAAACTCACCTACAAATTTTAAACTTAAGAATTATAAGAGCTGGTTAATAGCATATCACTACTTGATTGCGCCTCATTTAGCTTCGTGTAAATGTCTAAAATCAATAATAACATGCTATATTTAAGAACTAATTGTTTTATTAGAGCTGAAACGGGAAAGGAAATGACTTTCCATTATTATTTTGGTTTTTACCAAAATATAACGTAGAATACGCTTTAGTGAATGTGTGTGAATGATAATCTAATTCAGCAAGAAATTTTAAAAAAATGATAGATTGTATGATAGATCTCACTTCGTGAAGATAGCGGGTTTTCTCCGTTATTCTCCTAAAGCCCACCAGAAGCTTTACTGAAGTTAAATAAAATAGTTTCACTGAAGAAATACTTCACTTATACTTAAAATACCTAAACTAAAAATACTCACATACTGCAAAATTTTTAAATTTCATAACATTCAAAATTTTGCTTCAAGTACTTTTTCTACTTCATCGAAAAGCAATACCAACTAAACGAAAATGGTCACCTTATCTTCAACTAACCCAACGCTCCACAAAATACACTTCTTGAGGAACCAACAACCACTAAACGAAGTTCTAATATACACCTTTCCCTCAACTAACTAAACACTCCATGGACATATTACGCTTACAATCCCAGAGCGATTTCGAGCACTTGAAAAAGCCCGCAATATCTTACAAAATGAATTAGGAAACACAGTTTATACAATGCTTTTTTTTTTTTTTTTTCAGCTAATTAAAAATTAGTTTTCCTCATAGTTAAAAAAAAAAAAAAAAAAAAACAAGGCATGCAATTGAAGAACATTTATTTTGTCAGATTTACTATTATATTTATATATGTGTGACTTTCATAACTCGAACCACATCCGATTGGTAATCTGATTCAATGGACGTGTGTTGAAATATGAAAAGAAATTCGCAAAATGTACTACCTTGGCCTTGTGTATTCATTGTTTTGTTTTGCTGTTTTAAGATTTAGCGCCATGTAAGAAAACTTTAAATACCTTTTTTTTTTTTTTTTTTTTTTTTCCAAACAAAACTTTTCAAGTACAGAGCTTTTTTGGTAGGAATCTCTGTTGTACAAATTGTACTCCCGTTCATTATTTCATACTGAAATGTAAAATATGCCAAGAACTTTTGCCTACATAGTACAGTTACTTATTTATTATTGCATAGACCACCATTGTTATATTTGAAAAGAGTTTTAATTTTTATTTTAGAATTTTTCCTTTACCAGATTATAATTAAATTCCATTTTCCTTTTCTGATTTTTTTTTTTTTTTTTTTTTTTTGTTTGCTTTTTACTGTATAAATATCCTCATTTAAAGTTTAGAAGATTCAAACAATGTAAGATTTGGTGAATGTAATTTTTTAAGTCGGGGAAACATAATATCTACTTTTGTTGAAAACTTGCAGTGTTTTTCCGAGTTTCTGGTTATCATAATAAAAAAGTTCTAAAAATTATATATTAATTATTAATATAAATCTCGAAGGAAAAAAAAATCCTTGAAGTCAGTCAAAACTTTGATTTGGTACCCGCTGCCTTTAATAAAGAATTCCCTGCTTTACATGACTAACAAATAGGGTCTTTTATTTATCCCCCGCTAAAAGAGGGAAAAGGAGTATATTCTTATAATCCCTTTATTGTATATGTAAGCCACATTTAAAAAAACCTACATTACAAAAAAAAAAAAAAAAAAAAAAAAAAAAGTTTTCCTAAGATAATTTAAAACAGAATTACACATAGAAAAGTGTTTTTCTAACACCCTGATCCAAAAGGGGGTATTTCGAAAATGATTTTATAGTGCTTGTTGGGTACATAAAGCACATCCACGCACAAAAAAAAAAAAAAAAAAAAAAAAAAAAACACCTTACAATTTGATTCAGAGTTAAATATGTATACGTGTTTCTGCCAGTCCCGCCAAAGTGGGAATTTGGGGTAATTTCGCAAAATAATTTTTTAGAGTGTGTTATGCATGCATAACTAACCAATACACGAAAAATCGCATTTTTGAGATAATTTAGAAGAGAGTTATAAAGGGTAAAATGTTCTACCCCGTCCCGAAATAGTACAAGAGATATATTTTGCAAAATCCATTGTACGTGTTGGGGGCGCATAGCACAATCACATACCAAAAAGTTTTTATCCTGAGATAATTTAGAACACAGTTATTCTTAGAAAAGTATTTTTTTCACCGACCCAGAAAAAGAGTTAAAGGTAAATTTCTTAAAATTACGGCACAGTTTGGTATTTAATGCTAATAACGAATCCACATCTAATATTCTCGTGAATGCAGCTTCGATAGATTTCCCAAGAAAAAAAAAATAACGCAAAAACAAGTATCTTGAATTTTTTCCTTGTAAATTGACCCTTCCCCCCTCCACATTTAAAAAGTCGCAAAACACCCAAAATGGATTTTTGGAAATATATCCCAGAAGACGCGAAGATGTTTCTAACTATCATTGAAGCCGTTTTTAACTATCATAGGTTTCAATTATTCTACTAGAAAATGTTGATTTGCATTATTCCCCCCTCCCCTCCCCCTAAAAAAAATATATCCTCTCTTAAAAAAATCTAAAAATCGAAATTCAACTTTTTTTTTTTTTTTTTCCTTGTACTTGAATCTAATCTCAGTGTGTGCAATATCTTCATCGTAAAGTAATCTGTAGCGGAATTATGCTCGCAAACGGAATTTCTCCACCTCCCCCTCCCTCTCCAAAGGAAAAAGTGAAAAATATTGTTAAACCCCGTTTTAGTGTCTGTCAGTGCTTTAGAACCAGCCTTCCTACCATAATTCGTAACCCAGTCCCAGACAGAATTGCCGACACAGTATGTGGATGTAATTTTTCATATCTGTAAATAAAAATCACGTTTTGCCCCTCCCCTTAATGGGGGTGAGATTTTAAAATTCAAGAAATTGGTTTATTAAATATCTGTGTATGTTATAATAAAACTTACAAATATCTGCTTTTTTTATGGAAAAATTATTTTTAATATTTTGAAAATAGGTTATTTCTGTATATATTATGAAACGAATAAAAAAATATTTAAATATAATATTACACTTTTATATCATAATATTAAATTCATATATGTATATGATGTGTAGATTTATATAATAATTATAGAATCTTAAACAAAAAGTAATGTGAAAAATTCACATGTAAATTTATTTAATAATTTTCACATTGTTAGATTTACAATGTACGTATATATGTACTACCGTAATTTTTTAATGTTGTAATTTTTTTTTAAGACATATTGTTCAAAAACGGTAAGAGATACGGGGGAAACGATAACTGCAGAGTTTTCGATTAAATGAGAAAAAGGCACCTTGGATACTATAGTTTTAAGATAAAAACGTATAAAATGGGCATATGTTGGCCACGGTTTCAAACAGCCTGAAACTGAATGACGCGAACAGATGAAGAACATATCACCTTTTCGACAACAAACCAGTTCACGCCACAATTCAGTAGTGCCGCGTCTCATGTACGTTTAAATAGCCATGTCTAACTATTTAATGTTCTTTAGGTTAGCACTGAAACCAAACATTTAACAATCTTTTTTTCAACATTTTCAACATTTAACAGTCCTTTTTCACCAACATTTAACAATTCAACATTTAACAGTCTTTTTTCATCAACATTTAACAATTCAACATTTTCAACATTTAACAGTCTTTTTTCACCAACATTTAACAATTCAACATTTTCAACATTTAACAATAATTTCTTAATATTTTTTCTTTGTTTAAAACTATTTTCAATTTTTTGTTACTCCTTTGTTTGTTCGATAGAAGCGTTACGTTGAGCGAGTGTCTCTTGTTGCATTTGTGATGCACTCGTGCTTATATCTTTTCATCTGCTAATAGGTCTCCCTAATGTATAATGACAGCATCTCGATAATGCTTGCATCTTAGAGATGATGATTTCCGAAAAGAAATAAAGCTTTTTCAAATGCAAATTATTTATTAAATGATTTTGAATAAAACTTAGTTATACATATTTTTTTACATTCAAATTCTAAATATCAAAATTTAAGTAGTAAATGCATATAAAAGGTGTATAAAAAATTCTTTAATTTTTAATTTTTTAAAACTTTGTTAGCGATGGAATAGCTTTTATATCATATTTCTTTTCGATACCTCTAACATATAAAAATTACCGCTCATTTTTTGAGGAGGAGAATCCTTGTTTACCAGTGATTGTATTTCTTCACCTCATTTAAATCGGAACGCCAGATTTCTAGGACGTGCACTATTTGTAGCAGTTAGAAGAGAAGTATATTAACTAAAGTTATTAACCCATGTAATGCAATATTCCGTCAAATAAAAATCACAGTGATGCTTGTAAAGAACACGAGGAAGATTAAGAGATTGGTGTTAATCATTAAAAATGTTATTCGACAGCTGAGGAAAAACTTTAGTCGTAAATATAACAAATTCGGTAAAAATTCATAAGATTAGCATGTGTTATCCCAGCATATGTAATCCCAGTTGTGTCACAACAAATTATTATAAATTCTGTTCTGGGAACAGCTTCAATATGATTAAGGCCTACTGCTTCATGTCTCCAAATATATTTAGGAAATCCTCATAATCTCTCTAATTACTAAATTTATTATTATTTATATAAACATTACATACAATGCTATGGGTTCGATGAAAAACAAACTAACATTTGGTACAAATATACAGGTTATTTTACGAAAATAATATGATTAACTATAAAGTTGGTATTTAAGACTCTTTTTAAATTTCTCTGGCTTAACATTTATGCAATGCTGTATAAAGTATTTTAATTAGATTTTTATCTAATACATTTAATTTTTTTCTTAATATAACCAGATAAACACACCACAAATAATAAAAAATCTGGTGTGAAACAACCACATGACTTTCATTACCCACCATTATACGTACTATATGTACTTTTAGAAGATAATGTGATAAGAAGACATAAAATTGACTTAACAAAGTAGACACCTAAAATTTTTCCTTTAAGAGAAAGCTGATACACGTGTAAAGACACATAAAACATAGTTTACATAGCGAGTTAAAAAGAAAAAAAAATGGTTGAATTTATTTTTGAAATATTAATTTCTGAGATCTAAAACTGACCTACCCAATCAGAATGACTGTTAATTTTCCTGTAATAACCACGTGATACATGAGGAAGGATATGTAAAATGAATTTATGTTCCAATTTTCCAGAAAATCGTTATAGCCGATTTGAGATATCAAATTTTACTAAAACTTGGCATATTCAATTATTGACCGAAAAAAAATAATTACATACAAAAGGATATTTAAAAGGGAGTTAGTATGACGAGTTTGAAAAACATCCGTACAGACGTTAAAAAAAAAAAAAAAAAAAAAAATGCATTTGCGAGACTAGAAATTGAGATATTTATACAGGACGCCTAACAATTTTCCTGAACTTACCAACTATATCTTTCGGAAGAACATCTAATAGTTTGTTTATGTAGCAACTTTTAAGAAAATCGTTAGAACCGTTTTAGAGATATAGAGCTACCGTCCCACTTCCAGTTTCCGATGTGCCACTTTTGATTTTCCAATTTTCACCAAAATTTGGAACATGCATCTGTACGTCAGACCTGTCTTAATTCTGAAGTTCCGTAGTTCTATCTTTAATAGTTTTGGAGATATGACAGCCAGAAGATTTCGCACATACATAAACACACACACACACTGACTGAACAATTGCTAAAAACCCTTTTTTCGGACTCAGGAGACCTTAAAACATGTAAATCAGGTGAAAACTCGATATTAAATTTTTGAACCGAGTACAATACTTCATTACCTACGGTAGTCGGGTAATGGAAGTAAAAAATTGAAAAATAGCATTATATTTCGATTAATATTTAACAATATTTTTATTTTATTTTACAGATTCATTTATTTTTTTTTTACTCGTAAATAGTCTGTTTATAATTTAAAATAATTCCTAAAACTATTCAGGAATGAATTTTAATGTATGAAATACATTATTTCGTTTAATTTTAAATACATGTCTTTCATTTCCATTTATTTAATTGTTTACTTTATTAATTGTGTCAATAAATTTTAATATTTGTACATTAAAAAAAAATCTATTTATAAAAAAAAAAAAAAATGTCTATGATTTTATGACTGATTCATGAATTGTATTGTTATTCGTCACTTTTTTGTTTTATGCAATTGCAAAACATATTCTTATTACAAAAAATAATTAATTGTTTTCAATATATTATTTTGTTAAATTAGCAAAAAGTTCATATTATATATCATAAATTTAAAAGAAGAGAAAAAATATATATACACATGCCTTTTACATAATTTATAAAATACATTTTAATCGTAATTTTTTATTGCATTAATTAATATTTGAATGTAAGTTACCACTTTGATGAGACTTTAAAAGGAAAGAATAAATTATTATTATTTTTTTTTCTTTTTTATTGTAGACAAAGGTATAAATCAAAAAGAAAATGTGGCTGTTATTTTATTGAGAAATCAAAGAAGAAAAAGAAAAAAAGAAAATGGTGATTGTTTGATTGTACATATAAGAATAAAATTGATATCAAATTCATTATTTCAGCTCTTGAAAAGATAGTAATGTGCTTTCTAAAGGTAATAAAAATAGTTTTACTTTTTTTTTAATCTTTCAAATCCCAATACTAGTAAGGTTGAAAAAAAAGAACACTTGTTTTTAATAACAGAATTGTATGTATTATCTGTAGAAAATCATCCTATTTTATTAATTAAATATTTTAATGGATTTCTAAATATGCATTTACATTACTCAATTATACATACTCGGCAATGTAATGAATATTGGCATTTTTCACTTAAGACAATTTTAATTAGATAATAGAGCTTAAGAAATTTAACTGAGATAGGTTCAATTTCAATCGGTTCGATTTCAATCTAGTTAATTATGTTAGATGTAATTAAAATCATTACAAACAGATGTTTAAATTCGATTAAAATATTAGTAAAATAAAATTTTATTTTAAAATTTCATTCCATAATTGAGGTTATATATTTGAAAATTAATTTTGAAATTTACATTTAAAAATTTACCTTATATATATTTAATAGCACAGTTAAAATCAAGTTATACTTTTAACGATGTTGTTATAAGATTATAAGATAATTTTGAAGATTAGGAAATGCATATATATATATATATATATATATATATATATATATATATATATATATTAGAATTGGTTTCATTCACAAAAGCAAAAGTAAAAGAAAAGAAGAAAATATGAGGAATTGCTGTTTTTGTAAACCTCACAACTATTACTTGATAAAAATTCTAACAGCATTAATACGTCCAACGTCATAAATTACTGAATACAATTTTAAATTTCATATACTATAAATATTGCATAATTCATGCATTTCTTTCACAGTTCGAAACATTTTAATTAGAATTTTGATTACATTTTCATTTATTAATTTAGATACACATTACGTAGTTTTAGGAATTTTACATTCATAATCACCACTGAAAGGTTTTGCCTGCTTTCTACTCACTATATTTTGAAGCATTAATATATATATATATATATATATATATATATGTGTGTGTGTGTGTGTGTGTGTGTGTGTGTGTATTACTACATAGTTATTAAGAGCTGTGGTCCCACCTGCTGAAGAGGAATGGACAGCATAATTTAATTCTTTGGCTTAAATATTGTTTAACTTTAACTAATTTTCTTGTTTTTTAATATATTTAAATGATTTTTTCTTCTTGTTTATCACATTCCACTTTTATTTCATCACTTATCATAATTTATATATATATATATATATATATATATATATATATATAAACTTTAAAATCACCTGGAGCCTCGTTTAGTTTCTCCACCTCCTTCGACAGTGTCTTCCCCACCTGCGCTCTGTCGGTTTCGGATCCCCACCAGATGCATTTATGCCTGAACCAGACATTTCAATTTAAGTGCTAAATGGAAGATCAGTGACGCTGTATTATTCAAGAATTCTGAATTACAGACAGGCATTTCTTGAATATATTATATTTTTCATTATATTACAATAGATGACAGAACCAAAAAATTTCCCCTTTTATTCAATGATATAAAAAATAAAAAAAAAACTAATCCAAAATTCAAAAATCGGGCTTCGGAGTGCACGAGGAAATGTAAAACACATTTTCATCAGTTGTTTTCCTTCAAAGCAGCCACCTTTAAGTGTAACTTTCTTTCTTTGTCACTTTCTCGTCATCTATACGATTTAGAATTCTGTGAAGACACTGAAAGATTTTCTTTTATCAAACGACATCTTTTCTATTAATTATCTGCAAAAAGTAAAGCATTGGACCTTGGAAGATTAAACTCATAAACTTCGTGTTCTTAGCATGACACTGTAATCAACTGATCGAATAGGACACGATAAAACTTTTTATATTTACGTTTCTATCTCTATAAACGATAATTTTAGAGATGTAGATATTTTAAATTAATAATAATAATTATAATTATAATAGTTGGGGCGGCAGTTCGCTTACAACTTCTGGTACCCCCAGCTTTGCTTCATGCGTAATCGTCTTACAGCTTTAAAGATACAACAAAGATTCCTGGACCCTTCATCACTACCGCAACATAAACAGAAAATTAAACATCTTTCAGCCCTGTTCAAAAAACAAATTAACAATGCAAAATCTAACGCATGGAGAAAATACTGCTCAACACAAGCCAATACCTTCGGAACAGCTCAATTATTTTTCAGTAACAAATACTTCACTCCCACATAGCTTAAACTTGAATGTCCTCCAGCTCTCTCCTCTAAACGCAACAACCTTGGACACATTACCTCAATTCTATTTCCACCAAGTATATATACAAACGCCGAGGCACCAACCTTCACGGCTCCCTCGAGTGTTCCCTTCACGGAGGCTGAAGTAAGAGCCATTCTATTTAGCTTCAATGTCAAAAAAGCTCCTGCACCTGACAACATTGACTTCAAAATTCTCCGACATACTTTCGACACTATTCCACAACTACTTCATGTCTGGACGAATCTTTGCCTAAAACACCAATACTTTCCAGAAATATTTTGCAAAGGGGAAGTGGTGTACTTTCTGAAGCAAGGGAAGCTTCCCTCTGAACCCTCTACATATCGACCGATCTGCCTCTTACCAACGTTAGGAAAATTACTATAAAAACTAATTGCAACCCGTCTAAACTATCATTTGGAATTCAATAATTTTCTTCACACTAATCAATTTCGGTTCAGAGAAATCGGTTCAGAGATTTCGGTGAAATAGCGTTGCGCAACATCAAAAGCTCCCGCGCCCCTAACTTTCAGTCCAGAAATTACACCACCCTCGTCTCACTCGACATTAAGGGAGCATTTGGCAACTTAGAGTGGTCCCATATATTACAAGCTCTTCACGCGGCTGTCCGGGAAACATTGCGGGAGTAATCAGCAGCTATCTGTCCAGCAGGAAGATTATTGTCAACTGGGGCAATGACACCACGGAACTGCCTCAGTCCAAGAGCTACCCTCAGGGTTCATGCTTGGGTCCAATTTTGTAGAACTTAATTGCAAATAAAATCTTGCAATGAATGAATTCTGAGAGATTCACAACTTATGCTTATGCTGATGATTTCCCGGTTTTTTTCTCGGGCAAAAGTAGGTGTGATCTGGAGGACCAGGCCAGGAGGCCATTCTCACTTCAGTAATATCCTTAAAGACTTAGACCTATTCCTCTCTACATCAAAAACACAAGCCCTTATCTTTGCCTTCCATCCTCAACTCAAAAGAAATCTTGTGATGAGGATTGATGGCGTCTGTGTTCATCATGCTGAAAAGCTAAAAATCTTTGGCGTCACTGTCGACAGGAAACTGAACTGACTCGCACATATTGGCGAGCTAAAACTAAAGACCCTCTCCCCTTACCACAGTACAACTAAGATGGTAGGGAAGAGGTGGGGTATCTCCATGTCTTTCCTCAAATTCTAGTATTCTGAAATCTTAGATAAGATTATTATGTACGGTGCTGGTATTTGGTAGGGGGGGGGGTCACTTGTCGGCAGCGGCAAGAGCAAAATGGGACTCAGCTCAGCGTCCATTCCTTCTACAAATCCTCAGAGGATATAAAACGATCTCCACTGACGCTCTCACCGTCATCACAGGAGTTTCTCATGCTCACCTACTAGCTCATATTTTTTTAAAAACGAATATTCTATAACACAATAATATAGACATTTCAAACTCAATAATTCCCAATATCCCAATCTAACTTCCTAAAAATAGCTGGCAAATTTACCCGGCAAAATATGCTGCTGCCGAAATAATCATCTGCAATAAAAACAGCATTTCTCTTTCTGCAACTGTGGCAATCTTCACTGATGGATCGAATACAGAACATAGAGTTGCAGCAGCGCTATGTATTCTCGTAAATAATGATTTGATCCATCGGTGGGCGAGCAGACTAGAATCCTACAACTCTGTCTTCCTGGCAGAGCTTTTTGCTATCCAAATGGCAGTGGGCTGGGCTGAATCCAATTCTCATCTGTATCCAGATATCAAATCTACAGCGACTGACTGTCTGGCCTGCTCGCTCTTTCTCGTCACAGGAGCAGGCATCTATAAATCCTGGCCTTAAAACTCAAACACTTTAATCTCAAAGACCTGATTTTCCTGGCACACATTTTCTGCCCACAGGGTTGTCGTCGGCAATGAAATAGCTGATGAGCTGGCCAAAGCTGCAACGGAAAACTCCATTTCCAACTCTTCTCTTCCTGCATCGCCATCATATGTAAAACAAAAAATTAAAACCCTTCTTCACCAGAACTGGCAGGAACTCTGGAATTCATCCGAAAAGGTCAGACCCTATAATCTAATACCTCTGATCACCACAAATAATTGGAACCTAACTCCTCCAGTTGCAGCTTTTCTCACAGGCCGAGGTCCCTTTCCGACCTATCTAAACAGGTTTCATCGTCGTCGCTCATCCCTGTGTTCATGCAGAGAGGAGGGAACTCCAAATCATTCCTTTTTTTTTTTCAGTCTAACCTCTCAGTTTCACCTACGTAATCCATTTCAATGGCCAGAAAACTGGCTTGAAAATATAGTTTCTCGCAGTAGCTTCATTAATAAATTAAACAGTATTTTCTCATTCCTAATGCATGTCTCTAATTTAACGGAATAAATTCCTATCTTTCTCTCTGCCTTTCTATCTCTCCCTGCTTGCCTTCAGAGAAAGCAAAGCAGCAGCCTAAAAGGGTGTCAACAACTCTAAAACGATTCCTATATGGACTCTCTTCCTGTGGCATCTACAACCTATGTGTATCTTTATCCGGACTGTTCAGGAAAGCTCTTTAGTGGTAACACAATGAAGACTTAAATCTCTTAAGAACCAATAATGGACTTCTTTCAGCTTCTTCAAAATAAAATGGTGCCCAATGTCGCGAGGGGCATATGACCGGCACCAAAGTGATTTCTTTCCAAAAATAATTTCCCAAAGACTGCCTGGAATACTTGCAACACTTTTTGTGCCCTATGTCGCGTGAGGTAATAACTGAATCCTCGTCCGCTGTCGGCTCTAAGCTAAGGCCTGACGAATTATGTTTTTTTTTTTTTTTTTTTTTTTTTTTTTAACTGTGAGTAGTCCTTTTAGAAGCGCTCAACATAGCTCCAAGAGTTATGAGCGGGGGCTGCTCCCTGTTGTATAATAATAATAATAATTAATTGGAGAATCAAGCTTCGAGGTGCTTCATAAGGGGTCAAAACCAACATCCATGCAAAATTGTTAGTGTTGCGATCAGTCCTTTGCCTACAAACTGAAGGACATACAAACACACACACACTCATCTTTTATTATATAAAAATATATACAAGTTATAGTATTCAAGAAAAAAAAACGCATCAGTCAATATATAAGAATAAAGAAAATAGAAATATATATAGATTGAAATACGTGCTTTGTACAGTGTATGTGCAACAGAGCACGTAAGTAAAAATCATTGAGAAAATTACACAAAATATTTTTTATTAACTGCAATATTAATTATAATATTAATTACAATATTAATTTTAAATGCTATTTCACATTATGTAAGTATTTCATGTCTGCTTTCGTAATTGTGCATAATTCGTGTTGTCGCTTTGACTGCAGTACTTGTGCCTACTTTGTTCGCCTGATGAAGGGTCGTGTGTTCTATCGACCTGATTGTTGCGAGTTCATTTCATTTTATGGTGTTTATTCAGAGTTTTGTAATTACTACTTTAAAACGCCAGTTCTATGGTGTAATATTATTTTACACATCTATTATTTACAGACAAATATCTCTTTAATGTATATAGGATTTTTTTTTATTATTATTTATTATTATTATTGTTATTATTTTAAGTAGGAAAAATCATAAATTTTAAAATAATCATTTTTCGACATACAAAATATTAGAAAATATTTTGCAATTATATATATTTATTTATTTAATTGAAAATAAAATATATTGAACGCATTAAAAAACATTCTGTTTATCCAATCAAGTTATGTAGAAATAAAATTAAAAAGAAAATTGTTGTGTAGTGGTACAGGCGGAAATATATATATATATATATATATATATATATTATAATGTCAATTATTCCACATCATTGTGAAAATTTTAATTTTCAGATATGCTAAAATAATAATAATAATAATAATAATAATAATAATAAATGAAATTAATAAATGAAAAAATACGCTATAATTTATAATATCAAATATTAAGGTAATGTCTTATATTATATAAAAGGTAATTTTTTAACTAAACTGTTATGTTAAGTGAGTGTTTTTGTCGCTTTTATTACAATCATTTTTTTTTTTTTTTTTTAATCATAAAAATAAGTGTTTTATGTATTAAATTTTGTTTATCGAAAAATAATCCATTTCTTATAATAATTAATCTGGACCAAACGAAATTTCGAAATGTAAAATTATTAACTATAAATTCGATATGATATTAAAAAATCACTGTATTAAAAATGAACGCTCTAAATATTTTACAATTTATTCAAATATTTACAAAGAGTCAATCTTAGGAGCATAATCTAAACCGTGGTTGAACTTATTTTTCTTCACTAACAATAATTTAAATTAAAATTGTACATTAATTTTTCTTCCTATTAAGTTAGTATTAAAAGGATAATTCACATAAATTTATGAAGAATATGTCTTTTCCATGACATTTTTTTTAATAATTTATAATGATTTAAAGTAAATAAAACAAACCATTTTTAATATTATGCACTAAACGTGTATGAAAAATAATTATTTAAAACTAACCATTAAGCTCTGAAACATATTTATATACAATCTTTTACAGTTTATTATTTTAAATATACAAAACTGATGTCCAGTTTGAAAGAAACTGCAAATTAATTTTTGGAAATATGTAGTAATCACATTTTAAGTAAAATATAATTGAATTTCAGTGAAATACATAAATTAAGTATAATTATGATTTATTTGAAACACCAAATACAGATTAAAATGGAAGCTAATCTCTCTTATATTTATATTTTAACATAAATTTATAATTACAGAATGAACTATAAATCTATACAGCAACGCATAGATGAATTACGGTAGATACAGTCATTGCTGAAATACTTGTTTATATCGAAAGCAACATATTTAGATAGGCATTTGCAATAATTAATCATATGTAAGCGGAGCGAGTATGTCATGACCAAATTTGGAAATTTTATTTAATGAATTTAAAATTAACTTATTAAGAGATATAAGAGAATCATTAAATAGAAACGTTTAAAATATAATATGAAAGATAAATTGCAAATGTAGCTCACTTTCATTAAACATTCCGTAATAATGTGAATGAAAAATACATATTTCTGATTTTATTATATTTATTTATTTCGTTTTATTGAATAAATAATCTTGATTGAAATATTGTATTTCAAGTAAAATATTTAAGATAAATATAACTTTATGTATTGACTTACATTTTAAATGTTACATGAGTCTAGTTAAATGTTACAGAGCCTGAGTCTAGATATAGAGGTTTTCTGGAGAACAGACAGCTTTTCAGCCAGCGGCTTAAGTTTCTGATACCGAAAGTTTGGCAAAGCTAGCCGTTGCTTTTTTTCCATTCTCTGTAAACATATTTATTGATTTCATCAAAAGAATCGTTAGGAATGAGTGGAGTTTTGTTCTTACAAAAAAATCTACTGACACCATGAAAGATTTGAGATTTTGAAGATGATGAACTATGAGAAACGTACCTGTGGAAATTGTTTACCGAATCTCATTATTTTGCCGATTGTACTCTTTTTCCTCTAAAGAAAACTTTTCCAGAGAACGCAGAATTTGCTTTCAGCCTGGAGTTTTAGCAGGCATCAGAGGTGTTCTGCATATTTCGAGCCGTACTTTTCTGATTTTATTGATGTAAAGTTGCATTTCTTTGGGTTACAGGAATGAAAGAATGGCCTACTTTAGCCATAAGAATTATAATGCACCGAATCAGAAGCAATACCTCGATATTTTTTCATCGACACTTCAGGATTTCGGAATTTGCGTTTCCTCTTCAATTACCGGTTACTCAAACATTTAACAATTTTTTTCTTGCCTCTTTTCGGATGGCTTTCTTAATCACCTAGAAATTCTAGACTGCTTTAAAATGGTTATATGCAGCATTTGAAGCAAGAGAAATTCACACACAACATACTTTTACGATGGAGTTTCAAAATCTCGTTCAGTTCGTTTCTTGCATTAAAATAAAATTGAAGTAGAACAAAGAACAATAAGTAAAAATATATACCTGGGAATCAAGCAAAATTGAAATCATCAACCGTGATATAATTAATTTCTGCGGCAGTGTGCTTTCTCGTCCCTGTAAATCTGTCTCGAATAGTTATAACTTTGTTTGTTAAGTAATATTTTTTATATAAATTTGATTTATCTCCTCTGTGGATAATACACATGAAAATTGGATAGTTAAATAATAATAATAATAATAATAATTTTTGTGAGAAATGTTGAACAGACTGAACAATGTAAATAATCTATTCTGGCATGAGCTAAATGTTTTCCAGAGATAGATCATTAACTGCTATATGTGATTTCATTGTCTTGTTTTTTTGCTTAGCTATATCACGAAGTTCTTTATGTGGAAATGAAATAAACAATACGAATCTCAAATTTTGCGATTATTCCGTAGAAAATAATATTGCTATCTCCAGTATTCTTTTAATTGCAGTTCATTCTGTTTGAGATTTAAAAAAAAAAAAATTATGTCGCCGAAATAAACTTTCTGTGTATTTTGAAACAAACATTCAGCAGTAGCTAAGTTCATGACGCCTAAGTTGTAAATTTCAGATTTAGTCATGGATCTAAAGTAATAAATAATCCACTACTTTAATATAATTTATATATTTTTAATAAAAAAAAATGAAATACCTATTAACTATTTAATTATTTAGCTGAAGGCTTAAACGTTATCTAATCATGAATAAGTTCACGGTTATATTAGTTTTTGTATTCACAAGCTTTGAATTTAAAATCGTTATTTTAATAACAACGTTCAGAAAATGGACAAACATATTCTAAAAAAAATATTATTTCAAATAATGCTGTTGATGATTATTGACTCTCCTTATTTTAGCAAAATACACTAAATTTCAATATTTTGGACCAAGTTTAAAGGCAGCATATGTGTGAAACATTTTCATGGAGAAATTACTTAATATTATTACAAAATTATTGTTTTTTCTATTAGCCCTCTCGACTCTTCATACAATACTGTGGAAAAAAAAAAAAAAAAAAAGCAAATAATAAACAATTTATAATCAAAGTTATTTTCCTTCTCTTAAATATCATGCCACTTCCCAAATTAATAATTACAAGAACAGTATTTTTTAAAACGTGTATTTTCAGTAATGATATAATTAAATAGCTTAATGAATATTGACAGTTTTGTTTAAATTGCTAATAACTCCGTTTCGTTAATTAAGTAAAGTGTACTGATACGTATTTTGTGAAACTGCTTAAATGCGTTAACGCTAACTGAATTAATCACTAAAACAGGGAATTTTAAATTTTGCAAAAATTATCTGTGAAACACAATCCAGTTTTCACATTAAAGAATTTGACATAAAAAAAAAAAAAAAAAAAAAGTGTCAAATTAGTTTTCAGAAATTGTTCTTGCAAACCACCGAAATATAAGTAGACTTTTAAAATAAATAAGTTAAAAATATCATCTAGCTGTAAGAAAGTACACTGACAGCTGCAAGTACAAGACAGATAAAATTCACTATTTTATAAACGTTTTTCACTTTTTTCGAACTTACTTTAAAAGCATAAGTATTTCAAATTACAAAGAATGGTAATTAATTATGTTTATTAGGAATGTATAGATAAAATTATGATCGTATGGTTTTAATTGAATAATGGTAATTAAAACTTTAAATTAAGTACTAAGTATAAAATATTATATTATTATTACTATTATTATTGTTGTTATTTATTAAAATATTCATTTTTTTTTTTTTTTACTTCAAACTTTTCAAGTTGAAATGAGAACAATCATTAAAGCAATTAATACAAAAAGAGTATTATTCAAGCTTAAATGATTTAATGGGTATTTGACACGTATATCTGCTAAATTACATCTTTTATTTTTTTCAGCCGCATTATTTAAGTTTTGGTAAAAATATAAAATTAGAATTAATGATAGAACAATTTTTTTTCTTACCAATTCAGCCTCGTTTAATATATATATATATATTACATATATATTTTTTCTGTATCATTTACCAACAAAGGAATTATAGATAGGTTATGAATTAATTTGTTTAATTTAATGGAATTCAGTTGCTTACTTAGGCAAAAATTATCGAGTTGAAGATCTAATCATAATGCTAAGAAAAGCAAATTCTGTTAGCGTAGGAAAATAGTACAAAACAGAATTTAAATGGTAGAATCACATTCTGTTATATTGTCGTATACACCATTAATGAGCATTTATGAAATGCACAACACATTATTTGAAACGAAATAAATTTACACACACACATACATATATACATGTTGAACATTAAAGTTCAATCTTAAAGTCCAATTTTAAAATTTGAACTGTCGATGAGCTGCAGCTCATAAAAAGTGTGTCTAGATCTAGTAAACTATATAGTAAACTGGCTTTTAGCTATTAATTGCACATGCGTAAGGCGACGCCTGGTGGAAAATGATAAATTTATCATCCCTACCTCGGATAGGGTATGATATAGAGGAAAAAAGTTATCACAATATTACAATACCGTATAGTATTATTTATTTAGCACGTAAAGACTCCTTGTAGATATGAATGCTAAAACTAAGACATTTAAAATGCGCATTTATTTGTTCGTGATTTTCAATACTGAGATGTGAGAAAATAATCTGAGGAAGAATAAAACATCTGTTTACTACAGGATACCCATACTCCAATCTGCAAACATCTCTTCGTCAGCTGCATGGTACATTTGTTTGAACTTTACGTGCGTATGTCAGGACATATTAATCACCTGCTGCGCTACAACATATGAAAGGTAAAGCTCAATCCACATTTAGACCAAATGTACATTTAGCTGACAGAGTAAAAGTCGAAGGTAAAAAAAAAAAAAAAGTTATTTGGTGATGACAAGTTTTTGTTAATATTATTATTATTATTATTATTTTCAAATATCGTTCCGGCACGTCAAACGGTATGAAATCGCGAAAACATAGATGCACGTTCAAAGTGTTCTGAATTATTTTTACCATTATGTAAGGTGACTTTTCGTACTAAAACTGTGATTTTTCTTTTTTTTTTTTTTTTTACGGAAACGTATGATTTGCTCGTGTACAGCTCCCTCTACCTGCGAAAATTTTAATTATGCGATTATTGTCCCTATTTCTTTCTATCTTTTCTTTTCTTTCTTTTGTTTAATATTTTATAATTTAGTTATATTTACTTATATGATGCGGTACTTGGCTTTAAGTGGTTGTCCTTGGCGAAAAATGTCCGATCTACTTAAGTATCAAAAAAAAAAAAAAAAAAAGAAAAGAAAGGAAAAAAGAAAAGGTACAGAATTATTAATAAGTAAATACTTTTAATATAATGCTGAATTAGCTTTTATGCCAAGCGTGATTCATCAGTGTTAAAAAAAATAGGTTGAAGTATATATAAAAATAATGTCAGGAAATAAAATTCAGAAGAAACATGCTAGATTTGTATTATTACTATTTTATTTTTAAGTTATAAAGACGTCATTTTCTCATAAATCAGTTTAACATTTTGTAATTTTTTTTTTTTTTTTTTCGCGCAAAAGCATATTTCATTTTATGTTAAAAAATAAATAAATAAATAAATAAAAATAAATAAAAATACTTTGTAAAAAATTAAAAATTTAAATAGCTTATAATAAGGCAATTACCAGTTTATTAATTTCATATTTTAATTAATTTTAAAAAATCTAATCAAATTGCCGGTATAAATAGTAGACTATGCCACATTCCAGACAATTATCTATCTCTGTGCCAAATTTCATTCAGATCCGTTTAGCCATTGTGGCGTGATTGAGTAACAAACATCCACCCAAACTTTCGCATTTATAATATATATAAATATAACAAGGCATTAAGATGAAAAAAAAAAAAAAAAAAAGAAAAAAGAAACTATTTTAAACACAATTTACAATGAAAATTTTACTATTCAGTGTATTTTTATTTTTTAATGTCATTTTTTTTCGTTCTAGTTTTTTTTTTCTATTTCTGTGTATTTTTAGTTTCGATGTCATGAATAAAATTAAAATTTTGTTTTTATTTCTGATTTTCAGTTTTCGAGATTTAATATCTGTAGAACTATATGATATATTATTATTTATATTATTAGGACGGAGGGTCTATTGGTCTCAATCTGGGATTTTTGCGTTGTCGATTTCGATAGTTGGACATTTGTCGAAATCTAAAATTTATCGAAAATATAATTGAATAATTTGAAAGCGATCTTATAATTTGAAAAAAAAAAAAAAAAAAAAAAAAATGCTAATAGTCCTCCGTCCTAAACTAAATTCTGCTTTTGCCAGAATTTCATCAAAATCTTTTTTTTATTATTATTATTATTATTATTATTATTATTGAAAGAAAAAGAAAAAGAAAAGAAAATTAATAATAATCAGTATCGTTACAAGCGATATCAAAAAAGTTTTTTTTAATAATTTTGAATTAGGAAATAAAAAGTGCGCGTGAAATAATCTATACATATAAAAGAGTACTTCCACTCACTCACTGACTCATCAACGCACAGCAAAATCTACTGGAGCCACTGACTCGAAACTGGGTCAGATTATGAAACATATAGAGTAAGCACCCCATAAGAAGCGATTTTACGAAATTCGCCCCCCAAGGGGAAGTAGGGGGCAAAATGTGATTTCACAAAAAACTCCATATTTCAAAGAAAAAAAAACAGATATCCGTAAAATGTTTGCTTTAAAATATAGCTAACACAAATATCTAAAAACCAATTTCTGGAATTTTAGAAATTCGGTCCAAAAGGGGGGAAAGGGGGCAAAACAAGACTTCACATGCTCAAAACGTGGTTTCACATACTCCTATATATCTCAAACAAAAAAACAGATATACGTGAAACTTTTGCTCTAATATATAGCTAATACAAATACCTAAAAACCAATTTCTGGAATTTTAGAAATTCAGCCCCCAAGACGGGGAGAGAGAGGGGGCAAAACATGATTTGAAATAATCCTTTATATCGCAAACAGAAAAAAAAGATATATGTGAGATTTTTGCTCTAAAATATAGCTCTCACACATACATAAAAATTAATTTCTTTAATTTTAGAAATTCATACCAGGTGGGGCGGGAAAGGGGGCTATGAGGAAATATATATATATATATATATATATATATAGAAATAGAGTTAGATTGTTCAAAATTAGTACAGATAGGTTTCATAGGCCCGGAAGTCGAATGAGGATATTTTCGAAAGTGTAAACTTATTAGGAGGGTCAGAAAGGGGTAGGGGCGAAAAGCAAAAATATAAAAATAGAGTTAGACCGTTCAAAATTGGTACATAGAGGTTTTTGATACTTACAAATCGATTGCGGATATTTTCGAATTTGTAAAGTTATTAGGAGGGGTGGGAGGGGGAGGGTGGAGGGACAAAAAGCAAAAATAGAGTTAGGTTGCTTAAAATTAGCACATGAAGGTTTCTGATACCTAGAAATCGATTGCGTATATTTTCGAATTTGTAAAATTATTAGCATAGACGGGAAGGAGTGTAAGGAGCAATAATATATAAATAACGGTTAGAGCGCTTAAAATTGGTGTTGTTAGGTTTTGAGGCTGGATAAATATATTGCGGATATTTTCAAAAGTACAGAATTATTCCGAAGGGCAGGAAGGGGGACGGACGCAGGAAAAGAAAGAAATTCAGATAGAATGTTAGAATTAGTATTATTAGGTTTAAAAGACCGAGAAAACGATTGCGAGTATTTTTAAAGTCTAAAATAATTTGGAAGAGCGGGAACGGTAGGTGACATCTTTCAAAATTTAAACATAATCACGTACGAATATTAATATATACATTTTAGATTCATTTTTTCATATATATTAATTTATTCATATCAATATGTTTGAGAAAATCTGTCTAAAATCTGATTAATTATAAAATCATTTTAAAACAAAATGCAGAAATGTTAAGTTCTAAAATTATAACTGCTTATATATATATATATATATATATATATTAAAAAAAAAAAAGTATTCGTCTTATTAAAATTATATCTTTTAAAAATACAAGTGAGAAATAAATGGAAAAGGTTTAAATAAAAATTTTTTATGTAAGATTACAACAAAGGTAATTTTCAACAAAAGCATAGAAAACAAAATTTCAGATGATAAGAGAACGGAGCTTAACACATCAGTAATAATGTGTCTCAATGGGAAGAGTAGTATACATAGACATGTGATAATTTTATTTTTATTTCATGAAGCAATTGGAAAGATAATACACCCCATAAATTAATAGCGGCTTTGGGACTTTTAAATTATACACTAGCTTTATGCGGAATGCTTTAGTTTATAGATGAATAAATCGCATGATAGAACTATTTGTTATTACAGATAAATTCAACTTTTAGTTCAATTTAAATTAATTTTATATTTATAATTAATCGATGAGTTTGTCTATATAATGTTGTAAAATTATTATTAATATAATGTATGCAGGCACATTTTTCACATGATTGCCTAGTATTTATCACCAATATATAATTATTTTTAACATATTGAAGAAAATTATTTTTCCGGTTCATATGTATATATCCGAGATTTTTATTGAATTTTGTTGCAGACAGCTTGTTCAAAATTATACAAAATTTCCTGAATGTATAAAGGACTTATATAATCTGATTGGTTATAATAAGAACTAATTTTTTAAATAAAATGCATTTTTGTGTTTTAAAAAATATTTAGCTTGGAAAAAATTAGCATTTAAATTTGAAATGCAAAAATCGAAATGCAACATAATATTAACGACCAAAATTACATTCTTAAACATTAGTTCATCCATTAACATAAAATTTAATATTTTATGCCTACAATATTTTATTGCAGGCTTGTGTAGATATCCATGTAATATTTTAAGAAAAGTGTTGTTATTTTACATCATTGCAAAATTATTAAACCTAAATAATAGTCATGGAAATTTTGCTTAGAATTCTTTATTTTTATTACCTCAAACGATAAATTTTATACACTGTATAAAAATTAGAGCTAACAAGAGCAATAAATATAGATTGATGCCCAAGCCTTTTTTAAGAATTTTTATAAATCACCTTGATTGTTTATATATATATATATATATATATATATATATATTGACATCATCTATATTTGCTAAGAAACTTATTAAGCGACAATTTTCTAAAATATATAAAAAAAATATGTCCTTAAATGTGCGTTCTCTCTTTTTTTTTTTTTTTTTTTTTTTTCATTAAAATTTAAAAATGTTAAAAATATTTTGAATTACAATTCTAATAAAATATGTTAAACCTCTTTAAGTCTAATTGCAACAAATATCAGAAATTTAGCAAATTTATTCGTTTATTTTTTATTTATTTTAAAAATGTTCTTTATAAGTGCAAATCAGTATCAGAATTCCCATTAAAGAATTCTAAGTTTTATAACAACATATGTTGATTTATTTTTATATTCACTTACACAAATATGTGATTCGTGAAATAAAGCATATTACAAGAAAATGATATTTTGCGTGTGATAAATCCATTTTATTATAGTCTAAGTTTATGAGAAAACAGATAGCATTGCTCGTCAATTGTTATTAGTTTTGTTTGCTACGAACTAATTACTTTATCCAGATTAACACTGTAGTTTAGAAAAGTTTTCTTCAATCTCCGTAATTACGTATTATTAAAAAAAAAAAAAAAAAAAAAAAAGTATGAAATGTGTAACAATCTATCGTAAAGAACTCAGTTCTTAATTAAACAATAGGAAATCATAAAAGACGTAACAAGTGCTTTTATAAGGTGATTACACAGTAAGTACAATTGATGGGTTTGGATTCATAGTTCAGATTAATTGAAGTTATAAATAACTATGAGCTGAGGAATAACTCTGATAAACTAATCTTAACACGTTTATAAAATAGGCTAATTGCTTCTCTTCTGGAAGTTTGAGAAGTTCATTATAATTATTTATTTGAAAATCCCGTTTGATAACACAATATTGGTATTTAATGAAGTGTATATAATGAAACTTTGACTTCGCGATTAGATTTTTTTTTTTCTAATGGGAATATATTTTTTAGCACATATATACATATATATATATATATATATATGTCCTAATGTTTTTAATACATATTTTATCGTGTTTATAATTTTTCTATGTTAATAATTATGTGCTAAGTACATAAATATTCCGGAATATTCAATATAATATTATATTTTATTTAATATATATATATATATATATATATATATTAATTCAAAAAACGGAATGTATATATATATATATATTGAGAAAATCTATATTTATATGAAAAAAAAAAAAAAAAAAAAAAACTTCGAGAAAATATTCTTTGTCTCTTTCTTTCTTGATTATGTGACGCAGTTTATTTAGTACAGATGTGTATGGAGTCGATGAAAAGGGATGTCATGTTTTTTAAACAAACATATATTTACATGCAAAAAATGAAGGTGGAAAGTCATATTTTAGTTTATTAGTGTTATGTGACGTAGTTTAATCTTATCAGGTTCATTTTGAAAATCCGAATCATTTAATTAGACTAGTATCGCCCAGTGGTCGAAACTCGGCCACTTTTTTACAAACCAAGGCAAAGCAAATTTATAACCTTGTCCTAAACGGAATTAAACTGCAACACAGCTGCGGCAATTGCTTGTCAATATGCACTCTAACTGAATCAGTAGAGTTTTACTTATTTCATTTCTCAAAGTTTAGTATGCTGTAGATCTTGAGCCTTTTCCTGAGATGAGAGAAAATTGCAACGTAGAAACACTCCTTGTTAGGTGATACAGCCAAAAAGCTATTCGGTACCATGTCAGACCAAGATCCAACCAAATATCAAATCCGGTTAAATTAATTCCAATGGTTCATAAAGTAAAGTGTTTGAACTCGAAAAGAGAGATGTTTTACAAAAATGGTCGAATTAAGTTCGGAAAATCTCAAAACGTGTAAATTCATAGAAAACCGAACATCTAAATATTTTCTGAATCTTACACTTTCTTCGTATATATGCAGAGGAAAGAATAATAAATCCATTTTTTAAAAAATAAGTAGTCAATTTCAGTTAATTGAAATACAAGGAAATATCAAATGTGTAAATTTATCGAAAACCGGAAAATAAAAGTTTTTCCATGTCTTCTACTTTCTTCTTATACATGCAGAATCTAGTAATAAATCCACCTTTTTAAAAATAATAGCCAATTTCAGTTAAATGAAATGCAAGGAAATCTCAAAATGTGTAAATTTATTAAAAATCGAAAATCAAAAGTTTTTCCAAATCTTATACTTTCTTCTTATATATGCAAAATATATACGCAAGCAAAGTGTGACGTCACTGACCGTTGTTGGGGACAAGTGAAAGATTTCCTATGTTAATCGTCCATTGGATTTTTTGTAAAAAAGTATTAAAAATTGAGGAAAATTATTGCTTGATTTTTAATTCCAATATTTGGGTATAGTAGTTAAATTAATTATTCTGCATATGTGTTAGATTAAGTTATTTTGCTGTCAAATTGACAAAATTTTAATTTGAAATTTGAAATCTCCAGAAACAAAATGGGCATAGATTTGATATCTGTTCGTCCTTGGCGTCTTGTACATTTGGCGATCAAAACCGTAATACGAAAACATACATTTCCGATGTATATTTTTGTAATACATATATATTGTACGATATATTGTTTCATATTACTGATTGCTCTCTTAATGTACGTTTTTTTAAAATAATCATGTTTTTTGAAAGGAATTAAATATGCTCGCCAGATAATTTAGCGATCTTTTATTATTATTTTTTTTTCCGTCAAGGACGACAGTTATCAAATCGTTTCCTTCGAAATGAATCTCATTCTTTTGAACTGAAATTTTTATGTTTATAATCGAAAATGGAAGCCTGCCATTTTATTTTTCTACAGCATTGAAATTTAAAATTTTATGAATTTGACAGAAAAAATCGAACACAATCTAACACTTGCAGAGAGTTACTTATATAAAAGTATACCCAAATATAGGGATTAAAATCGGGAGATAATTTTCCTTAATGTTTAAAATTAAACGAATTAATGTTTTAAATCAATCCAATTGACGATTAACATAGGAAACTTTTGCCTGGCCCCACGGACGGTCAAAGCCGTCATCACATCGCTTGCGTTTAGTAATAGCTTCAGAAAAAAAAAAAAAATAACAAAAAAAAAAATATTCAATTTCAGTTAATTGGAATGCATTATGTTTTTGCTTAAAAATATGTCTTCAAATTAATTAGATCTTAATAAAATTAGAAAAAAAAAAAAAAAAAAAAAACTCTCGTAAATCAAATCCTTTTTTAAATTGCGTTTATTTTGAACAGTATAACCTTTTGATCTTCTACTCAAGCACTCAAATTTCTGCCATATTAATGGATATTTTCCCTTAGAATAAAAAATCTGTAGTCGAAAGTATAGTGATGCTACATTATACAAATGACTGTATCTCTAGTTTTATTTGAGTTTTAAGAAATTGCCAGATTTAACAACTTTCTACTTTTAGTTATTACTTTCTTCTATCTTCAATAGAAGAAAGTATTGGACAGTGTTGTGCACGAACGCGTTCATTTGAACGCGTTAATGAACGTAGCTCAAAAATTTTGAGTTTTGAGTTGAACTTCGCTCGTTTTTTAAATTTTGAACTTGAGTTGAGCGAAACTCGTTTTTTTTTACGAACTTGAGCGTGAAAAAGCAATTGAAACTCAAACTCATTTTAAATATTTCTGTCTGAAATATAAAAAGGAAAGTAGAAGAAGAAAAGGACAGAAAAGATAATAATTGTGCAAAATGGATCCCGGAGAAAAGGGCACTCATAAAAAGGGCACCCGGAAAAAAGAGCACAGGAAAAAAGGGTATTTTTGCAATTTGAAAAAATAATAAACATCAAAGAATAAACTTAAAGAATTATTTCATAATATATTTTTAGAAAATTCAATCAATTAAATTGTTACCATTTTCACTTAGTATATACCTGGGGAAAGGGGGAGTCAATGAGCAGATTGAAAGATAATAATTTTCTTTAAATTACCTTCTTAGTGATTTTAATGAAAAAGTGCATCTGCATATAAATTTATATGCAAATTCGTGCAGTAGTTCCTGAGATATAGCCTTCCCTAAAATTGCAGAAATCGCGGTATAGCAGCGTCACCTGTTGAGTAATGATCACCAAAAGTTGAAAGGCACTAACCTGGATCAAAGTGCGTCCGCTTATAAATTTATATGCAATTTCGTGCAGCAGTTCCTGAGATATAGCCTTCTATGAAACTGTGGAAGTCGCGGCCTAGCGGCGCCACCTGTTGAGAAATTGATACCAAAATTTCGTAGGCGCTATTTTAGTCAAGGTACATCTGCATATAAATTTACATGTAATTCTGTGCTGTAGTTCCTGAGATACAGTCCCCAAAAATTTCTGACGCACACACACAGACAGACATTTTCTAAAAATCGTCCAATCGTGTTCTGGACCTTTAAAAACGTGTAAATTCATCGAAAACCGGAAGCCGAAAATTTTTACGAATCCAATGTTTTCTTTTATTGAATATAGAATAAAGTAAAAAAAAAAAAAATGGGAGGGGAAAAGAAATGCAAAATTAGAATCTGTAAATGCATTATAGTTTTTGACTTAAAAGTGTTTAAGAGGTTTGCCAACTAAGTTTGAAATTTACCAAATGTGCCAGTTTGTTTTAACATTGTGTGTGTAGGACTTGGGGGAGGAATAAAGGTTCCCTCTTACTTCTCGTTAGCAAGCGTTGACAAAAAACGATGAGTTTGCCTTTATCTGCATTTTCCAGAATTTCAAAGAAATCGCGTTATATCAATAACCAATAAACATGAAATAAAGTCTTCTTTCAGAAAATGATCGAACTTTTTGTATAAGTTTCGTCTACAAAATACTACATATTAAAAATAGAATTAGTCTCTCCCCCCCTCTCACTTTTTTAATAGTTTTTAAGATTTAATTAATTTCTTCAGAAATATTTGCGAGAAGAAATGCGTACTTTGTGTAAACTTTCAAATCTTCGTGGAATTACTAGGTGTCAAAATCTGAACATATTTATAAGAAATCAAATTAAAAGGTGTTCATAGGACTATCTAATAGTTTCAAATGCACGATTTTCTCCCTCATGAATTTAATATCTGCTATTGTTAATAGCATGTACACGAAAATTTTACTATAGCAAGAAAAATAGTTTAGATTATTATTTTAATTTTTTCCAAAATTATATAAACAAAACTTCTTAATTCAAACCATTTTTAATTTTAGAATATATATTGAAGAAATATCAATTGATAATGATCTGAAAGTGTTATATCTTGAACCTCATACATTGAACCACTTATCTTGAACCTCATCTTGAATATACATCATAAAATTCAATCTTTGATTTATAAAGCTCAAACTTTATTAAATGTATATTACAGAACTAAAAATAAATCTTAATAAAAGCTTAAAAGAATTAAATAAATAAATAAATAAATAAAAACTCATCCTTTTACATAGTAATATATATTGATAAATCTGAGATATAAGTTTTTTTTTTTTTTTTCACAACAAATTAAACATGTTTATAAAATTTCTTGGAAATTATTGCGAATAAATACACTTTATAAATAACAGTTATATGGTAAGTTTCCTAACCATTTTTGAAGAGAGGGATTTGTTTAGTGTTTTCAGCACAATTCGAACATATAGGTTAAAGGTAATTAGTAAGAGGATACACAGCAACATTGTATTGGATTCAAAAGAAAAAAACGTGAGAACCTTTTGTTACGTAGTACAATACTTCGGCTGCAGACAACTTCCTGCATTCTACAATACTATAAATACTAGTAATATTGCTGGTGCCATGATGCAAAGATCTTTGGCAAGACCACCCAGAGATACGGGAGATGTACCATAAATCATAGCCCTGAGGCAGTGTGACAAATTGCCGCCCTCTCATAAAAGTAATGGACATTTCATTTCGCTGATAGACGATGCTAATCAATGAAAGGATCTGCTATCACAGGACTATGATATCTTGCTCTATAGGCGTGAGTCCATGTTCACGGATTCTCTGTTTTCTTTAAAAATGAGATTCCTGTTATTGCGAAAATGTTTCTTATCTTTATTTTATAACTCTTGCATTGAAAGATAAGCATCTTTAAAATATAAAAGATTAAACAAAGATTACTGGTTTAACACATGTTACACATAAATTAAATAGAATAATAGTATATTTTTTAATATTTTTAATATTAAAAATAAAAATGCATTCAGGATATTCAAATAATTTCATATCAGAGATGTAGATTTTATATCAATGATTATTTTAATTTCCGCAGTTTCTGGGAAATGCAAATAATAATAAGTAAAAATAAGTAAATAAAATAAAAAATAAGATAAATCTAAATATAAACAGAATAATAATCCTCCTTATTACTATTTATAATCTAATTTAAATCTATCTGCTATATGTTAAATCTGCTATTTATAATCTAATTTAAATTCTCTTATTCTTTTTCTTTCTTTCTTTTCCTTTTTTTTTTTTTTTTTTTTTTTTTTTTTTAAATGAATATATATATCTACGAATACATCCACAAAAATTCAAATATACGTGTACTAAACTAAAGATTATTATTATTTTTTTTTTTTTATGTACAGCTAGTTTTAAAATATCATTTATGATAATAGCAAACAGGATTTAATTATTGGGATTTAATATTATACTTTTAAATCTTTATATTTTTTATTTATAATGAGAGGCTTCCTTAAAACTTTTCTTAAATTACTCTTAGAACTTCCATAATCTTTCATAATAGGAGGTATTTCGCAAAAATTTGTGTTATTGAAATAGCATGGATTTGCTTGCATGAAAACTGAAATACAAAATTGACAACAGTATAATATCGTGGAAAACTGTGCACGAAAAAAATTACAGTAGCAAGGAATAGGGTAGCCTACTGGATAGGGCATTTAAGTCTTCAATCGTATTAGGTGATCAGCGAAATTTATATTTCTTCTTATGAAAGGACTGGCTTAGAGTCCTGCGTGTTTCGAGTAAACTTGACTCACAGCCGACCCGACCTGCAAAATGGTTTTTGTACTTCAACCCGAACTGAATCTGCAGCTTCTGATCCGCTTTATTGTTAAAATTGTGTTATATAATAAACTGAATAAAAGTTCTTTTAAACAAACTACAATTATATTATTGAAGAAATCTTTCAGACAATTAAATATGGTATAAAAATATTACAACAGTGTATTTATCTAATTATAAACAAACTTTTAGCTATAATAAAACATATATTTAAAAAATCCACTGTTCCAAGTATTTTGACAGTAAAATAAGGAAGCAAATATAGGTCGGAAAAAAAAATAGTTTTCCATATAAAGCTTTAAACGTTAAGTATTAATATTTAGGTAAATGTAATTAAATTCATGTTATCAGTCATGTCTTCAAATTACTAGGAAGGAAGACAATGCCATCCAATCTCTTCATTTAAAAGTTTAGATTCATAAGTAAAGCATAAAACAATCTTCGGAGGAAACATTTTGTGAATAAAAATTAATGCAAATTTTAACTGCACCCGACCAGCAAAGCAGGTAATAAGCGATTATACCTGTCCCGATGCGTTTCTCTCTTGTGAGAAATGCGTCCTCTCTTGCGATTGAAAGGGTAGAAAGTATATAAAAAGTATACCAAGAATATAAAAATTTTTCCCAAAGGAATAAAATCCATATGAGTTTGAGTTACTTTTCCCGCTCAAATTCATGAGAAAACGAACTTTGCTCAGCTCAAGTTCATAATTTAAAAAACGAGCGAAATTCAGCTCAAAACTGAAAAAGTTTTAATTAAACTCATGAACGCGGTCCTGCGCAACACTGATTTGAAACAACGGAACCTCTAAATGATAGAATTTGTCTCCTATTATTATTAATAAGTTCTCATGCGCATAAAGAAGCGTATTGAAAATTTGAGAAAAAAAACCATGCAAAAACAGTAGGTACACTATTCAGAAGTGTTTGCTAAATAAATGTTTACTACAATTAAATTAATAAGTTATAATTAAGAATTAAAAGTTAATAAGTTTAATTAAACGTACAATTAAAAATAATTTTCCTGGTAATTGGTAATTTTAGAAAAAAAAAAGGGAAATTACCTATGAAAGTGTTCACAGAGGATGAGATCTATTAAAAAAAAACTAGTATGTTGTGGCCACCACAAGACTTTCTTCTATATTTACTTATACATATTCAATCAGTAACAATATTTAAAAAAAAAAAAAAAAAAAAAAAAAGTACGATTTTTTTTTTTTTTTTTTTGTTGTTGTTGTTGTTAAAAGTGAAAAAAATCGATAACTTTGTTTTAAATTATCACAGATTTATAGTTCAACCATTCGTTTTAAAGGTATTGACGAGACCTTTCGAAAGATACCCATCTTGAAAATTTATCCCCCCGGGGGGGTACTTCCCCCCCAGGGGTGGAAGCGATGCCCCCCCCATGCAGAAATTTTTTTTCCTAGTTACATACTACTATTATCAATAATTCATATTAATTTTACAATCACAAGTTTAAAACAACTCTTATTATGCACATTTATACGAATTTTTGTCCTATGCTGCCATGTTAAAAATTTAGATAAAATGCTATCACAGCGCCAGCTGTTGAGCTATTGATCCCCAAACATAATCAGCACCAGTTAATGTCGGGGACAAACTAAATACCATGTTTGGTTAAATTTCGTTAAAAAAAAAAAGCGATATTTTTCTAAGTTTTTTTTTGTTAAAAGTAAAAAAAATCGATAACTTTGTTTTAAATTATCACAGATTTATCGTTCAACCATTCGTTTTAAAGGTATTGACGAGACCTTTCGAAAGATACCCATCTTGAAAATTTATCCCCCCGGGGGGGTACTTCCCCCCCAGGGGTGGAAGCGATGCCCCCCCATGCAGAAATTTTTTTCCTAGCTAACTACTACTATTATCAATAATTCATATTAATTTTACAATCACAAGTGCAAAATAACTCTCTGTATGCCCATTTATACGGAATTTTGTCCTATGCTGCCATGTTAAAAATTTGCATAAAATGCGATCACAACGCCACCTATTGAGCGATTGATCCCAAAATCTAATCAGCACCAGTTTATGTCAGGGTGCAACTAAATACAAAGTTTGGTTAAATTTCATTCATTGGTTCGTGAGATACAGCGTCCACAAAAAAATGATACAGACAGACAGACAGACAGACAGACAGACAGACATTTTCTAAAAACTATTAATTCGTGTTCTCCATATCCCAAAACATGTAAATCCATCAAAAAGTGGACTTTTTCGCGAATCCAATACTTTCTCTATATTACATATAGAAGAAAGTAAAAATGTACGTAAAAATGAACTTTTAGTGAGCTTCGCTCGTTTTTAAAAATGAACTTTAACTGAACGCGTCCATTTCTTTCAGACATGAGTTTGAGCGCGAACTAGCTCGTTTTTTTACACGATGAACTTGAGTTTGAACTAGTTCGTTTTTTTCGTGAACTTGCAGAACACTGGTATTGGATTCGTAAAAATTTTCGATTTCGGGTTTTTGATGGATTTACACGTTTTGAGAGCTGTAGAACACGATTTGACCATTTTTAGAAAATGTCTGTCTTTCTGTCTGTCTCTGTATGTGTATGTGACAAAATTTTGTGGCAACTGTACCTGAGGAACTACTGGACAGAATTTCATACAAATTGGTATGTAGTTGCACCTTGACATAAATTAGTGCCTATCAACTTTTGGTAAAAATCGTCTTACACGTTGCGTTGCCATCCCGCTTTTTCTAAATATTTAACATGATGATATAGGGCAAAAATTTACAAGATGGGTATCTTTCGAAAGGTCTCGTCAGTACCTTTAAAACGAATGGTTGAACTATAAATCTGTGATAATTTAAAACAAAGTTATCGATTTTTTTTACTTTTTACGAAAAAAAAAAAAAAAAAAGAACTTAGAAAAAAAAATATATATTTTTTTTCTTTAATGAAATTATCAAAACTTGGTATTTAGTTGGCTCCTGACATAAACTGGTGCTGATTAGATTTGGGGATCAATCGCACAACAGGAGGCGCTGTGATCGTATTTCTTCTAAATTTTTAACATGGTAGTATAGGACAATATTTCGTATAAATGTACATAATGAGAGTTATTCTTAACCTGTGATTGTAAAATTAATATGAATTATTGCTAATAGTAGTAGTTAATTAGGAAAAAAAGTTGTGCATGTGGGGACATCGCTCTGTGGTGGGGTAAATTTTCAAGATGGGTATCTTTCGAAAGGTCTCGTCAGTACCTTTAAAACGAATGGTTGAACTATAAATATGTGGTAATTTAAAACAAAGTTATCGATTTTTTTTTACTTTTAACGAAAAAAAAAACCTTGGATTTTTTTTTTAAATATTGTTACTGAGTGAATTTGTATAGGAAAATATAGAAGAAAGTCTCGTGGTGGCCACAACATAGTAGTATGTAACGTGTCTTATACATTCACCAATTAGATGATGAAGCGTAGTGTGTTGTGCGTGTAATCAAATATCGAATATTGCAAAAACGGAGCGTAAATTTTCAAAGTCCCTCTGTTTCCGTGTTTTTAGAATTATGCCGTCACGTGTACGGAAGGGGTGCGTCATTGAAGTGGGTCGGTGCGCGGCATTTACACTTTTCACTTCGAAGACCGGTTTCTACCCATCGAAAATGTGCGGTTCTTCCGCGAGTCGAAAAATCTGGTAGAAAGTGGGATCGATAACTTTCACCTTATATGTGAGGCTGGTGGTGTCTCTGAAGACTCGTGAAGAGTTGATTTGAAGTGTGCGTTCGAGTGTTGTGATTGGAATACTCTCCTCTGATCGAGTCCAGAGGCGCTGCTGGTACCCGCGGGTAACCGAAGGAGGTGTCTGAATTAGACGGGGAAAAGTAATCCATTACTTATCGAATCCATTACATCGAAAATTAATCCATTACTTATAATAATTATTCTGGACCAAACGAAATTTCGAAATATAACATTATTAACTATAAATTAGATATGATATTAAAAAATCACTGTATTAAAAATGAATGCTTTAAATATTTTACAATTTGTTCAAATATTTACAAAGAGTCAATCTTAGGAGCATAATCTAAACCGTGGTTGAACTTATTTTTCTTCACTAACAATAATTTATATTAAAATTGTACATTAATTTTTCTTCCTGTTAAGTTAGTATTAAAAGGATAATTCACATAAATTTATGAAGAATATGTCTTTTCCATGACATTTTTTTAATAATTTATAATGATTTAAAGTAATTAAAACAAACCATTTTTGATATTATGCACTAAACGTGTATGAAAAATAATTATTTAAAACTAACCATTAAGCTCTGAAACATATTTATATACAATCTTTTACAGTTTATTATTTTAAATATACAAAACTGATGTTCAGTTTGAAAGAAACTGCAAATTAATTTTTGGAAATATGTAGTAATCACATTTTAAGTAAAATATAATTGAATTTCAGTGAAATACATAAATTAAGTATAATTATGATTTATTTGAAACACCAAATACAGATTAAAATGGAAGCTAATCTCTCTTATATTTATATTTTAACATAAATTTATAATTACAGAATGAAATATAAATCTATACAGCAACGCATAGATAAATTACGGTAGATACAGTCATTGCTGAAATACTTGTTTATATCGAAAGCAACATATTTAGATAGGCATTTGCAATAATTAATCATATGTAAGCGGAGCGAGTATGTCATGACCAAATTTGGAAATTTTATTTAATGAATTTAAAATTAACTTATTAAGAGATATAAGAGAATCATTAAATAGAAACGTTTAAAATATAATATGAAAGATAAATTGCAAATGTAGCTCACTTTCATTAAACATTCCATAATAATGTGAATGAAAAATACATATTTCTGATTTTATTATATTTATTTGTTTCGTTTTATTGAATAAATAATCTTGATTGAAATATTGTATTTCAAGTAAAATATTTAAGATAAATATAACTTTATGTATTGACTTACATTTTAAATGTTACATAATAGCTCGAATTACTATTCAATAAAAAAATTAATTTGACAACAAAATAGGCTAAAATGTAAGGCATACGAAAACTGATACAAACATTAATGCATATTAACTATTGATGCATACGTAATTAGTTATATACAGTTTAAATTTATGTAAAATAGACCACTTTTGGTTGTTATGGGATTTTGGGTGCTTACGTGACATTTTCGAAACACTTTTGTAAGGTCCTGTAAATTAATTATTATGTCTAAGTATACATTTTCTGCAGAATATATGCTTTATGGCATCTCAATAATTTATGTTTATTTCATTTGTTGAATGCAGTGTAACCATTACATGAGTCTTCTGCCTCACTTGAAATCTTGAGTGTAGAGGACTGGGGAAAGAGAGCCTGAGTCTAGATATAGAGGTTTTCTAGAGAACAGACAGCTTTTCCGCCAGCGGCTTAAGTTTCTGATACCGAAAGTTTGGCAAAGCTAGCCGTTGGTTTTTTTGCCATTCTCTGTAAACATATTTATTGATTTCATCAAAAGAATCGTTAAGAATGAGTGGAGTTTTGTTTTTACAAAAAAAATCTACTGACACCATGAAAGATTCGAGATTTTGAAGATGATGAACTATGAGAAACGTACCTGTGGAAATTGTTTACCGAATCTCATTATTTGGACGATTGTACTCTTTTTCCTCTAAAGAAAACTTTTCCAGAGAACGCAGAATTTGCTTTCAGCCTTTAGTTTTAGCAGGCATCAGAGTAGTTCTGCATACTTTGAGCCGTACTTTTCTGATTTTATTGATATAATGTTGCTTTTCTTTGGGTTACAGGAATGAAAGAATGGCCTACTTTAGCCATAGGAATTATAATGCACCGAATCAAAAGCAATACCTCGATATTTTTTCATCGACACTTCAGGTTTTCGGAATTTGCGTTTCTTCTTCAATTACCGGTTACTCAAACATTTAACATTTTTTTTCTTGCCTCTTTTCGGATGGCTTTCTTAATCACCTAGAAATTCTAGACTGCTTTAAAATGGTTATATGCAGCATTTGAAGCAAGAGAAATTCACACACAACTTACTTTTACGATGGAGTTTCAAAATCTCGTTCAGTTCGTTTCTTGCATTAAAATAAAATTGAAGTAGAACAAAGAACAATAAGTAAAAATATATACCTGGGAATCAAGCAAAATTGAAATCATCAACCGTGATATAATTAATTTCTGCGGCAGTGTGCTTTCTCGTCCCTGTAAATCTGTCTCGAATAGTTATAACTTTGTCTGTTAAGTAATATTTTTTTATATAAATTTGATTTATCTCATCTGTGGATAATACACATGAAAATTGGATAGTTAAATAATAATAATAATAATTTTTGTGAGAAATGTTGAACAGACCGAAAAATGTAAATAATCTATACTGGCATGAGCTAAATGTTTTCCAGAGGTAGATCATTAACTGCTATATGTGACTTCATTATCTTATTTTTTTGCTTAGCTATATCACGAAGTTCCTTATGTGGAAATGAAATAAACAATACGAATCTCAAATTTTGCGATTATTCCGTAGAAAATAATATTGTTATCTCCAGTATTCTTTTAATTGCAGTTCATTCTGTTTGAGATTAAAAAAAAAAAAAAAATACTTTATGTCGCCGAAATAAACTTTCTGTGTACTTTGAAACAAACATTCAGCAGTAGCTAAGTTCATGACGCCTAAGTTGTAGATTTCAGATTTAGTCATGGATCTAAAGTAATAAATAATCCACTACTTTAATATAATTTATATAATTTTTAATACAAAAAATGAAATACCTTTAAATTATTTAGCTGAAGGCTTAAACATTATCTAATCATGAATAAGTTTACGGTTATATTAGTTTTTGTATTGGCAAGCTTTGAATTTAAAATCGTTATTTTAATAACAACGTTCAGAAAATGGACAAACAAGTACTAAAAGAAATATTATTTAAAATGATGCTATTGATGATTATTGGTCTCCTTATTTTAGTAAGATACACTAAATTTCAATATTTTGGACCAAGTTTAAAGGCAGCATATGTGTGAAACATTATCATGAAAAAAATTACTTAATAGTATTACAAAATTATTATTTATTCTATTAGCCCTCTCGACTCTTCATACAATACTATGAAATACATATTGTGAAAAATAAAAAAACAATAAAAAGTAAATAATAAACAATTTATAATCAAAGTCAATTTCCTTCTCTTAAATATCATGCCACTTCCCAAATCAAGCAGAAACGGTCGTTTTGCCAAGCCAAGCTCAGAGAAAAGCAAAACAAACAAACTACCACTAACACAAAGCAGAACGCGCCAATAATAAAATCGACATAAATAACCCAAGATCGTTAAATGCTTATTATACAGAAACCAACTTTCCCATGTTAAATCGGCAAATTTTTTTCCCGTAAAGTTTTAAATATTGGACGAACCAAATATCGCAGTAAAATGAAACAAAAATTAAAATATTCGTATCAACGAGATCTTTAATTTGAGATAAAAACGAACTTTCTAAGTTAATAAGTTAAAAAAATGGGAGCATTTTCAATTTAGCGTAAAATTAAATGTTTTGACAACTTTTTGAAAAAATTTCTTCTTCAAGAAATTTTTTTTAAAACAAGCTAGAGAATTCATAAATGTGCAGAATTCTTTGAAAACTGGTTTTTCAGATAGACAATTACTTAATCTAGGAACTTTTATAAAATTTAGCTTTTAAAAATCAAAATTTCCTATCTTAATTGCTGAAAAACTGTTAAATATCGCCAAAGAGACATAAATCGCCAAATATGAAATTGCTTCATCTCAGTTTACCCGAAAAATGTTAATTTCAAATTGAGCTGCTTTTTCTTTTTATAAGTTATTTTTTTAACCAAAGAATCTTTGCTTTTATTATTTTGTACAATTTTAAATTTTATATGCCTGAAAACAGAAATGAATACATTTTTGAATAACATTTGTTTCAAGTCTATAGCTTGAATTGCTGATTTTTTAATATTTTTCATACCTTAGAATAAGAAAGTCAGTACACGATATAGTATCCAATTTTAATATCCTTCAATTCAATCTGGCAATGATAATTATGATGCATAAAGATTTCTACTTCCTTCTATATAGTATACTAGCAGGCTTTGCCCGCTTCGCTTGTCATTTTATTGAAATGAATTTCGACTTTCGGTTTTTAATGGATTTACACGTTGTAAGAGCTCCTGAAAACAATTTGACTATTTTTAGAAAATTTCTATTTGCGTGTGTGTGTTCTATGTGTGTGGCGAAAGTTTTGTTCCAACTAGATATCAGGAGCTACTGCTCAGAATTACATATAAATTTATATGCAATTGAACCTTGATGTATAATAGCGTTTATCAATATTTGGTGTCAATTGCTCAACATGGTGCTGCTATACAGTGATTGCCGCAATTTCAGAGAAGGCTATATCTGAGTAACTAATACATGGAATTGCATAAATTTACAAATAAATTTACATTGTTACAAATTATAGTGCTTATCAACTTTTGTACCAATATCTCAACATGTGGCGCTGCTATACAGCGATTTTCGCAATTTAAGGAAAGGCTCTGTTGCATATAATGAAACAAAACTTAATATGTGAAAAGGCCATTATGAGACATTATGCTGATTCAATCTCGATGCCTATCGGCCGATAAGTGGAGCTCACATACTACAATTTTTTTTTAGAACTGAAAGGATGCCATCTGCATGGTGAAAATTTACTTCCGTTGGACATTTTGTGCAACAATACCTCTCTGAGTTGATAATATTCAGCATTCATAATGAAAAAAATAATAAATAATTTGTGCTGCGTTAAAATGTATAGGAAAATGTAGAAGAAAGTTTTGTGATGAACACGACATACTAGTCTGCATAGAAAACCCATGGATAATGTCTAGCAACCAGAATTATGGAAAGTTTAACGCAAAGAAAACTTTGTAATGCAGTTTAACACAAAGAACAACATCGCACAAAAGCTGAGTTGAAATCCAGGACATACCTGATGTAAAGTATCAGGTTAATTCCAGTAAATATAAAAACTATTTAAAAAAAATAAATGATATCTACAAAAAATACACTTAAAATGTACAAAAAAGCCAAGCTCAGAGAAAGAGAATTGATTAAAGTTGTGTCTAAAAAGGGTGTGATATCAAATTCCCAAGCTTACATTCAAATACTTATTTAATATTCCCTTTTAACTAAATTTTCACATGTGAATCGAGTGCCTTATGATATGTTGATAGAAATCCTTCTTTCCTGTACTAAATACATCATAGCGTGTTTCTGAAAAATATTATTATTTTTATTTATGTATGATGGGCTTGGCGGCCATCTTTCAAGTAATAAATAAACATTCACACAATTTGAAAGAAGTTTCTTAAAATATATCTCATATAAAATTAATTTTGCTATTCCATTCAGCAGAGACGGAAATATTTCGATAACATGATTTCTTATAATTATTTAGTATTAAGTGCACTTCCATCCTATAAATGCCAGGAATAAAGAATATAAAAATTTAAATTAACGTAAAAACATGAAGAAGAGGGGGAGGGGGGAAGCATAGAAGCTTCCACCCCCCGTTATATTTACCCAATTTGAATTTAGCTTCTTGGAATAAATACGAGTATCTCGTAAAAATAATATGGTTAATCCATTCAACAGGGGTTGAAATATTCAGATTAAAAAAGAAAAAAAAATGCATTAAAAACATCGCAAAAGCCCCGTTAAGCACACAAGTTGAATCAATTTATGTTTTAACAGTGTTAAGTTTGGCGCACTCCCATCCTCCCATCCTATAATTATTTCTCATTGCGCAGCACTAGTGCGATATAAAACTCAATTAACCAACCAATCAACCAACTCATCCTGTAATTGATGAGATTTATAGAATTCAAACTAACGTAAAACTTTGAAAGATGGCCGCCAAGCCCATCATACATAAATAAAAATAATAATATTTTTCAGAAACACGCTATGATGTATTTAGTACAGGAAAGAAGGATTTCTACCAACATATCATAAGGCACTTGATTCACATGTGAAAATTTAGTTAAAAGGGAATATTAAATAAGTATTTGAATGTAAGCTTGGGAATTTGATATCACACCCTTTTTAGACACAACTTTAATCAATTCTCTTTCTTTGAGCTTGGCTTTTTTGTACATTTTAAGTGTCTTTTTTGTAGATTAATAATTACAAGAACAGTATTTTTTAAAACGTGTATTTTCGGTAATGATATAATTAAATAGCCTAATGAATATTGACAGTTTTGTTTAAATTGCTAATAACTTCGTTTCGTTAATTACGTAAAGTGTACTGATACGTATTTTGTGAAACTGTTTAAATGCGTTAAAGCTAACTGAATTAATCACTAAAACAGGGAATTTTAAATTTTGCAAAAATCATCTGTGAAACACAATCCAGTTTTCACATTAAAGAATTTGACATAAAAAAAAATAATAATAATAAAAAAATAAGTGTCAAATTAGTTTTCAGAAATTGTTCTTGCAAACCACCGAAATATAAGTAGACTTTTAAAATAAATAAGTTAAAAATATCATCTAGCTGTAAGAAAGTACACTGACAGCTGCAAGTACAAGACAGATAAAATTCACTATTTTATAAACGATTTTCACTTTTTTCGAACTTACTTTAAAAGCATAAGTATTTCAAATTAAAAAGAATGGTAATTAGTTAATTTTGTTAGGAATGTATAGATAAAATTATGATGTTATGGTTTTAATTGAATAATGGTAATTAAAACTTTAAATTAAGTACTAAGTATAAAATATTATATTATTATTACTATTATTCTTGTTGTTATTTATTATAATATTCATTTTTTTTTTTTTTTTTTTACTTCAAACTTTTCAAGCTGAAATAAGAACAATCATTAAAGCAATTAATACAAAAAGAGTATTATTCAAGTTTAAATGAATTAATGGATATTTGACACGTATATGTGCTAAATTACATCTTTTTTTTTTTTTTTTTTTTTTTTTTTTTCAGCATTATTTAAGTTTTGGTAAAAATATAAATTAGAATTAATGATAGGACATTTTTTTCTTGCCAATTCAGCCTCGTTTAATATATATATATATTACATATATATTTTTTTCTGTATCATTTACCAACAAAGGAATTATAGATAGGTTATGAATTAATTTGTTTTATTTGTTTAATTTAATGGAATTCAGTTGTTTACTTCGGCAAAAATTATCATGAGTTGAAGATCTAATCATAATGTTAAGAAAAGCAAATTTTGTTAGCGTAGGAAAATAATACAAAACAGAACTTAAATGGCAGAATCACATTCTGTTATATTGTCGTATGCACCATTAAGGAGCATTTATGAAATTCACAACACATTATTTGAAACGAAATAAATTTACACACACACATACATATATACATGTTGAACATTAAAGTTCAATTTTAAAGACGAATTCTAAAATTTGAACTGTCGATGAGCTGCAGCTCATAAAAAGCGTGTCTACATCTAGTAAACTATATAGTAAATTGGCTTTTAGCTATTAATTGCACATGCGTGGTGGAAAATGATAAAGTTATCATCCCTACCTCGGATAGGGTATGATATAGAGGAAAAAAGTTATTACAATATTACAATACTGTATAGTATCATTTATTTAGCACGTAAAGACTCCTTGTAGATATGAATGCTAAAACGAAGACATTTTAAATGCGCATTTATTTGTTCGTGATTTCCAATACTGAGATGTGAGAAAATAATCTTTGGAAGAATAAACTACATGATACCCATATTCCAATCTGCAAACATCTCTTCGTCAGCTGCATGGTACCTTTGTTTGAACTATACGTGCTTATGTCAGGACATATTAATCACCTGCTGCGCTACAACATATGAAAGGTAAAGCTCAATCCACATTTACACCAAATGTACATTGTAGCTGACAGAGTAAACGTAGAAGATAAAAAAAAAAAAAGTTATTTGGTGATGGCAAGTTTTTGTTATTATTATTATTTATTTATTTATTTTTTTTTCTAATATCGTTCCGGCACTTCAAAATGTATGAAATCGCGAAAATATAGATGCGCGTTCAAAGTGTTCTGAATTATTTTTACCAGTATGTAAGGTGACTTTTCGTACTAAAACTGTGATTTTTTTTTTTTTTTTTTTTTTTTTTTTTTTTTTTTTTATATATACGCAAATGATTTGCTCGTGTACAGCCCCCTCTATCTGCGAAAATTTAAATTTTGTGATTATTGTCCCTATTTAATTCTATCTTTTCTTTTTTTTAATATTTTATAATTTAGTTATATTTTTGATGCGCTACTTGGCTTTAAGTGGTTGTCCTTGGCGAAAAATGTCCGATCTACTAAAGTATTAAAAAAAAAGTACAGAATTATTAATAAGTAAATACTTTTAATATAATGCTGAATTAGCTTTTATGCCAAGCGTGATTCATCAATGTTAAAAAGAAAATAGGTTGAGGTATATATAAAAAAAATTTCATGAAATAAAATTTAGAAGAAACATGCTAGATTTGTATTATTACTGTTTTATTTTAAAGTTAAGGCGTCATTTTCTCATAAATCAATTTAACATTTAGTATTTTTTTTTTTTCGCGTAAAAGCATATTTCATTTTATGTTGAAAAAATAAATAAATAAATAAATAAATAAAAATAAATAAAAATATTTTGTAAAAATTTTTGGCAACAATTAAAAATTTAAATAGCTTATAATAATGCAATTACCAGTTTATTAATTTCATATTTTAATTAATTTTAAAAAAATCTAATCAAATTTCCGGTATAAATAGTAGACTATGCCACATTCCAGAAAATTATCTATCCCTGTATCAAATTTCATTCAGATCCGCTTAGCCATTGAGGCGTGATTGAGTAACAAACATCCATCCAAACTTTCGCATTTATAATATATATATAAACATCAAGACATTAAGATGTAAAAAAAAAAAAAAAAAAGAAAAGAGAAAGAAAAACACAATTTACAATAAAAATTTTACTATTCAGTGCATTTTTAGTTTTTAATGTCAATTTTTTTTCCAGTTATTCTTTCTATTTCAGTGTATTTTTAGTCTCGATGTCATGTATAAAATTAAAATTTTGTTTTTATTTCTTTTTTTTTTTTTTTTTCACTCAGTTTTCGAGATTTAATATCTGTATAACTATATGATATTTTATTATTTTATTATTTTTGTTATTGTTGTAATTAACAATCGAAGTATGAATCAGTAAATTTCCTATTAAACCCAAACCTAGCTTAAATTAAACAGCATGGTCTAAAACATAGGGCAGCGTGTAAATTTAAAGCAGCCTCCCTGCACAGAACGAGAAAACTTACCCTAAAAGTTTTAGTTGTTTACCTCAAAACCAACGAAGAATAATTTCAGGGAGGGGAACATGTATTAAATTCAATTAAAAAATATATAATGATATATTTTTAATTATTAAAAAAGATTTGTTTCAACTACATTTTTTTTTTTATATATAATTTAAATAAATAAATAATTTAAGGACAAATATTTCTCTTCATTGCACTCCCCCCCCCTCCTGAAATTAATTTTTTGCTTATCGTGCACTTTAATTTTGTAATTTTTTATACATAAATTAAATATTCTGGTAAATTATTAAATCATTTTATTTCAAGTGAATTTCTTTTTTTTTTTTTTTCAAATGAATGGTGCAAGGGAAAATATTGTTTATATTGCATTTTTTTTCGTCTGCTTTTAATTGCGCTATTATTCATACGTAAAAAAAAAAAAAAAAAAAAAAAAACTTTTACTTATTGTTATTATTCTGTTGGCCCTTGCATATGTTTACAGCTTAGTTTACATACATTTACAAAATTTAAAAATCTAGTTATACATGCATTTTGTAAAGCGGTTATCTTGAAGAAAAACCGAATAATTTCCAAAATGTTCGCGATATGTGCTTCAACGTCGAACAAGATTGTAATGAAATTAATTGTGATAAATTTTTTTTAATATGTTGTTTTCATCATCAAAAGTGCTTAGAATTTGATCATTTTCTTACTTCTAAACACAGTCACTATTAACTTGAAAATAACTTCGTAAATTTCAACGTGATTTTTTCTTCACAAAGAAGTAAGTTTATTCGATATATTTCTTAATTGTATAATAAATAGTAATTTCTTGATCTATATAGAGTATATTCATTTATTTATTAATTCTTAATTAAGTTTAATAATTATTTTCTCTAAAGTTATTCATTTATTTTAGTGTTTTGCTTTATTTCATTTATATATATATATATATATATATATATATATATATTATAATAATAATGATGCGCATTTCATCGGGGTTTGAACTTAAGTAATTTTAAAGAAAAAGAAAAATGTATAATACAGGATATTTTTATGTTATTAACATATATATACATATATATAGTTTCACTTTTCTTTTCTTTTTTTTTTTTCTTTTTTTCTTTCTTTCTTTCTTTCTTTCTTTCTTTTTTTTTTTTTTTTTTTTTTTTTTTTTTTTAGTTCATATAATTTTTTTTTATTGAATTTAATACATGTCCTTCCCCACTGAATTTATTCATATATTTTTAAATTGTATTTCATTTATATTTATAAAAATCTGGAGTGACTCCACTCGACTTTCCGAACATTGAGTAATTAACAGTTTTGTAGATAAAGTAAAGAAAGAGGAGTTGTTAAACAAACAAAAGAGAGAAAACCATAATAGAGTGTTTGAGCATTTTTCTCCATCTATTACACGATGTTTTATTTAACGCTACTGAACTTTGAGCCCATAGATCATAATGATAAAGAATTTTTCGTTGTGTCCCTGTAAAAACCTATAAATGCTAGATTCACCAAAATGCTTATAGTTAGTGCAACAGTGATTTATAATACTCATATAAATTTTCAGCTCTATTCAATAAGGCGTTTAGATGCTATCATACTTTTAAAAATTTAGTCCCATAGGCCATAATGATAAAGAATTTTTCTTTGTGTCCCTGTAAAAAAACTGTAAGTGCCAGATTCACCAAAATCTATACAGTTAGTTCAACTGTGATCTATAACATGTGTAAAAATTTTTTGCTCAGATTAATAAGGCGTTTAGACGCTATCACACTTTTAAAAATTTGGCCCCATAGGCATAATGATAAACAATTTTTCTTTGTGTCCCTGTAAAAAAACTATAAGTGCTAGATTCTCTAAAATCTATACAGATTGAGTATTTGTGACCTATAATATGTGTATAAATTTTTTGCTCAATTGAATAAGGCGTTTAGATGCTATCGCACTTTTAAAATTTTGCTCCCATAGGCCATAATGATAAAGAATTTTTCTTTGTGTCCCTGTAAAAAAACTATAAGTGCTAGATTCACCAAAATCTATAGGGTTCGTACTAGGGTGACTTACAATATGCGTACCAACTTTCAGGTTAATCGAACAAAACGTTTAGACGCTAGCGTGTTCACTCACAGACATACACACATACATACACACATACACACATACACACACACATACATACATCATCGTAAAAATAGTGAAAACGAGTCAGGGGACCTCAAAACGTATAGAAACATCGAAATCTCGAATTCGGATTTTTGACATGATTACAATACTTTCCTCACTATAGTGTTCGGAAAGTAAAAATTAAAGAAAGAAAGAAAAAGTACTGCGAGCAGTCACCGAGATTTCATCGCACGACCTTCGTCACTCACGCTGAGCGCTTTAAAGCCGCTATCAGACGAAAGACCTTATAAACTGCATTAGCCTATAGTTCAGCATAAAACGGTTTTTCACGAGGAAAACTGACGAAATACCTTCGTTTGATACTTTTGCCTATCGTATAGTCTTCTTTCACGCATTTTCGACTGTTTAAATCTTATATTGTAGTTGTTAGCCTGAACTCCTCCAATCAGAGCGCAGAAAGCAAAAGGCAAAGAATAAACATCATCTCCATTCCATTACTCGATCTATTTTTAGCGGTGTATCGCCAAATATTGCATTCCCTCTTTACATTTTGTGGATTTTGTTCATGCTGAAAAACAACCCTGTATTCGAAAAAAGGGTGTCGTTCGGCAAGTTTGAGATGCAATAGCTTATACTTCAGAAGATACGGTCTTTCGTCTGATAGCGGCTTAACCACTACGCCACGCTATCTTGGTAATGGATTCTGTTTCTTTGGTTTTGTTGTAAAGAGATAAAACTCTTAGGGTCGTTTTCTTGCTCCATGGGGTGTTGTTGCAGCAAATTTGCACGCTGCCCTATGTTTTAGACCATGCTCTTTAATTGAAGCTTCGTTTGGGTTCAATAGGAATATTACTGATTCACACTTCCCTTGTCAAATAAAAGACGACATGTTTAAAGAGTAAAATTAAATAAACATAATTTTAAAAACTACATTATTAAAATAGGAATGCTTAATTTATGAAGTAATAAACATTCGATTGTATTAAGGGGAAGAAGGAACGGTGCTTTCGACATTTCTCTCTGCTGACGCTCTGAGAGAAATGTATTCATAGGATTTACAGTAAATATTGTTTGTCATGACGGGAAGAAGCAGTTTTCATTAAGTGTTAAACACCTGTGCAAAGCATATCTTAAAATAATCTTGCATAGTTAAAAATTCAACCTTTATATAGAAAATCCCTTTACGTAAAGTGTTCAAAAAGATATAATTAATAAATATTTTCTATTATGCTATTAAGGATTCTGTAATGCCATTTATTAATTTTGATGAATTCGGAATTAATTTCTCTTTGCAAAATTTTCTTTAAATTGTTATTTAGAGATATTGTAATCATTTATTTTAAGGGAATAAATGCACTTATATATCTTTTTAATAAAAACATCTTTCAAAATTTAAACATAATCACGTACGAATATTAATATATACATTTTAGATTCATTTTTGCATATATATTAATTTATTCATATCAATATGTTTGAGATAATCTGTCTAAAATCTGATTAAATATAAAATCATTTTAAAACAAAATGCAGAAATGTTAAGTTCTAAAATTATAACTGCTTATTTATATATATGTATATATATATATATATATATATATATATATATTTAAAAAAAAAAGTATTCGTCTTATTAAAATTATATATTTTAAAAATACAAGTGAGAAATAAATTCAAAAGGTTTAAATAAGAAAATTTTATGTAAGATTACAACAAAGGTAATTTACAACAAATGCTGGGGTCTGTTGTGTACCATGTTGTGCGGGGGGAACCCAGCTTTGAAAAATGCGCTGGCGTTGCCCTCCTGGGCGACGTCTCTCCCGAGAGCCCTTTACCAATGCTTTCTCTGCCTGTCCGGCAACCGCTCGGCTCAGTGTCGTAGTGGGGATGTGCGGAAGTGTGTTCGTTCGAATGGTTTTCTGCCCTTGCGTCTCTTCGAATGCGGGAGAGCCAGTACTCCCATTTCGACCTGTGAATAGTCGAAGAGGGGTAACCCTCGCGCTGATTCAAAACAGCCAATCTGACCTGTCAAAAGTATGTATCGAACGAGACAGACTATAACTGGGGGACCGCAACATCTACGGCTCCTGGAATAACACGGACCAATCATATAACTCGGCACGAACGAGTTGCAGCGCAATCCGCATAAGCGAGGCGAACAGAAGTTCCCACAGTGATGTGAGCAGGTCTGTCTTAACTGACTGGTGGTGCATGGCCGGGCGGCTTCTGTACGACCCTGGTTGTAACGACTCGGTGCTCATATGGGGGTGATAGCCCGAGCAAACAGGGGCTGTCTAAGTTGTCCTGAGCAGAGCTTTTCATGTGGCAGTACAAGGAGGCTTAGGTAAAAAGGTAAGCGAGTGCAGATCCTCCTAGTTGGCATGAATGTGCGAATCGGTAGTGTGGTGAACGCCGTTGGGAGTGCGGCATTTTGGACGGCCTTGTGCTGTCCTCAGAAGGTAAACAAGCCTTCTGGCCGCCAAACCGAGGCTCGGCCAGTATCGAGATCCCCAAGCCCCGACTTTGACCAACCTAGGATGGTCCGATGGGTGCAACACGGGCCTTGTAATGCTGACTGTCGGCCTTGCCTGGGCCACTTCCCTGCTGTCATGTGGTTGGTATATTGCTGTCGTGGCGGTTGAGACCTGCACGATGTTGGCTCGTCACTGACGGGACTGTATGGATACCCTTGTATCCGGGACAGTCGGCGATGGGGCACGCAAGCGTGCCACATGTCTTACACTACTGATGTCTTGTCGTTGCGATAGTAATCCTGCTCAGTACGAGAGGAACCGCAGGTTCGGACACTTGGTACATGTCCTTGGCCGAGTGGCCAGTGGGGCGAAGCTACCATCCGTGGGATTACGACTGAACGCCTCTAAGTCGGAATCCCGTCTAGACGCTGCAACCATATCGTTCGTGCCTTAGCTGGGTTTGCACCCCTCGGGGTCTTTCCCGGCGAAGAGGCCTCTTCGACTTGGAGCATCCAGGGAGCGCGTAGACCGTGCGTTCCTAGTGACATACCTTGTAGGTGTGATGTGCGGGTGGCAATTCGTCTGTAGACGACCTAGGTACTTGTCTGGGTGTCGTACGTAGTAGAGCAGCCACCATACTGCGATCTATTGAGACTCTTCCTTTTTTGACGTCTTAGAAAGAAAAAGAAAATTCCCCCAATGTTTTGATATTTCGAGTGGACTTGTGTTTAAAATCTACACTACCTGTGTTCTTGTGTTTTTATGCTAAAATTTACAGTGGTTTCAGTGTTCTGATATTTCGAGTGGATTATTAACAATTACCTTGATATAAGTTAGTTATCAAGTTTTAGTGTCAACCGCTGAACAGGAGGCGCTGCTATGCAGTAATTTGCAGGCTGCAGAACCTGCTGCGTCATGTTAGTGAACACATTGATTATTGTAATGCGCTATGTATGTTTGGGAGTATGAATGTTGTTTTCGAGATAAAATTACTTATCGTGTTTTGTAATGCTAAAGTAAATTTTGTGACCTACCTTAGTCGGTCACGTTAGTACTATTGTCATTACCACGAAAGATCGTGAGGTATGTAAACTTCCTTAACATTTTTGAATATTTATATTTTGAGCTGTTATTCTACGTATTTCATTTGTAATGATGACAGCTTTTTGGAAAATAATGAATAAAGTTCAAAACGGAGCAGCGCGGGGCTGGTTATGACGAAGTGTAGAAGGCATGTTGTGACAGTGTCTCTATTTGCCCCAGCATGATTTTTAAGGCAGGTTTTTAAATTTCAGGAAAAATTATCTAAAATTACAAAAGGCTTACTGAAGAATTAAATCTACTTTAGAAGATTATGAGAAGGCTGCAACAGAAGTAAATTCTGGAAGGTGCAGTTTGAGAAAAACCCAAGAAATGTTTCGTGTAAACAGAATGTCACTTCTTAGATATATGGAAAAAAGAAGAGTACTAATATGGAAGAAAATATTGAAATGGGATATAAACAACCACGTATGATATTCGCACTATAGGATAAGGTCAAACAGTGCATTACAACAACAAAAAAAAAAATAAGTAAATAAATAAACATACGTTTAAAAAAAAATAAGTAGAAGAACTGAATACCTCTGAAGATGACAAAAATTGCTTATGTCTAGTTTGCTAGGAGCAATACACAATTTCTAGACCCGGAGAAAACTGGGTGCAATGCATGACTTGCAGATGATGGATTCATATCAAATGTACCGAAAATGTATCTTATTATGGTTATATTAACTGTAAATAAGACGCTGAAGTAAGCGATGACAATGAATGATTAAAAATATAGGTAGGCCTATAGGATATAGACCTATTACACATTATAGTAAGATACAGAGTCAAAGACCAATATAGCCAAAGATTTTTATTAGCCTACTTTTTAATTCTTTCCTGGTTAACACAGTTTTTTCCCTTTATTCCTATTGTTAAGTGTCCATAATGTAGATTTATAAAAGACTAAGAGTTTACGAGCGTTAGTAATTTAACTTTTTTTTTTTCATTTGGTTTACAGAGTTATTAAAAAATTGAGAGTGTTTTTATTGTGTTAAGAATGATATAAGTGAATAAATATTTCATTGTTGATTAAAAATATCGCATTTAATTATCTTTATAATTAGCATACACTACAATGTGATTGTATGTGTCATTTGCATGTCACAATGTGTCCCAAGCTGCCACTACTAGCCACGCTACTGGGCAAGTTGTGACAAATTTCGACGTTACGCAGAATTCATTTGATGGTACGAAAAACGTTAATAATATTAATAATAGTTTTATAAATATACGAGTATTACACAAGGTTTACTTTATGGTATGGTATATTAAGTGTTTCACTTCAGTTCAAATTCTAGTGCTAATATCAAAAATATCAAAAATGACGAAAACGTCAGTACTAGCCCCGGTCTCCCTAGAGGAAAATTTTAGAAGGAGTTTTTAAGTAAAATGAGTCTTTGTTTAAATATAATAACTCCTTTTAGTGAAAATCAGTTTATTATAAAAATGCAGTTCAAAATCCATAAACAAGAATCAAAGCACATTTTTTGAATGATTATGACCAGAATTATAATACTCGAGCAATTGGGGTAGAGGGAAAGGACACATCGAGAAATTTTACATTTCTTCGCCAATGACAAGCGGTGAAGTGATGACACGAATACTGATAGAAAACTCTCGCCAAACGAAAATTGGCGTGCTCAAAATTTTGCCAAAAGGAATGTCAAACACTTTCTATGTTCACACAAATTTTAATACAAATATTTTTAAACAATTTAACTGTTAAAAATTGACAAAGAAGATTTGGTGAAAAGCAAAATGCCAGCTTTTAGTGAAAGAACGATCAGCAGATGATAAATTTAATTAAATTTCCGTCGCGCCAGCCAGACTGAGAATTTAAATTATTAAGGGTTTATTTTTAGAAATTATCTCCGTATAAGGAGGGCACTTAAAGATGGCAGCTTTAGGAGTATAAACAGAAACAATTATAAATTACTAACGGAAATACTTTCTTTAGTTTTCTATAGAGAAATATATACTTTGAATTACATTGATAATTATTTTAAAAGTGAACGATCTGAAACAAATTGCAATCGATAAATATTTTATTCTTTTCGGGAAGAAATACAAATTAAACTACGTTTATAATCCCTAGTATATAAATTGCGTTGTTTTAAAAGGAAGAGACTAAGTTTAGTATTTCTGACATTAATATTGTATTAGAATAAAAGTTTTGATTTGCGAATAATAATTAGAATTTCTATTTAATTTATTAAGTTAGTTATTCTAATTTAAAATTTCATTTATATTGTTTAATTATACTTCTTTATAATTTTAAAATTAAATTAACAGTTTATAAAAAATATCTGTGATACTTACTCACACATATATCTCCCCTTCGGTCGACGAGAAAAAAAATATAAATAATCTTTTATATTAATAAAATTTTGCGTTATTCTAAATGAGTAATCTTATATTATTAAGCATATTTTAAGATATTTTATGTTAAATAAAAATAGATTAAGCGAGAATTGCATTTAAACTAAATTTTATTATTTAAAAGATTATTTATTTTATTATATAATTATATATTTAATAATTTTGAAATAATTACATATACATTAGAAGAATAGTGTAAAAATTTGCTCACAATACTATTAAAAAATATCCATTTGTTTATTTCTATTTTAAAATGGTATATAGAGCTGAAACATTTGAAATCTTAAAGCATATATATATATATACAAAGTATCGAATCGTGCAATATTTATCATATGATTTGACTACTTAACACAAGCAGTGACCACTTTCTGGAGCAAGATGAGAGTTAATAGAAAAATTCTAAATGTATAAAGAAAAAAAAATTTAAAAGGCAGTTAATGCAATATTCAATGTCACATTTACAGGAACAGTCATACTCGCGAACGCAGCTGTAATACAGGCCTCAAATTTTTGCTTTTACAATAGGTGCAATTTGTACTGCTAAACATAAAAAAAATCACATTATCATCTCATTGTCAAACTTAAAATGATCTTATTAAATATCGAGTCGCGCAATATTTATCATATGATTTGTTGAGTAAAACTGTGGCGGATCTAGAACTTAAATTTTGTGAGGGGCTAAGATTTTTCAAGATGTTATTTCAGATCAATGAAAAATTTACAATCGTAATATATCGTTTACAATCGTGAATTCCATAAAAACTTTAGATTGCATTACGAAATTGTAATAATTTTTTTGTGATTATTATAGGGAGAAATTTCGAAAGATTTTCAAAGGCATTTAGAATAATACGTGTGAGTATTATTCTAAATAATACGCGTGAGTATTATTCTAAATAATACGTGCGAGTATTATTCTAAAATTACGTGCGAGTGTGCATGTATGTAATGCATTAATGGGAATGGGAATTAAACACATAAAATTTACTTAAATTGTCTATGGAAGGGGGTGATAATCATTTGTTTAAAAAAGAAAACCCCCTTTACTATATACATACAATAAAGATTACTCACAAAATTTGCACATAGTTCGAATTTATTTTTTTAAAGATTAGGATGAATTTAATGGGATGAAGGAGGGATAAAGAAATATTATTAGTGTATGCTATGTATGATTATTATGTGTAGATATATAACTTAATTATAGGAATCAGAGTTTGTACTTTTACAATAGTTGTAAAATTGCAAGTTTAAATTAAAATGCAACAAAGTTAATTCAACGTATTTTATGAACTTGTAACACTAGCAAAAAAAAAAAAAAAAAAAAAAAAAAGACATAATAATACGACTTATATATATATATATAACTTTTTTTCAGCTCATTTATTCTAAATCTTCAAACATCTATCTCAAGATCTTGTTATTTTCTTTTTTAAGACATATTGCATACATCTAATGCATGTCCGCCATTTCGTGTAACTATCCCTCTGTTATGGAAACAGTAATTAATCAATAACAGTAATAAAAATAACTCTGAGTATGATTATCCGGCGTTTTATTACAATGTAACATGTCATTGCAATGTAGCGGTTAACAATGCATGTAAATGCACTGTTTTATGAATATTGAATGATTTGATGTGTTTCGATCATTTTTTTTTTTCTAATTTTGACGTTAGTTTTTGATTAAATGTTTAAAAAGATTAGCATATATTAGGCATAATTTTTTATAAATTGTACTTGCGGTATTTACTTTTTGTTTTAAATGAAAAGTAAATATATTGAGATGTCTTTTACACTGTAAAAAAAAATTTCAGTATTTTACAACAAAAGGTGCTGGCACCGCGGCTGCCAGCACAGTTGCTGTAAAATTTACAAACTGCTGTTTTTTTATGGTGCTGTAAAATTAACTGCACTTTGCTGTGAATTTTACAAGATGCTGTTTTTAGCAGTGCTGTAAAATTAACTGCATTTTGCTGTGAATTTTACAAGATGCTGTTTTAAAAAGTGTTGTAAAATTTACAACAAAGTGTAGTTAATTTTACAACACTTTTTAAAACAGCATCTTGTGAAATTCACAGCAAAATGCAGTTAATTTTACAGCACTACTAAAAACAACATCTTGAAAAATTCACAGCAAAGTGCAGTAAATTTTACAGCACCGTAAAAGCAGCAGCTTGTAAATTTTACAGCAACTGTGTTGGCAGCCGCGGTGCCAGCACCTTTTGTTGTAAAATACTGTTTTTCTTTTTTTTTCTTTTTTCTTTTTTTTTTTTTTTTTTTTACAGTGTAGGCAGTGATTCCAGATTGGGGATTTTCGAGGCTTCTGGGGACAATTTTGGGGACCAAATGTTTGTGGGGACTATTTTGGGGAGTTCTTCAACTTTCTGTTAATGTTGGCAACATAATGATTTATCCCTACGACTAGAGACTTTCAATAGCTTTATTGTTATTTGGGGATTTTTTTCGAAAATTGCCTTCATTTGGGGAACAATCTGAGCTTAAATCATAGAAAAATCTGCTTGATTTTTTTTTTTTTTTTTAAGAAATTTTTATTTTTCCTCTTTAGTAGAAATCAAGCTGGGGATTTTTTCGAAAAAAAAAAAAAAAAAAAAAAGAAACACCCTGATTTGGGAAAATTTGAAGACCTGTTTGGGGAAATAATTTTCGACCATCTGGCATCACTGAGTGTAGGCGGTAGAGATGGGAATAATCGAATGATTTTGATAATCGAGTGATTTGCTTTCGAATGATTTTAATAATCGAATGATTTTACAATCGATTATTGATGACGTAAGCGTAGAATAAGCGTTTTGTAATTAGTTTCGGTTTCTTCGTAGCTATCAGGTTGCTTTCTGTTTATACTTTGTCTTTTCACTCATTGCTATGAAGTTTTAAGGTCTAACCTAGAGTCCTGCACACCCGACCCGAACCCGACAGATGAATTTTATATCAACCCGAAATCCGACCCGAACCCACAGTAGAGAAACTTTTACGACCCGCACCCGACCCAAACCCGCTGTCTTTAGACCCGAACCCGACCCGAAACCCGAAAATTAAATAAAAATTACTTATTCATCTAAAAATCATACAAAACTTTTTTAAATTATAAAATAAGGTAAATTTTCACTGTCATACAGTTGGTAAATTATTTAAAAAATAATTTGAAATGTAATCACTAATTGTTTAGTTTAAAAAATTAAAAAATCTGAAAAATAGATCAATGATAATTTTTAACGATTTATGTAAATTGTTAACTTCAAGAGTAAACTAGTATGTTGTGGCCACCACAAGACTTTCTTTTATACTTTCCTATATTTTACTAAGTGCAAATAATTTATTTATTTATTTATTTTTTATTATTATTATCTAGCAGGATGAATGCAAACGATTTGCATCTTAAGAGACAACTAACACTAAATATCCAATGTATGCATTTTTATTGCCTATAAATGGCATCTTAAAAAGTACGTTTTTATAACCCGATAAGAATTCAAATTGGATCATCATAATGTCTCGTAATAGCCTTTTCACATTTCAAGCTTTGTTTGATTATACTCAACAGAACCTGAGATATAGCCTCCTCCTAAATCTCGAAAATTGCTGATAGCAGCGCCACCTGTTGATCGGTTGACAAAAATTGATAGGCACTAATTTAGGTCAAGGTGCCTTTACATATAAATTCATATATAATTCTGAACAGTAGTTCCGGAGATACAGTCGCCACAAAATTTTTGTCATACACACACAGGCAGACAGACATTTTCTATAAATGATAAATCGTGTTCTAGGCCTCTCAAAACGTGTAAATCCGTCGAAAACTCGAAGTCGAAAATTTTTATGAATCCAATCCTTTTATTGAATATAGAAGAAAGTAAAAAATGCACTTCAATTTAAATGTTCGTAATTTATTGTTTAATACTTATAGTCTGGGGAAAAAGTGATGTATTATTCTTTATTGCTTTTTTCAAATGTGGATGTTTAACTTTAATATAATAATTTGTGTAGCATGTATGTGATTCTCAGTTAAACATCTGCTATTTAAGGGTCATTGATCACTTTAAATTCCCATAATCAGCAACTTAGCTGCCTCCGGTGACAGTTTTGCTTGGTGCATTATTTATTTGTTCTAGAGAAGGCGATAAAGAATATAATCTGCCTTGATGGCATTCGTTTCCTTTATGTGTTTATTTTACATTACTTTTTTTAATTAAATTATAACAAGTATTCCCTGTATATTTTCTGCATATACAAATGTAAATGGAAGAAAATTCAAAATTTCATTAACATAAAGGCGAGGATTAAAATTCATTGAAAATAAAGATATCTTAAAAAAAAAAAAAAAAAAATGTAAATTAAGAAATAATTTAAATTCTCAAAACGTAAAAGCAAGGTTATGTTGTATTTCTTATATGTGTATATATATATATATATACATATATTAACAATAGTAAATAAAAATTTTAATACAGTACTTTAAAATTTTCATACAATTTCTATAGATGATTAGTTTTCGATTTGTTGAAGAAAAGAAAACGTATACGGATATTTTTTTGTCATGCTTACACGGATTTTTTTTTTTTTTTTTTCAGGTGGGTATCCGCGTATAGGAAAACGGAGCTCCGACACGTGTCTAAAATCAGTTAAAGAGCTATAATTATGTCTACAAATTTATGCTTTCAATTGTAAATTTTTTTTTGAATGATGTTCTCAAGTCGACCCGACTCGTAGAAAGCTAGTTCAAAACCAGGTCATGTCCATTCGCACAGCCGTACGGAATTTTCGGTGTTTTTTCTCCAAAACTCACAGGAAAACTGCTATTGAGTGTACTCCCCTCGAACCTAGGTCCCAAGGGCAGACAAACACCTTCAATTCTCACATTATAACCGAAATGTTTAAATTAGTCCACAAATAGACTGAATAAAATATTGGAAATTTTTATTAGGTTCATTTGGTTATTATTTATACTCAGAATTTCAGAATTCCTTTTTTAGAAAAAAAAATATATATATATATATATATATATAAATACATATATACTAAGGCCAGGCCATTATGAAACCTGAATCCATTACTTTTTGACATGCTTGAAAAAAAAAAAAAAAAAATCATTTTTATTTGTAAATACAAGAAATAGGCAAGTATTTCTTATTCATGCACTAAAATATCTCACAGCATTTTTTTTTTTTTTTTTTTTTTTTTTATGTAAACTTAAAGGCTAATAATTTTTTATAAAAGTGTGTGAAACTGTTTAACCCATATTTCACCCTCGTCCTAAAATAGGACACCATGCATAAGTGATGTATAAATTCTTTTGAATATTTTAATTCAAATTAAAGACGATATATTATTTAAAAGTCCAATAAATACATATGTGTCTTTATCGTTAGTTTAACTTAACGTTTAATATATGTTTTTTAATTTTTAAAATGACGATTTTTAAAGATTTATTCATTACATTTTCAACATATTATTACTTAAAAGGTTTTACATTCAAGAATAATGGATATACAAATTTATTGAAGTAATATTCTACACTTTGTACTGGTAAAACAATTATATAAGTATATATATATATATAGATAGATAGATGTTAAAACCCGAATAAACTACTACGTCAGAAACGCCAAAGAAAAATATTGGAAATGCATACAGCTGTTTCGGTAGCCTATAGCGTACTGTCTTCAGTGCAAAAAGGATTCTGAATGAGGAGAAGTGCTCGTATAAGAGCACTTCTCCTGAACGAGCACTATACGAGCACTTCTCCTGATTCAGAATCCTTTTTGCACTGAAGACGGTATGCTATAGGCTACCGAAATAGCTGTATGCATTTCCAATATTTTTCTTTGGCGTTTCTGACGTTTATTCGGGTCAACGCCAAGTCTCCTGTTATTATTATATATATAGATGGTCTGTTTTCCTTATATTTCCAAATGTCCTAAATTATTGTCCTACTTTTAGGACAGCCTGTACCGATTAAACTAATGAAAAGTTGGTAAGTTTTTTGATTTTGTGTGTATACACAGACATTGAAAAACATTTTTTCAATGCTTGGTAGGATATGGGTTAAAAGGGAAAAAAAGGAGGGAGGTGGAGATTTCTTTGTGTCAGCCATAATACTCTTAAAATCGATTACAGAAATTCTAAATGATTTTGAAGGGTTGATATTTAATTGCAGTTTTATTTTTAAACGTAGCTATGACTGCTAAATATGCCATATTGTTTATTAACTAATGCTTAGAACAAGAAAATGCTACCTTTTTTTTTTCTTTTAAAGTATATAATGTTATTATTTCGTAAAAATAAATAAATAAACAAGGGAATAAATTAAAAGAAAAAAATGAAAAGAAAGGAAGATATAATATTTAAAGTTGTAGCGCTAAATTCAAACTCTTACGAATACATTAAATAGCCTATCGATATTGAGCCATCTTCCCTATCATTTAAAAGAATATAGACGGCGCTGTCGCCATTCTCATCAAAATATCTAATGATATTTTGCCGATCATTAAAATGAAGTGAAAATATTTTGTTTTCAGAAGTCAGAAGTTCGTCGGCTCTCGCTGAGAGATGTAGCTGTTTTCGTGTAAGACGCCCCTGTGGCCATGGGCCGCAGGCAGCGGCCTGTAAGAATATTCGTTCTTATGTATCCTAATGTTCTGTTTACTGCGCGCGATGTATATAATTATTGTGATTGTGCTTTATTATAATTAAAATATTAAGTAATGGAATGCCAGAGCTCGTTCTTTTAATGTTCTAAGGTGTCATTCCGTTAAAAAATTAAGATTTTTTTTTTTTTTTTTTTTTTTTTTTAATCTTAAAACGTAAAAAAAATTAAAAATGTAAAAATCTCTAACACCAAGTTTATATGTGTCTCCTATTAAACATACCCTAACACGCATTAAAATTAATGATGAACAGTTATAAATTTATATTAATTAGCTTGCACTTTGAGACAGAGGAAAAAAATAAAAAGCAAGCCTTTCATTCAATATCTACAGTATATAAAAGTCATAGTTGTGGTATGGTCAGTGTCTTTGATTGAAGGAAAACTGTGATGCTTAGGCGTTTTAGAGTGAATAAACTCATCGGGTTCATTTTCAACTTTCATCCAGTATTTGTTTATCTTACTCAGCGAGAATTTTTTGACATGCTTAGTTTATAATCTGCGTTAAAAGATGTTAATGTTTTTTTTTTTTTTTTTTTTTTTTTTTTTAACATACATGTATATAGATACATCATAATTGATTATCCGCAAAATTGAGAGCCATGGGTTTCGTACATAAACTGCAAAAAGGCTGAACATGAAATTGAAATGACATAAAATGCATTCTAGCTTAAAAACTTGAATGTATCGTATGTAAAACATAATACAAACAATGAAAATATTTATAAAAAGTAAAATTATTTGTACAGTCGAACCTCATTAACGTGAATCTCATGGGGGATAAAAAATTTGTTCATGTTATCAGTAGTTCATGTTATCAGTAACTAATCTTCTTTTTGACGGGGATTGTGGAAACAGTTCATGTTAAAAGTAATTCACGTCAACGAGGTTTGACTGTACTTCATATACTATAGGATGTAAAAAACATAAAGAAAAAAAGTGAACTTAAGATGAAGCCGTGGTTCAATTTGTAATCTAATTTATGCTCTAAATTAAACAGTACCGCAGACATGCAAACATTTAGATTATTCCACAGAATTGTGAATAACCGCCACATTTTCACACCACTTTATTTGTAGAAAAATATTCTCCAATATTTAATTACGATTGAATATTAAAGAAAGTACCCGCCAGGAAAACTGGTGTGAAAGAAAAAAAAGAAAAAAAAGCGGTCACATCAATGTTTTGAAATAAATTGAAATCTTGACATGTTTGGTAGCGTATTCTACTGGAGAACAAATAAAGCAAAAACCACATAATTCTTTATATTTACTTTTTTTTTTTTTTTTTAACCTATCATTTGTATCTGTTTATTGTTGATGATTTAAAAAAAAAAAAAAAAAAAAAAACTTTCTTCTGATTTCGCCCATTTCCCGCTCCACGAATTATCCACAACGTGTGTAATCCATTTGCGGATAATCGAGAGTTTACCATATATATATACAGATTATTACGGGTAAATCGAATTGCAGTAGTCGGTCGATACAGGTTTGGGGTTTTTTTTTTAGCGCATTTTAAATGCAAATTATTTTGTATGTGGTGAAGGTGGGGGGAGAAAAGTAAATCTTTTTCTTTAGCAATTTTTCTAAAAGTTAACTAATCGTGTTCAGGACATTCGAAAACGTTTAAATCCATCGAAAAACGGAGATCGAAAATTTTTACGAATCCAATATATGTATTTTTTTCTCGTTTATATTGATTTTTCAAAAAAACGAGAAAAATAAAATAAAATCCTTATTTATTTATTTATTTATTTATTATTATTATTATTATTATTTCATTTGGTCAAAATATTTAAAAAGCGCAATAAATAAATCAATAAAAATAAAAATAGCACATTCTTTTCCTTAAAATATGAAATTGCGTTTTTTAGCAGCAGTTACATATATATTAATGTTTTAAAATTTCTTTTATGTTATTTCTATTTGGTGCCAAAGGGAAAAAGAAAAAAATTGTTTTCATTTACTCTACTTTGTCCGAAAGAAATAGATCTCTCGTTCTAATAGCTTATTTCATGACAAAAGTTCAGGGCTGGAAGTTTCCGTCTTTCTTCAAGATATTTTGAAAATCTGAATGGCAATTTTTATCATAAAATAAACCAAAAAATTATCGTTACTGAATAATGGCTGGAAAATGTCCTGAAAAAAAGGAGGGTGTTTCGAATTCTACAGAAATTAAAAATTCTGGAAACAGTAAACGTAAGATTATTTAAAAAAGCAGATAAATATAATATAAAATGTAATTTCAATAGGTATATCTGTTATAGCAGATATCGATTTTGAAAATAAATAAATAAATACATAAAATAAAATAAATTCAATAAATAAAAAAGAGAGAAAAATCTTCCGGGATTCAAAAACCCCACTATCGGATCACAGTTAATTAACAGCAGCGCTACCTGTCGGCCGATATACACATAAATTTAAACTAGCGTATTTATCTGGCCAAATTTTTCAAAGGTCGTTTTGATGGTGAGCAAACATCCAGGTTCAGATTATAAAACGGGCATAGAATGCAACTGGCGCCAAATTTCGGCTGATTGTCGAAATTTGCTACAGGCAGAATTTTCAAAAGTGTTTGCAGGGTGAGTGAACAGGCGGTCGTAGATTTTGAAACAGGAAAACAACGTCGAAGACGTCACCGAGCAGGAGTTTAATACGGTGAATTTTCTGAAGGATCGCAAACCCACTGGTCGCCGAAGGCGAATTTGTAAGCTATACTGAAACAAAAGAACTTTCATCCTGATTTAGTTAAATTAATTATTTAAATTTTTTTATAATTCTACCTCTATTTAAATTGGTATTAAAATTCTAAAATAAAGAAAATTGTAATGTAAAATTAGAATTTCGTTTAAAATGACCTAATGAAATCTTCAAATTAAGCTCTAAGGATCTCTACACAAATTAAGTTTAATATGAAATTGAATATGACAAGGAACATTCAAGGTCAAAGTCATTGAATATGACCCTAAAGCGCTCCCAATTTTTGCGCTGATTCGGCCCCAGAAATATACCTCTTTTAATTTTTTAAATAAACTATGTGCATCATACTGTTATGCGAACATTCTTTGCTATTAAAAAAAAAAAAGTCAAATAATATCTTAAGGACTATGTTTTTATACTTGTTATATTATTTATCTTGAAGTCAAAGGGAATACATTTCAAGTTAAGAAAATCTTCTTTTAACCCTAGAACACTAGCGTGTTCATAAATACTCTATCACTAGAGATATCTAAAATTGACGCGCTCATATAAAAGTCGTTTTATTTGCTTATATTACATTAATATTGTTTTTAAATATGTTTAATTATTTGCTGTTTTACCCAATATTACTAATTTTTCATTATCTGAATAATTATTTCGAAGCACTCAAACTCAAACAAGTGTATCGATAGTAGGGAAAGTGCAGAAAAAACCATTAAATGAAGACCGCACGTAACATTTACGTACCACTAGTGTCCTAGGGTTAAAAATTAATTTGTAATCATAAACATATTCAATTTGTTATGACAAACTGCTTAATAAATAATTAATATTTTTTGTTGAATTTCATGAGTGCAAGTTAACATAAATCTGTTCATATAAAAAAGTGCATTTAGCACTTCCTTGGCCAGCATATAACTTGATAAATGTAATTGTATGAAAAACCTTTAAAATGACTATACTGAATGATTAATAAGAAACATTTTTTTTTAATTAATTGTAAATCGTTAAGAGAAAAGTTGTAGGTGTCATGAACTAGACATGCTACAATATGTTTACAACTAATGCGTTTTAAAGAAATTTTAATTAATCAATACAAAATGTTAATATAAAAATTAAAAACTAACCTTTCTGATGAATGGACATTCTTCATTCCATGCTCTTCACGTTGTTCATTCCTCGTTCATGGTTCATCTGCATCTGAGTTCAGAGACGCAGATGTTATGCTTCCACAAGCAGATGTTCCTGTCTAAAGTCCACAGGAAGTCGATTTTACAGAATTTAGTGCTTGAATTTATTTCACAGCATAAATACTTGAAAATAAACCGCAGAAAGTGCAGGAAAAATTACAACATTTTTTTACAGTGTAGTTTTATTAGAAATTCACTCTCGAAAAATATATACAAATATAAATAATAATAAAAAAAATATTTTATTTTATTGGAAAATATATTACTCGTAGCTACCTTAGATTGGTAGAGCACGCAAAATAAACAGAAGATTAACCATTTTTAATTTTCCATAAAACTAATTTAATTTGAAGCGTCGACTAAGAGGACGAAGACTCAGAAATTCTGCAATGATTTGCACATGACAAAATTTAATGAAGACATAAACACAATATATACAAATTACAAGGATTGTATTTTAAATAAAAGCATGAACAGCGCTGTCAAAGCGGCGCTACATTTTGTGCTTTAGAAAATTTCAAAACAAATAAACACACTCGAAACCCCGTATTTTGCTAAATTTGTCTCTGAAAATCGTTTTTAACCCCTCCCCTCTTTAAAAAATAAAAATTCCAAAATCGCAGAAAATTATTCTTTTGTATTCAAGTCTAGTCTTTCCATCTGCAATTTCTTCACCGTGAAGTAATTTGGAGCCGAGTTATGCTTGTAAAGGTGTTTTTGACTTTTGCCTCCCTCGGAGGGGGGGAACAGGGGGTATTTTGATCCCGTTTTATTGGGGGTCATGGACCTAAAACCAGCCTGCTCGCCAAAATTTGCGATTGTATCTCCCAATGAATCTCTACGGCTGTGTTTAGTCTGTGATCAGTGAATCAGTGAGTTTACTCTTTTATATATGTAGATTATATAGTTCCTATAAAAAAATAAATACATTGTTATACGTAAAAATAATCATTTGTTAATACTTTATGTAATTTGATTTCTTTCTCCATATTCTAAAAAAAAAAATATTATTTTACCTTTTTATATGCAAAATTGCAATTTTGCATGAAAACAACTTTTTTTAGCTAAACAAAAAATTCCTCGTGAAATAAATTAAGACCTTCAATACTGCAAGAAATACAGAAAGTGATTAATTTTGATAAATATTTGTTTATAATATATAAGAAATAATATTTTCTTTCCATTTTTATAAAGAGTTTTAAGTTGAAATTCCCATTTCATTCTTCAGTTATTTTTCGATCGAATTATAAAATAGTTATTGCTTGTTTGCAAAGCGTGAAATTACACACAAACACATTTCACTTTTTTTAAAATAAGAAATTTCACTTCAAATGAACGATTTGAATTAATATAAGTCTAAAACATGTTGTTATAAGGCTTTTTGCAAACTTTTGTATAATTAAGATTTTTTCTTTCTAATAGCTTTTTTAGAACAATGTGTACTTCAAAATCTAAATATTAAAGAAAAAAAATGAAAGATTTACTTAATTTCTTAAAAATAATAATAATAAAAAAAATAATGCAAAATATCTGTTTAAAATGTAAAAAATAGCAATTAGGTATATTGTACTATATTTCGTTTTAGCTTAAATATTAAAAGTTTATTTATAACTAATTTATGTTTTCAAATTTATTATTCAATTCCAAGAGTTAAATATGGAATTTAGTATATATCATTGAATTAAATTTGATTTTGAATTTAGTTTTTATGATTTTCTTGTTTAATTTTACCATGCTATAAACTAATGATGACAAAACTTGATTAAAATTATTTAATAAAAACTCTAATAATAGTAAAATGTCTAACTATAACATTTATATACACACAAACACATATATATATATACACACACACACATATATATATATATATATATATATATATATATATATATATATATATATATATATATATATATATATATATATATATAACACAATTCATGTTAAAAGGTTGTGTCAAATTGTATATTTGAACAATTTCTAACTTTTGATTTATTTCGAGAATAAGTGCTGCCAATAATTTCTGAATGTATCTCTCAGTACTACATTTAAACAGCGAAACCGTTGGTAGTATTTAAACTAATTTCCATAAGGAACATTCCGTTATAAACTTGAATAATATGTATTATAAAATTCATAAATAATTAATGGAGTTAGAGCGTTGAAAAACGAAATGCAGGACAAGCAGGTAGACTGTCAGACAGATAAACCAAATTCATAAAGAATTTTCAGCCTTATTGGAAAATGCTGGAATCTTACTAAGTGCTTGAGAAAACTTTACGGCTGTAAGAACATGCATGATATACACATACAAATGAGTGAAGATTGCACTGATCAGCAAGTTTCATGAAATTTTAATAAAACTTTTCAAAGGAGTGTATTTACATTTTTGTGGGCATCTGACAACAGAATATAACAAAATAAATAATCAACACTAGTGATTGAAGTGGGAGATGTGGGCAGTAAAATTAAATTTACAATTTATGTTTTAAAAGTGCAGTATGCAAAATATTTACACATTTTTATTTAGAATTAGGATGGAAAACTATAAATATATGGGCCAAAATATATAAGATGTGAATAGTTACCTACATTTATCTTGATTCGAGAATAGGTGAAAAATAGAGTATATTTGAATAGGTTATATTCCTTTTAGAAAATCTCTACTAGTTAGAATTTGTTTCTGAGTACAGATAGTCACTATCAATGAATTAAAACAATAAATAAACATCATACATTTTTTATACTGTAACGAGTAATTAAATGTAAGAACATATCTTATAAAATTTTATCAAGAAAAAATATATATAATGAATGCTTCTCTTGGCTTTTATTTGTGCGCACGTTTTTTATTATGCAATGTTTACTACAATAATATTTTCCACAGTGAGTGAAATCAAAAAGAAAATTATAGTTAATTTTTACTTTTTATAATATATATATATATATTTTTTTCCAGTAGCTGGAATCCTGTAGGATTCTACTTGCATTTTTTTTTCTACATTCTGTCTTTAAACAGTATAATTAAAACAATCATCTTAATTCCTATAACTACACCGCATTTGAAGGTTTTTTTTTTTTTTTTTTTTTTTTTTTTTTTTTTTTTTTAACACAATGACCTCAAATGTAATTATTTTTTTTTAAATGTAATTATTATAGTGATCTCAAATGTAATTTGCTTTCTTTCGATTTTCTGGGCAAAATGTGCGTTGAAATATATCAGGTATAACCTGTTTTTTACAGACACCTGTCCAAGAGATTCTATTTATTTCGCTTCATTTCTAACAAACCATCTCAATTTGAAAGTGTTTATTATATTTTGACACACACATATATGTAATCAGGCTCTTCTTCTTCTTCTTTTTTTTTCCCTTTAAACGGATTAACTTTGTAAATTTTAAAAGCTGTATTAATATTATTCGATAGCTATATATATATATATATATATATATATATATATATATATATATATATATTGTATAATTATTCGCAATTGAATATAGGTGAGATATTTTCATTTACGTAATTAATTGTGTGTAGTTATGAATTTTAAACATTTTAAAACAGTGAATACTAGTTTACCATCCTAAATATTAAATGACGTGATAATATTTTGTTACTAATATAATTACAGAAATGTTTTTTTTTTTTTTTTCCGTTCATCCACACACAAAAAATGGGATAAACAATTTCTTTACTCAATCTTAGCGAGTATATTCTTAATTAATACTTTACTTGCCGAGAAAAAATTACGAGATTTGCTTTCCTGTGCCACCGTTTCTCACACAGGCGCGCGTTCACTGTTCCAGAAACATCCCTTTTCCGATTCCTTCCACTGCCCTCTTCTCCGAAATAATTAAATACATCATAAACACTACCAAGGTCCCATTTAAGATCATTTTATTGCATTCCAAAATCATAGGAATAGTTTCGCTGGTAGTAGCGCAACTCAAAGGATCGTACTTACGAAAAACGTATAAAATCCCTGGGTAGTTAAAGCATCAGCTTAGTGAGACGAATATATACGGCCGGGACATTTAAGGGGTTAACCGTTTCAGAGGCGGTGGTATATATTTTATACCACCTACCAGCTGCAAAAATTCATCCCGGAAATTTTTTAGCAAAAATTTACGTTTATAACATATCAGATAAGGCCGGGTTTTTTAACATTAAAATTTAAAATTTCTTTTAGTTTAATTTAGTTCATGAATTCCGGTGGCAGTATAATTTAAATGATCTGAATTGTCTTGCGCCGCAAAGGGCTAAATACTGATAATGATTTTTAAATTTATGATTCAAATGAGTTTATCTCTTTTTGTATTGCGCTTTTTAACTTAAAATTCTAAATATTATATTAAGATTTAATTTATTCCACTGCAGTTTATTACTAAAATTAAGACATGTGTGATTGCTATATATTTTCACACAAAGAAAGAATGAAATCCTTTCTTCTTTTTACACACTTATCTCCTTAATGGGATATTAATGAGGAAATAGAAATTCTTCCAGAGCATAAACTTAATAAGGAAAAAAGATAAAATTTATGACCTCTGAAATAAATACCTGTTTTATGTGGACATAAAATTCTGTATTAACTAAAGACAAAAAAAATACATTTGAGTGTATGTGCCAAAAGAAAGAGTCATTAAATCGTACATTGAAATTTTCTTTTATAATGGGGATAGTTGTTGTTTACTCTGTCATTAAGGAAATATTATCAGAGTGATTGCCCTTACGCATGAGACTATAATGATGAGACTTTGCAAATGAGGCATTTTCTGTGTATAACCATTTTCTTTTCCGTTTGTGCTAATTTTTTTTCAGATACAATTATGGTTCTATGATTGTAAATACTAATTTATTACAAGATTAAACAAATAACTATAAAAAAATGCATACATAAAATAAAAGTTTTATTATGTCAAATAAAACATTTTATTATTTAGAGGCTTATTTAGAAATCACAAGGGGAAAAAAATTACTTATTATGTATTTTTTCAATAACATTATATTACGCATTTTTATGTATTACCAGTTTTGATACTTTATATGCAATATATATATATATATATATAAGTAAAATAAAAAATAAAATCTCGAACAAAATTATGGGCGAAAATTAATACAAAAACAACGCCTAAAACAATAAATTTATATGAATACTCAAAATAAGAAAACGAAAATATGTATTTATTAATATTCGAGATTATTAAACTTGACTAAATTATAAAACCTTTAATATTTATTGATTGAGGGATAATGCACAGCAAAAGTTTTTACACAAATGTTTTTATCACAAAATTATATTAAACATCACGAAATTCAAACATATATTGGCTGAATTTCTTTTTATAAAATAAAATATAAAAAAGATATGTTGATTAATTTAGACTTACCAAAGCATAACAAATACAGATGTTATACTTTCAATATAATGCATTAAAAAATAAAACATCTAGTTAAATGTTAAAATGGTATATAAAACTAAAATTTGTTTTAATAAATTTAACACAAAAGTTTTCTGAATTACTAGATGAGTACTACAATTCAAATATTAACAGACTAGAAATACAAACGTAAGATTTTATAAAAAAAATTCAAATTAATGTAAAATCGTAATTTCAACATTGTTATACATTTTCAAAAAAATTTTGCGAAAATACATTAGGGTCCGATATTTTCCCCAAAGTTTTTAGTGAGGATTTGTTCTTGTTACTTGGCACTTTAAATTCCTTACAACAGATACTCTTTTCGTACTTACACAATGTTTTCTATTTTAAATATAATTTGTCTTGATGAGCACAATCTCTCTCAGCCCTACATTTGTTTTTTCTTTACCAAATTTTTTTCCGAATACACTATATAGTAGGAAATTTATCAACGAACACCACAACAGCTTAGCATGTGAAGAAAAAGCCAAAATTTCAGAAGAAAAAAAAATATCAATTGGCATTGGTCAATAAATGCACGAAAATGTATTAATAAAATGATATCAATGATCAAGAAGAGACAAATGGGAATGTAGACATAATCTGACAGATTCTGCAGCTCCCTGAATTCCTTGCTTTCTGAATTCAACACCAATTCAGATTTGCATTCAAAAACGGGAGAAGAGTTAAAATGAAAAAGACGGACGAAATTGTCTAGAATATAATTTTTGAGACGCGGGACGTGTCAAGTAAACACGCTGACAGAGTTTGTCATTTCAGTCTTTTATATTTAAATTAGGTAAAGAAAAAGTTAAGATTGTTGAAATTAAACTATTCTTCACAGTCTTTTTTATTATTTATTATTATTATTATTATTATTATAACATGTTAAGTATAAAATATAGTATTTTAAAATTAAAATTTAGTGATGTTCTTGAATAAAATACTCTCAATTTTAAAAACGTTTAATTCATGTTGCCATTGGTTTAGAATATTTATTTTTAATTGCTAATTTAAAGAGTGTTAATGAAGATACATTGAGTGAGGAAAATAAGAGACAGTGAGTGCGGAAAACAAACGATAACAAATTAAATGTTAGTATAGTTTTAAGGAATGGTTATAAAAGTGTGTTTTTTCAAATGCAAATGTTTTACTCGTAAATGCATGCATTTTTCCATTATTAAAATATAATATTTCTACGCTTTAAAAAATTTTACTTTTTGTGGGCATATTACATTATCAGAAAGTATAAGAGTTTTGGAAATAAATAAATAAATAAATAAATACTCTATTTTTAACCATAATGCTTATGCGAAAATAAAATCTTTAAAATATTTCAAACAAACACTTCATATAGTACAAGTTGAACAAACAAGAAACAATGTGTGTTTTATAAATAGCTATTTTCCAAGTAATAAAACTTTCAAAATAGTTCTTTTGAATAGCATGAAAATATTTTTGATTTTTATTAATACCGTAAAAATTTCTTAGCTAAAATTATATACATTTATTTTGTATAAACATAATATTTGTACATATTTTCTTTTCTAAAAAAATAATATATTGAACTTCTGTCAACAAAATATTAACTAGAAAATATTTTCATTTTAAATGCATACCAAATTATAATAATAATAATTATTATTAAAGCTAAAACTAATACAGCTGCGTATTTCATCAGTCATAAAGATCATAAACATTTTATAACTAACATAATTTCCCATTTATTCACAATATCACATGAAGTTATGGATTAAAATTTTATTCGTTAAATTATATTTTGTTTATATTATATCTTGCTTTATTTCGCACATAAAAAGTCCATTCAGAAAATGCTACACACATTACTCATTCATTGAAAGAAGAAAGCATACCCGTATCTTTCAACAAAGAAATTTTGGATTAAAGCCATCTGGACAAAGAAAGTTATATTTATTCCAAAATAATACTTTTTCATGAAATTAATTGTATCTAAAGAAATAATGAATAACGTAAAAGAAAATACATATCTATGGAAAATATTTTTTATAAATATATTTAGGGCCCAATGGCATTTCCTTTTAGCATAAAAGAATCCCTGCTACATTTATATTAAAAAAAAAAAAAAGGAGCATTTATTGCAAATATTGTAATATGGATCAATCGAGAAGAAACATCGTAACTATAAGTCTCTAAGCTATAAAATAACTACCAAAATATTATAAATACCTGTTCTTTTATAATCTCTAATAAATAAATAAAACTTTTTTTTTGGAGTAGGAAGGGAGGGGTGGGGGGGGGGGGGGGTTAGAATTTAAAATTTATAATTTTGCATGCATCGTAGAAGATATCTAATGTAAGAAAAAGTTTATAAACATAAACATTAAAGAATATGTATATCTGACTTTTTTCATTATTTTTCTGTGTTCTACACCTTTCTTAGAATTAAATAAAATATTTGAACCGAAATAAAAAATCATGCATTTAATACGTAAGTTAAAAAAATTTCGTATGTAATGTATTTTATGCAAACACATAAACTATTAATTTGCGTACACTTTCATGCTTTTTAAATTAAATCAATATTAGATATTTAAAATTTACAAAATTCAATTTAATAATAAAATTCAATTTATATATTTCTCTCGCCATTTGTCTCCATAAGTCTATGAAGACATAAAATTGGAAGTCGATACAACATCGATATTCTTTTAGAAATTCTAATACATTAATGGCTTTAAAAATATCTTATATGTGAAAAATTCCGAAAAAAAAAAAATCTGTTAATGTTATTATATTTATGTCTCACTAAAACGCAAGCTTAGTAAATACATAAAAAGCTTTTGATACAAATATTGTTTTTGTAATGCGGTATAGTAAGCATGTGTTAAGAAGGGTTGCTTTATTTAAAAAAAAAATTCTTTGTTCCCCTTCAATTTAAATACGAATATATATATTTTTTAATTATAATTTTTATATTTACTTAGTATATCAAATAAAATCATAAGTTAAGCTTTTTAAAATATATTATATTAAATATGATAGATTTTTTAGAGATATTACTTAACGATAAAATTAATTTAGGTTAATACTTGAAAGACAGAGTAAAATTTTGATTAGATATATATAATAAATAAAGTATATATGCTCATCAATATCAAACATTCACTTTAATTATTTTTTAAATAAATATCTGTATTATAAAAAGACATTTGGAATACACAAGAAACATCAATAACTTTTAATAATTTTTGTCTTTTTTATGTATTTATTTATTTATTTATTTTTCTTGTACCGATGAGACTTTCGAAAGAGTATTTTATGACGGAATTTGTGTATATGCAATTCAACACTAAACCACGTAATTTACATATTTGTATCAAAACAAAAACACGTGTGATTCAGATTTAATTTTAGAAATTAAATCTGATTTGAAAAAAAAAAAAAATAATAATAATAAATCTGGTGCATTTTAGTAATAAAACTGTTTTTTAAAAGATATAAATTTAACAAAAAATGGGAACGAATTTATTTATATTTCGAACATTTGCAGAACTGTATTGAAATAGAAATATATTGATTGTAATTTTGAGAATCAGAGTTGAGAAAAGCGGTTTATATGTACATATACATATATAGATAGATAGATAGACAGAGAGAGAGAGCACTAAGTTTTTTATAATATTTATCACAATAACAAATTTTCGTCACAGTCAGTATTGCGTCAGTAGACATACTTTTTTTTTTTTTTTCTTTTTTTCAAAAACTTCGATTTATTTTCTGAATATTTTTTCATATATTTTTAAATAATGCTGTTTTGCATTTTGTGTACGTATTAAGAGATGCTGTATGTGAAATTTTTATTTATTTATTTATTTATTTATTATTATTATTAGTTTTATTTATTTATTTATTTATTTCATTTTATTTTATTTTTTGCAGTATTCTGCAGTATTCCTTGAACTAAAAAAAAAGTGATGCTTTAAGTTTTTATATAAATAAATTTTGATCTTTATTTTCAAAATATTTAAATATTGTTTAAATTATAAGTATACTTTATATATATATATATATATATATATATGTATATATATATATACTTTATTTCGTTTTACACTTTTTATTTTCTGTAAACATAAACAGTTCTTCAATAATGATTACTAACGTGTGAATTATGACGAAATCTATACTATTTATACTTATAAGGAACATTGATACTGATCCAGAAATTTTATAAAGTATATGTTTTCTTTAACATTTTCAAAATATTTTCTTACTTTTATTGTTCTTACTATTATTATTTTTTTTTTTTCTTTTTTTAAGTAACAATATAATTTAATTAAAACAAAGAAAAAACAATGTGATTCGATCTTCTAATTTGTATATGGATGCACCTTTTCGCTTATTTACAGCATCGATATAAAAGTACCTACTGTGAATTATTATTTTATTGATTTCGTTAAGAAGAGCTTTCTAGTGCTTTAAAAGTTTATTCCAAGTATCGGTTACATGGTGTTTTGTGCGTGCTTAGTTGTGTTTTATAACCCTCAAGTAAATATGACTTAGAAATAATTTCAAATTATAAAGCTTTTGTTACTTTATAAGACAAAGCTACACTAAAGGGAAAAAATACCGCACTTTGATATTTTTATTTTTTCTTTCAAAAATAACCAATTTTGTCATTTAAATGTAGGGATGAAACATATAGTGATTTTCCAGTATATCGAATATCTGAAGCTCTAATACCTACTGTATGATTCTATCCGATATCTTTAAAATTTAATACCAAGTTCATTCCAAGTTTTAAATTATTAATTTTGCTGTTTGAAAAAAAAAAAGAAAAAAAAAAAAAAAGAAAATCACCCATGTGCGGTTTTTTTTTCTTTCTCTTTTCTTTCTTGTTTTTTAATGTATTAATAAACAGTAATCAATTTTAAAAATGTCATTTCAACATTTAAAAAAATATTGTTGGTAACTTAGTAATGTGCATTTTAATATTTATTTTTAAAGCTTTATTGAAACTTATATGAGATAATTTACAACTTTATTAATAAAATATTTGAGAATTTTGTATTATAATAAGGTTTTGATTTGTTGTGGTATAATTCAAGTAAATACAAAAGATGTGTTTATATTAATAGTGTAGTGGCTGTATAAAACTTTAATTTAAATTGCCAACAGTTAAATAATTTGCATGTATATCAATTAAAATGTGTTTCATATTAAGTGTATTAATTTGTTTTCGATAGGTTAATTTCAGAAATCATTTTTTTTTAATTAGTAGCATTGATAATGCCTGTATTTTCTGACACATTATTAATTGCTAAATTTTAAGATTAAATTTTATTACGTTATCTATTATTTATATATGTATATATATATATATATATATATATATATATATATATATATAATTTAAACAATTATTTTTTCAAATTATCTCATCAATTATTTGACAATTTAATGCCGAAATAAATTAAGTATATACTATTAAAATGTAGTAAGAATAAATGTTGGAAGAAAAAAGGAACTCTTATTAACATGGAAAATTTAAATGCCCCTCCCTCCCCCCCCCAAAAAAAAAAAAAAAAAAAAAAAAAAAAAAAAAGAAGTAAATAACTATATATATATATATATTGAAATTTTCATAGTTTTACAGATATTTTAGTTTATTTAATAATTTTATACACTCCAGGATAAAAAGAAAAAAATAATAATAAAAAAAGATGCACCAATAAGGAGTAATGCAAATTGGACACGAATTAACATACATGTAGTTTTCGATGGAAAGTGCAGAATTTTAAAGTTTGGATGACATCGAATGAGCATGTGGAACTGCACTGTTAAAAATTTCAATAGAAAATTACTGGTAATCTATTATCTTAAGTCTTATGTAAAATTACAGAGAAAAATAAGCAGAGATGTTGAAAATTCTATTTTACATATGCATTTAATGACTATTGTTAATACCACCACGAGACTTTCTTCTATATAATCTTACACAAAATTCACGCAATACAAATTATTTATTAAAGTATTAAATTATTCTCCAATATAAATGCAGACAATATTTATCTCAAAGAATTACATCACTAAATGTTGAATGAAAGTCAATTTTTTGCCAATATCAAAATAAATACGATTTTTTTTCTGTTTTTTCTTTCGTTAAAAAATGAAAAAAAAATCGATAACTTTGTTTTAAATTAATTTCAGATCTGTGGTTCAACTATTGGTTTTAAAGGAATTGACGAGTTTCGAAAGATACCCATGTTCAAATTTTACACCCCGGAAGGGGGGGGGGACGATGCTTCCACATGCACAAACTTTTTTTCCTAGTTTACTACTACTTTTATCGATAATTTTTATTAATTTTAAAATCACACAGTAAAAATAACTCTCATTATGTGCATTTATACGAAATTTTGTCCTATGCTGCCATGTTAAAAATTTAGAAAAAGTAGGATTACATCGTCACCTGTTGAGCTAATGATCTCCAAATCTAATCACCACCAGATTATGTCAGGGTCCAACTAAATACCTAGTTTGGTTAAATTTCATTAACTGGTTCGTGTGATACAGCGTCCACTAAATTTTTGAAACACGCACATAAACACAAAGACAGACAGACATTTTCTGAAAACAGTCTAATTATGTACAGTACATCCCAAAACGTGTAAATAAATCGAAAACTGGAATTCGAAAATTCCAATACTTTCTCTATATATACATATATAAGAAAGAAAAAACAGCGAAAATTGCAGAATAAAGATTGAGAATCTCGATTATTTACCTTTAACTAAGAATTATTGTAAATTTGCAGAGACTCTGGATAAACATTTCAGTAATTTTACAGAAACTTTTTACGGTGTGCAGCTCATCTTAACCGCCCAACTGACAGAATATTAAAGAGAATAAATCTTGATTCCAGTTCATAAATTCTTTGAAAATATTATTTCGTCTTCTTAGATAGCTATGCTTTCGTCTTCTTAGATAGCTATACATTCTATGCATCGCATACAGATGCGCAAACAATATGCGCATGTGTGAGAGAAGTGTAGTTGGGCTCAAAGAACCCGGTTGGTATAATCTGAGAATTGTTTGACAAATGTATAGGAGCTATGCCAATATTACATGATGGTAGCAGGAATGGATGAACCATTGCTAAACACTGCGTCCAGAAGGAAGAGGTCGGCCTAGAGAGACGACAGAACGTGAGAACCGATCGGTCTTCAGAGCTGTACTCAAAGCCCCAGATTCATCATTATCATCGATCCTACGTGCAACGGCAATTCAGTGACTTCAAGGACCATTAATAGGTGGCTCAGAGAAATGAGATTAATCTCACGGAGCCTTTTCGCCGACAACCATTAAACATAGCACACCGAGAAGCCCGTTTGCAGTGATATCGGGCGCATTATCACTGAATGGAGTTGAATTGCCTTCAGTGATGAGTACCTCTCCGGAATGAGCCCCGATGACCAACGAAGACGTGTCTGGAGATGTCTATAAAAAGGGGGATTCCAGCCTGTCTGTCGCCAGCCATACGGCCCGACAACCAAGGCTGATAGTCTGGGGTACCATTTAATTTCAAAGGAGGATCCCTTTAATTGACATCCGTGACATTTCTACAGCACAGCGATACGTCTACGAAATTCTGCGTTCTGTTGTGTCGCGCTTCATATCACGCAATCCTCAACGTATATTTCAGCATATTAATGTCCGTCCGCGCACGGCGATAATTTCTGCTGTATGTTTCGTTGCTTATCCAATATTATTTTGGTCAGAAAAGTCGTAATGTCTCTCTCCCACTGAGAACGTTTGGAGCGTCATGAAAACTGACCTACAACCAGCTCGCGATTTTGCTAATCTAATGCACCAATTGATCAGAATTTGGTACAATATCTCACAGGAGGAATTCTACTAAATCTGTCAATTAATGCAAAGCCGAATAACTGCTTACATGTGGGCCAGAAGTGTAGCAAAGCGTTATATAATTGTTCACTTTGTCAAGCACTTTCTCTTGATTAAATTATCCAATTTTCTGAGACTGTAATAATTTGTTTTTCTTTACGTGTGCATCACATCTACCAATTTTCGTCCCATTTTGATAACTCCTTCTTAGAGCGCCTTTTTTTTTTTCGTTTTAGAGGGTATATCGATACCAATATATATATATATATATACCGGGTGATCCAAAAGTCAGGACAAACTTTAAAAATGAATAATTCGAAAACGAATCAAGATACAAAGATACGGTTTGCACCAAACGGATGGAAAAGAAGCCGGGTTTTGTGTGGCAAAGAAATAAAAAATAGTTCTGTTGGCGACCAACAGATGTCGCTGTCGCATTTCTGATGTAGGATTATGCAAAGCAACAAACGATATAAAAAGGAACAACTACAACAGGCAATGGTAGTCGAAGCTTATATGCATCGAAATATCGCATTCTCAGTCGCTACTTTAATCACGCATGGCCTCCAAGATCTCCCGATCTTACACCCTGTGACTTTTGCCTGTGGGGATTGTTGGAAGTCAAAAGTGTACCGCGACCAACCGGCATCACTAGCAGCACTGAAAGATGCCATCCGCCAAAATGTGTCTGCCATAACGCAAGAAATGCTACTAAATGCTGTGAACGATGTGGTGAATCATCTCACAGCTGTACCTCTGAATGATGGACATTGAACAGTTACTGTAGTAGTACTAATTAACTGTAATTAAGTTGACTTGTAAGTTGCCAACATTTTTTTTCATTTGTAAATCATCTTTTGGTGAAATAAAACACTATAGCGCCATCTGTTGGTCGCCAACAGAACTAATTTCTTTCCTTTGCCACACAAAACCCGGTTTCTTTTTCATCCTTTTGGTGCAAACCGTATCTTTGTATCTTGATTCGTTTTCAAATTATTCATTTGTAAAGTTTGTCCTGACTTTTGGATCAACCGGTATATATATATATATATATATATATATATATATATATATGCACATGTGGTATGTTTGTGAATCTCACGCTAATAAAAAATGCACCTCTATTTTATGGTAAATTTAAGGTTTTTCATTTGTCTCTCCGTGGCTCAGGTGGTTAGTAACGCGGTGGACGAGCGTTCAAAGGTCCGGACTGTTAATTTTTACAGATAATTAGTAGAAAAGATATCATTTGATAAAAGAAACTTTTTCGTTGAGTACACAGTATCCTAAGAATTTTTGAAGAGTTTTTTTTAAGAAGCCATTTTTTATGTTCGAATGCTGAAATTTAAGTCAAAAATTTAGTATTCAAACATAAAAATGTTTTATAAAAATTAACTCATCGATAAATTCACAAAGTAGTACACAAACGTGTTTAAAATATTTTTTAAAACTCAAAACTAAAAAAAAAAAAAAAAAAAAAAATCATGGTGCAGCATTGTATGCATATTTTTTTTATAATTCTAAAACAATTATGCAGTTATTTACAAAAAAATAAAAAATAAAAGTTTTTATGCATATTTACGTTTGTATAAGCGATAGAGGGCGTAATCAGAGCAATAACTAATGGCCAATCATAGCAATGCATCGGTCAATGAAAGTCTGCAAATTTTTTTGTATTAAGGTGAAATTTATCATTTCACAATACAAAAAAAAAAAAAAAAAATCCAGAATCATAACTTCGAAAAGATTTATGTGATGTGATACATTAAGAATTTTAGTTCTAAAAGTTTTTTTTAAATAGGTTATTTTAACGTCCAGCCTATAACTAGACTCATTTTTACTTTCCGAACATACAATGTAAGGAAAATATTATAATCATATCAAAAATTAGACTTTGAGATTTTTGACTTATCTATACATTTTGAGGTCTTCTGAGTTCTTTTTTGCCATTTTTACGGGTATATCTGTGTGCGTATATGTGTGTGTGCGCATGTGTGTTTGAGTTAACACGCTGGCATCTAAACTCTTTGTTCTAATGAGCTGAAAGTTGGTATATATGTTGTAAGTCACCGTAGAACGAACCCTTTTGAATTTGGTGAATATAGTACTTTTAGTTTGTTTATAGGGTACAAAGAAAAATTCTTTAATATTATGGCCTATGGCCTCAAATTATTTAAAGTACGATAGTGTCTAAACGACATAATTAAATAAACTGAAAATTCATACACATGTTACAGGTCTTTATCATACAAAACGTGTAAATTTTGATGAATCTAGCACTTATAGTTTTTTACAGGGACGCAACAAAAATCTTTTTATCATTACAGTCTATAGATTCAAAAAAATTTTAAAGTGCGAAGATGTCTAAAAGCCTTATTCTGATGAACTGAACATATTATAGATCACATATATACAACTTGTATAGATTTGGGTAAATTTAGTACTTGCAGGTTTTTTTTTTTTTTTTTTTTTTTTTTTACAGGGACACAACAAAAAATTCTCTATCACACAACATACGAGATACTCTCACAACATACGAGATTTTTTTTATTTATTGAGGTAGTTTGTAAATGTGTTATCTGATTGAGCTGAAAATTTATATACATGTTACAGGGCATTGTCGCCGAAAGGTATAGACTTTAATGAATCTAGCACTCATAGATTTTTACAGGGACACAACGAAAAATTCTTTATCATTATGATCTATATGGGCTCAAATTATTAATATACAATAGCGTTAAATTAAACATCATACTATACATATGAAATTACTGAAACACCGTAGCAAATTACTGAAACACCCTATTATAATTATCTCTTTTATTTATTTAACGACTTCTTTTACTTTACTTTTTCTTTGCAACCGTTAATTACTTAATGTTTGGATAGTAGAGTACAGTCAGTCGAATTTTTTTTTTTTTTTTTTTTTTTTTTTTTTTACTTTGTATTTGTTAAGATAATTTTTCTTAAATTATAATCATATAACGTATGATTTATGATCACTATAATAATACCATCATTTTTTGTGAATTATATTTTCATTATCGTTAAAAATAATTCACATTTTTTTTCCTTGTACATTTTCTTCTATATTATCAACTGTCAGACAATATGTTTAATATCACATTATGTTTAGAATATTAAATAAAAATAATGTATATTTAATATATATATATATATATATATATATTTTTTTTTTCACTTTTACTTTATTTAAAATTAAAAAAAAAAATAAATAAATAAATAAAACACTGTTACGCTAATTTGTAAAAAAGAATCTTGTAAACATATTTTTATAATTTTTTAGAAAAAATATATATATATGTTTCTCATTGGAAACTGTTTCAACTAAAATCAATATGCGAATATCGAGTTTCCTGCCAATAACAGGTTTTAGCAAATGACCATTATGTAAGTTACCTCTTTAGACGAATTTTTTTATGATAGACGTTTATAAATTATTCCTAAAGATTTAAAAACATGAAAAAAAAAAAAAAAAAAAAAAAAAAAAAAAGGAAAAAAACTAAATTTATCCTTAAAACATTTATTATTATTATTATTATTATTATTTTTTTTTTTTTTTTTTTAAGAGGGAAAACAAAATTTCGAATTACTTTTTTAAGGGAAGAATTACTTTAGAGTTTGAAAAACACCCAAATTACCTTTTTTTATTTTTCATGAATAAGGCATTATTAATATTTTTTTACGCAATATATTTCGTTCTCCTTTTATAATAATTAATAAAAATATAAATGTAATATGACTAAACAACAAAAAATATTCATTACTACGTTTGTTCTCATGTGTCCTTTTACTGAGCGTTACATTATGTTTACTGAGTAAATTGCAACGTAAAGCTCTTATGTATGAAAAATAAAAGTGTTATTGCTTCGATACGTGCACAAAAATAATGTTATAAAAAATCGATTTGATATTTGTAGCTGATATGTATGCTTTTTTGGTGTGCTGAAACTGAATATGAAGCCAGTTTGTGTCTATCACATAATCATTTTTGACAATACATGGCATCTAATGGAAGCATTTTTTTTCTCTTTCGTTTTTTGGTAGTTTCTAGAATTTTTACTTTATAAATTACATTTGTTATTGGAAACATACTATAAATTTGACATATAATTTTATTGTTGGACGTGTCACAGAAAAAAATGTGTCAATAGATATTCTGCATTGACAAAATTCTGTACATGATACAGAAAAACTTACTTCAGATTTCATTAAAGTACACAGAAAATACATAAAGACCAGACAAAATTATCGAATTAAAATTTAAATGTAGACCTTCGCTATAATAATATGAAGTCTATTATAATGAAATTTACGTTTAAATATTCATAAATTGTGACTATACAAACACTCAAAATAATTACAACTATAAAGACTTAGAATTCCTTACTAAATAGTTACCTCTACTGTAGCTTTTAAAAATTCCGCATTTTCCCTCTAACCCATTGAGTCTTCAGATTCTCTCAGAAATTCATTAATTAATCCTAATTTTAATAGTGAATAAAATTTTCTATGAGGAAGGTTGTTTGGTTTGATGGGTTTTACGTCGCACAAGTGCTGCGCAATTGGCGATTGGCGACGGTCTAGGACTTGCCCCTAGAGATGGTTCGGAGACATGCCATCACAATCTTGCCTCTCGCCTCACTGACCCCCAGAAGTATAATTTTCTATCAGGAAAGAATTTGATTTACATACATTCCCATTCTCCTTTAATGTATTCTCAACAACATTTTTTTTCTCAACTTTATGTTTTATCTTATATTTTCAGATAATTGGATACATCTAAACTTCTACTCAAAATTTTAGTTTCATTTACAAATAAATTCCATTTTTTCTATTACGAATTGCTCGCTTGTTAAGGTGTTTCGAAAATTTTGAAATGTGAAGAACTGGTAACATTTACATTTTTCAAATAAGTTTGTTGAAAAGCGATCAGTGAAGATTGAGAATAACAAGAAACACAATGAGGAATGACTTAGTTAAAAAATGAGGCTTTTTTTTAACTTTCCGAACACTATAGTGAGGAAAGTATTGTAATCATGTCAAAAATCCAAATTCGAGATTTTGATGTTTCTATACGTTTCGAGGTCCAACGAGTCCGTTTTCACTATTTTTACGATGATGTATGTATGTGTGTGTGTATGTATGTGTGTATGTATGTGTGTATGTATGTGTGTATGTCTGTGAGTGAACACGCTAGCGTCTAAACGCTTTGTTCGAATAAGCTGAAAGTTGGTACGTATATTGTAAGTCACCATAGTAAGAACCCTATAGATTTTGGTGAATCTAGCACTTATAGTTTTTTTTATAGGGACACAAAGAAAAATTCTTTATCATTATGGCCAAGGGACCAAAATCTTAAAAGTGCGATAGCATCTAAACGCCTTATTCAATTGAGCAAAAACTTTATACACATATTATAGGTCACAGATACTCAATCTGTATCCATTTTGGAGAATCTAGCACTTATAGTTTTTTTACAGGGACACAAAGAAAAATTCTTTGCCAAATTTTTAAAAGTGTGATAGCGTCTAAACGCCTTATTAATCTCAGCGAAGAATTTGTACACATGTTATAGGTCACATTTGAACCAACTGTATAGATTTTGGTGAATCTAGCACTTACAGTTTTTTACAGGGACACAAAGAAAAATTCTTTATCTTTATGGCCTATGAGACCAGCGATAGCATCTAAACGCCTTATTCAATTGAGCTGAAAATTTGTATGAATATTATAAATCACTGTTGCACTAACTATAAGCATTTTGGTGAATCTAGCATTTATAGATTTTTACAGGGACACAACGAAAAATTCTTTATCCTTATGATCTAAGGGCTCAAAGTTCAGTAGCGTTAAATAAAACCTCGTGTGATATATGGAGAAAAATACTCAAACACTCTGTTCAGTTTTTCTCTTTTTTGTTTGTTTAGCAACTCCTCTTTCTTTATTTTATCTACAAAACTGTTAGTTACTCAATGTTCGGAAAGTCGAGTGGAGTCACTCCAGATTTTTTTTTTCTCTTCTAGCTATTTATATCATAAACAGCATTAAATAATTTCTAGATTTAGAAAGTGTTAAATCTAAATAGTTCATCTAAATTAAATTTAAATGATTCATCTAAAATGAAAGAGGAAAGTGCTTATGTGTGTAAGATCTGTTATAACACCCACCTCCCCCTCCCCCCCCCAAAAAAAATAATAATAATTAATAAATATATAAATTAATTAATTAAAAAAAAAAAAAAAAAAAAAAAAAAAAAAAACTGAAAAATATTTAAAATAAAAGCATGATTTATTACCATACTTAACATAAATAAAATCAATATGCGAATATCGAGTTTCCTGCCAATAACAGGTTTTAGCAAATAACCATTATGCGAGTTACCTCTTTAGACGAATTTTTTTATGATAGACGTTAATATATTATTCCTAAAGATTTAAAAACATGAAAAGAAAAAGAAAGAAAACTAAATTTATCCTTAAAACTTTTTTTTTTTTTTTATCAAGAGGGAAAACAAAATTTCGAATTACTTTCTAAGGGAAGAATTACTTTAGAGTATGAAAAACACCCAAATTAAATTTTTTTATTTTTCATGAATAAGGCATTATTAATAATTTTTTACGCAATATATTTCGTTCTCCTTTTATAATAATTAATAAAAATATAAATGTAATATGACTAAACAACAAAAAATATTTATTACTACGTTTGTTTTCATGTGTCCTTTTACTGAGCGTTACATTATGTTTACTGAGTAAATTGCAACGTAAAGCTCTTATGTATGAAAAATAAAAGTGTTATTGCTTCGATACGTGCACAAAAATAATAGGTTTTAGCAAATAACCATTATGCGAGTTACCTCTTTAGACGAATTTTTTTATGATACACGTTTATAAATTATTCCTAAAGATTTAAAAACATGAAAAAAAAAAGAAAGAAAACTAAATTTATCCTTAAAACTTTTTTTTTTTTTTTTTTTTTCAAGAGGGAAAACAAAATTTCGAATTACTTTCTAAGGGAAGAATTACTTTAGAGTATGAAAAACACCCAAATTACCTTTTTTTATTTCTCATGAATAAGGCATTATTAATAATTTTTTACGCAATATATTTCGTTCTCCTTTTATAATAATTAAAAAATATATAAATGTAATATGACTAAACAACAAAAAATATTTATTACTACGTTTGTTCTCGTGTGTCCTTTTACTGAGCGTTGCATTATGTTTACTGAGTAAATTGCAACGTAAAGCTCTTATGTATGAAAAATAAAAGTGTTATTGCTTCGATACGTGCACAAAAATAATAGGTTTTAGCAAATAACCATTATGCGAGTTACCTCTTTAGATGAATTTTTTTATGATACACGTTTATAAATTATTCCTAAAGATTTAAAAACATAAAAAAAAAAAAAAAAAGAAAGAAAACTAAATTTATCCTTAAAACTTTTTTTTTTTTTTCAAGAGGGAAAACAAAATTTCGAATTACTTTCTAAGGGAAGAATTACTTTAGAGTATGAAAAACACCCAAATTACCTTTTTTTATTTCTCATGAATAAGGCATTATTAATAATTTTTTACGCAATATATTTCGTTCTCCTTTTATAATAATTAATAAAAATATAAATGTAATATGACTAAACAACAAAAAATATTTATTACTACGTTTGTTCTCGTGTGTCCTTTTACTGAGCGTTGCATTATGTTTACTGAGTAAATTGCAACGTAAAGCTCTTATGTATGAAAAATAAAAGTGTTATTGCTTCGATACGTGCACAAAAATAATGTTATAAAAAATCGATTTGATATTTGTAGCTGATATATATGCTTTTTTGGTGTGCTGAAACTGAATATGAAGCCAGTTTGTGTCTATCACGTAATCATTTTTGACAATACATGGCATCTAATAGAAGCATTTTTTTTTCTTTCGTTTTTGGTAGTTTCTGGAATTTTTACTTTATAAATTACATTTGTTATTGGAAACATACTATAAATTTGACATAAAATTTTATTGTTGGACGTATCACAGAAAAAATGTGTCAATAGATATTCTGCTTTGACAAAATTCTGTACATGATACAGAAAAACTTACTTCAGATTTCATTAAAGTACACAGAAAATACATAAAGACCAGACAAAATTATCGAATTAAAATTTAAATGTAGACCTTCGCTATAATAATATGAAGTCCATTATAATGAAATTTACGTTTAAATATTCATAAATTGTGACTATACATATACAAACACTCAAAATATTACAACTATAAAGACTTAGAATTCCTTACTCAATAGTTACCTCTACTGTAGCTTTTAAAAATTCCGCATTTTCCCTCTAACCCATTGAGTCTTCAGATTCTCTCAGAAATTTATTAATTAATCCTAATTTTAATAGTGAATAAAATTTTCTATGAGGAAGGTTGTTTGGTTTGATGGGTTTTACGTCGCACAAGTGCTGCGCAATTGGCGATTGGCGACGGTCTAGGACTTGCCCCTAGAGATGGTTCGGAGACATGCCATCACAATCTTGCCTCTCGCCTCACTGACCCCCAGAAGTATAATTTTCTATCAGGAAAGAATTTGATTTACATACACTCACATTCTCCTTAAATGTATTCTCAACAACATTTTTTTCTCAACTTTATGTTTTATCTTATCTTTTCAGATAATTGGATACAGCTAAACTTCTACTCAAAATTTTAGTTTCATTTGCAAATAAATTCCATTTTTTCTATTACGAATTGCTCGCTTGTTAAGGTGTTTCGAAAATTTTGAAATGTGAAGAACTGGTAACATTTACATTTTTCAAATAAATTTGTTGAAAAGCGATCAGTGAAGATTGAGAATAACAAGAAACACAATGAGGAATGACTTAGTCAAAAAATGAGGCTTTTTTTTTTCCTCTTCTAGCTATTTATATCATAAACAGCATTAAATATTTTCTAGATTTAGAAAGAGTTAAATCTAAATAGTTCATCTAAATTAAATTTAAATGATTCATCTAAAATGAAAGAGGAAAGTGCTCATGTGTGTAAGATCTGTTATAACACCCCCCCCCCAAAAAAAAAAATAATAATAATAATAATAATTAATAAATATATAAATTAATTAATTAAAAAAAAAAAACTGAAAAATATTTAAAATAAAAGCATGATTTACTACCATACTTAACATAAATAAAATAGTAAGCTTTTGATTTATTTTACAAAGAAAATAGCAAAATATTAATTACCAGATAAAACATGAGCATTTGCATAAAAACATACAACAGGCGTGACGAAAAACCAAATAATTAAATTTTGCAGAATTTTTTATTGGTAGTACACTGGTCATTTTGGGTTTTAGTAGTTTCATAAAAAAAAAAAAAAAAAAAAAAAAAAAAAAGTGAATTTTTTTAACTTTAGATGTGTAAAAATTATATTAGACACATATATTCCATACATTTCATATATTACATACATTGTTTTGTCAGAAAAGCTAATTGGGAATCAATAACAAATTATAAATTAAAATATTTTGGATCACTCATCAAAAATTAATTCTTGAAATATATTGTACTGCAATATAACATTATATTTATTTTCTTTATTAAATCTATTATTATGTTTATTTATAAAACTGTAAAGGTTTATTCATGTATATATAAATATATATATATATATATATATATATATATATATATATATATATATATATATATATATATATATATGAATAAACCTTTACAGTTTCAAGTCATACGGGGCATTTTTTGACAGTTTAAATCATTTATTTTACGTTTTTGCAGTAAGTTTTACTTATGAATTGTTTCACATTTATTAATTTTCTCGTGAGTTTTTCTTTAGTTATTTTTTTTACTTATTTTCAACTTTTATATGACTGAAAACACATATTATTATTTCTTAAGTATATATATATATATATATATATATATATATATATATATATGTGTGTGTGTGTGTGTGTGTGTAATAATGAAATCAAAGTTTCGTCTTATGTTTTTTGTTTATTATTTCCAGGAATTTATTTTTTTCAGATAATTTTACTTTATTTACTCAAAACAACTATCAGTAGAATATCCAAGAAATTAAATATCTTATGAAATATGAGCCTTCTAAATTACAAACGTTAACTAACTTCATTTTGCATAATTTTTGCGAAATTTATACAGTTACTTTTATACACTCCTCCGTTATGAAGGAAAAAAAAAAAAAGAAAAGAAAGCCTTTTGAACGTAGATTTTGTAAGCTTACTTTTAATACATTGATCGATGTCAATTACAACAATGAGAATTGATTATGGGGCCTGGTCGTTTTCCCTGATTTAAAGGGGGTGAGAGAAATTTGGTTTTTTCCTTACAGGTCGATTGCCCCCGCATTATCTTTCCCCATCTCTTCCCCTCTACTACTTTTTCAAGATAACTAGAAATATCTATACACTTGCCAAAGCAATTTACCTGTAAGAAACACGAGTGCTAAAATTGGCAATTATGACTCCCTTAATTACATTTTCCATTTTCACAAACTATTTTTTTCCAAATCCTGTAGCTTTTTTTTTTTTTTTTTTTTTTTTTTTTTTAAATAATAATAATAATAATAATAATAATAATAATAAAAGTTTAACTTTTTTATTTAAAATTGGTGTATGAAAATAAACTTAAAAGCAAGAACAAGGCTAAAATTAGGTTTCGAATAAAAAAATAAATTACAGTCTTAACCAAGTACACATTTTAAATCAGAGATATGAAAATTTCTGGCTTGTCTAGAAACTTCTTTTTAGTTATACTATTACTAGTTATATAAATTTGAGAACCACCATACTGCCTTATTATTGCCGTTTAAACTAGTATTGCTCAGTGAAAAAAAACTTCAAAATAATAACATTACAATGAAAGTACAGATTTTGGTAAATTTTGAATTTGAGCGCATTATTTTGAGAGATGTAAAAGGTATGCCAAGCACATAGTATAAAATAAATGCAGAGTCACAAATTAAAACAGAAAACTCTTTGAATGCGCCATAAATGATTAATATAGGCAACGTATTTCGAAAGAACAAAATAGTCCTTCGTTAGGAAAGATATGCATTTTACCTTTTATGAGATAAAATACGGAGTATGATTTCCTGTGCTTCTTTATAGAATAAATAGTACGCATTTCTTGCCTGATGAAAAAGACTTTTCTTCTCAAAACGAGTGCCTTTATTATTCATATATAATGCAGAATTTTTTCATTACAGTTCAGTTTTGTAAAGTTAGTGTCAGATATGTCAAACGCAATTGGAAGTTGTAAGACTTTAAAATTTATGAGCACAGAATAAATATATTTTTAAAGCTTTCATTTGATATTTAGCAAACATAGGGAATACTTTTCTGTTAATTAAACAATTAACATTAATAAACAACAGTGTATAAATTAACCAACGTTAAAAACCTGAAGTCTTGTGAAAATTCAATACGTAATACATAAATAATCTTTGTATTGTTAATACAAAAATAATAAATTTATGGTTTAATCTCATGACCTGATAAATCAATACTTGAATTTTTAGTAAAATAAAAGTACAGCATATACATATATTAATAATTACGCTATAAATAAGGACCAGTTATGCAATATACATATCCAAATAAAACTATTTTCTTCCGAGAGATTATTTATAAATGCTATATATGTGTCACAGAATATTTTTTTCCCTTGTGTGTGCGTGTGTGTTTACTATTTAAGTCACCTGTTAGGGAATGAAGTACACATACCCCCCCCCCCTCTTCATCAGTACATGTCAATCATAAACATGGACACAGAAAGGGTTGATCAGGCAAACGACCTGTGCCTTCGTAAAAAGGGTGAGGGAAAACGACTCATTTTTTCTGTCAAGATATAATACATCAGGGAAATCGACCTCCACCCTTGATTATCTAGAACAAGACCTATGCAATTTCTATACAGGTTAGTAAAGAGTGTTTTCTAATGCACTTAATATTTAAACGTGATGATGATGACGATGTTGATAATTATGGTGAAGATTCACATATAGGTATATCTATTAGCAATTTAAGCATTTTAAATAAAATTTTGTATATTGCATGTATGTATTGCACAAAAATTTTCGATATCACTCAGATAACACGTAATTATTTTATTATGTGTTCGTGTGTTATATTTATTACCACATATATTTATTAACACTAAATTTGAGTTATCTGCAAAATTATCTCCTGGAATTTTTTGGAGTGTGAAACGAAATAAATGGCAAGAGATTTATTTTCCACCTGTTAAGCATCAATATTTTTGAAAGCTTCGTATTCAATTATTTAATTCTCTACTTAAAATTATTATCTTTTAGAATACCTCCTAATATCTGTTTGATTAATTTATAGTTACAGCTTTATTAAAAGACGAATTCTGAAACTTGATGAAATAGAGCAGATATTTACTATATTCTTTCATATTTTTATTTTCAGAAATTTTAAAAATAAAAAGGTTATTTATTTATTTACTTTTATTTTTGTTTTCATTCATAAGTAATATGAGTTGCAAAGAGTAAGATTTATCCGCATGTTGAAAAAATGCTGTTTAATAAATTGTTTGTATAGTAATTCAAATTAAAAAAAAAAAAAAAAATAATAATAATAATAATCTAACAACAGAAAATGGATATCAAGGCAAGCTATAAAATTAGTTCGTCATTATAACATCATTAAATTACAATTGCTAACTAATTATATATTTATAGTACAATAATTTAATTAATTGCATGCAATTGTCTTGTGAAGTTTTAGAATAGCTGATAATGGAACACTTTTCTGAATAATAAATAAATGAACACTGATAAATTATGTTTCATAAGTAATTCAATATGCAACACATTACAACTATAATTTCATTAGGCTTACATAATTTTAACAAAATTTAAAATGAGGTACATTGTAAATTAATTACCGAATTTCCATTTACTCTTCTTTTGAATGCATTATCTTATTAAAACTTATAATAATTCGCATTAAAATAAAATAATATAGATGATTATTTCGGTATATAGTATGCTTACACATCAAAACTTAACCTAGTAATATTGTTAATCTCAGTTCCTCGCTTACGTTTTCTTATATTTAAGGGCTTGATAAAGTGTGATGATACACAATAAATATTAATTTTGAATAAGAAGTGATAAATCTTCATCAGTTGTAAAATCTTCAACGTTTAACTAAAAAGCATGTACCTATATAAAAGATTTTACAAACATTTTACATTTTGTCAATAACTCTAATTGGTAAATAACATATGAATTAGTACTATGCTTCCTAGTTCAAACTAATTAAAGTTCTGATAAACCAATTACTCATTAATTTAGATGTTACAACAAATTCAAAGAAGTCCTTGGTTAACACATTCCATTTATTGCTTAGTTTTGGATTTAATGAAGTGTTCGAAATGTAAATTATTAAGAATCCAATCTTAGTTATCGTCATATCTGTTCAAGAACCTTTCGTAATTACCTCGTGGGAATTGAAATTACTGTATTTATTCCGTTAATAATTAAAACCTGATTTATATAGAAAATCAAAATGGTTTATTTGTACATTATTAAGTATATACACAATTCTATGACTGAAACAGTATTGAAATTAATGTTTTAACAATTCAAATTTTCAAAAATATTATTCAAATAAATATTTTATAAAGGAAACGAGATAAAGAAATACTATTATTTCTTTATGTGTGTTAAGGTCGTAAATTTTTACTTAAAGGAAATTCGTTGAATTTTTTTAATGTTATAATGTTATAATGTGTAATATGATATGTATTAATATGTATAATATATATAAAATATGTATACAGTTCCCGCCGCTTATTAAAATCACATTCGTCCTGAGGCAAAGTGATTTTATTAAGCGGCTGATTTTTATACCCGGCGAACGTTCAGCACTCAAGGAAAAGGTATTACTTCCCTGAATTTGGAAAGAAATTTCAAAAGGTAACGAATAATGGAATTAATAAACAATATTAATTAATTTTTTTATTAAAATCCACAATCAACTGATTGGAAGAAAACCATATTTATTGAAATTTTATTTTTCCGACTGAGTGAAAATAATGCCTGGACCGGGAGTCGAAACCCGGATCTTTGACTTACAAGGTCAAGGCTCTACCAATTGAGCTATCCAGGCCGACAACCGGTCAGCATTACTCACTCAGACAACCTTTTTGGCAGAAATATCTGGTCTATCATATAGATAGTTCAACAGAAATAAGCCGCAGGTAATGGAAAACACCATTAAACAATGGGAAAGAAATACATTTTTTTATTAAAATCCGCAATCAACTGATTGGAAAAAAAACCATATTTATTGAAATTTTATTTTTCCGACTAAGTGAAAATAATGCCTGGACCGGAAGTCGAACCCCGGATCTTTGACTTACAAAGATCAAAGTCATATATAAGTCAAAGATCCAAGTCAAAGATCAAAGTCAAAGATATGTAAGTCAAAGATCCGGGGTCAGAAAATATACAGATAATTCTATGGAACTCTTAAATATTTGTATCAAATTTCAAGTTAATTAGACTTTTCAAATATTTGTTCTAAATTTCAAGTTAACCAAATTTTCTAACCGATATCGTTTTAGAAGTACATTGCGAAAATTTTGGGACGTAGTGCAGGGATTTGGTTTGTTAAACTCAGTACAAAATAAAATAGTAGAGAGGAATAAGTACTAATTGCGGGCAGCATTTCAGTGTTTCATGGAGAATTTACTTATTTATTTTTACAAAATATTTGTGATTTTGATTATATCCTTTCCTTGTTATCTGGGGGCCGCGTGAGCCCTGTCGGTAGAGCGCCGGCCTCGTAATTCGAAGATTACGGGTTCAGTACTCGAGCCGGCAAAGACCGTCGTGTACACTAATGGCGTCTGGTGCACGTAAAATATGTCGTGGCCGCAATGTCCTCCATGTTCCCATAAAAAATTATACCTCTGGGGGTCACCAAAGCGGGAGAGCCATCCCTTCCGTGGAGGATCAAAATTGTGTTGGCATGTGTCTGGAACACGTCCAGGGTGTGTCTCAGACCGTCGCCAATTGCCCATCTTAGCAGCACAAGAGTGCGACGTAAAACCCAACCACAAACCAACCTTGTTATGTGATCTAAGCTGTCAATAACAAGATACTGCATGCATGTCATTGGGTCATCGAAACGAGGAATCCATCTCATCAGTAGAGGATCAAAATTGAGCAGGCATTTCTCCGCACCACTCTTAGCGGTGTCTCCTAGACCGTCGCCAATATTCTAATGCATACTTAATGACACATTAAATACACTCAATCTCAACTTCAGACGTTTTGAGCCTAAAAATGCCTGCCTTACTAATGTTTCATGAGGTATATTTTGCTTTAAATATCTGACATCATGAATATAAATACAAAATATGAAACTTAATTTAAGTTTGTAGTCAGAATTGCATTTGCTTTGCTTAAAAATCTAAAAGATTTATATAACACAAATGATGTAAAAGAAAATTGGGAATGTTATCAAGCAATGAAAAAAAGTGTTAATGTAAAAAAAAAAAATGAATAAATAAATAAATAAATAAAAAATAAAAAAGGCATGACAGAACTGAAATACATTATCACCATTTTAACCTTTCCAGTCCAAAATGATACATCCGACGTTTACCGAGACTTAGGAGATATCTCATTTCGTGGAGGATCAAAATTGTGATAGCATATCTCTGAATCACCTTTACGGGTAATTCAGAAACGTCGCAATTTACCCATAGCGCAGCATCACTGCGACGTAAAACCAAACAAAACCTCAACAATAAATGTCTTCCTCAATGTTTTGGGGGACATACTGCTAAAAGTGGGAACTGATGCTATCCCCGAGAAATGGGGACGTTTGGTTACCTTACTTTAAAGCAGAGATTGAAAGGTGTCCAATATCCCCTAATTGGAAGATTAAAATTGTGATGTCATGTCTTAAAAACTTCAAACCACTATTAGGGCTGTATCCCAGACCATCGCCAATAGCCACTAATATAGCATTCATGTGACCTAAAACCTGTTTAACCGATTTCAATCAGAAGTGTCCACGACTGGCTCATTTTAAGCTCTCCAAAATATTTTATTTTTACATATAAAAATGGTACATTTAGCAGTTTACTTAATACACTCATATACAGAAAGAGTTGATGAATGTGTGAAACATTATTTATTTTTTGAGTCTCTAAAATTAAGATAATCACACAAAAAAGTAGCCGGAAAATGGCTTAAAGTTTCCACTACTGGTTCGTTTCACTTAAATGTTTTCTTTTCTTTCTTTTTTTTTTTTCTGTATATAAGAAATGATTTACTATTAGTGAAATTTTAGAAATAAATAATTATTATACATTTCATTAAAATATTATGATCATTAAAAAAGGTCGAGTTTGTAACAATTACATTGCCCACACATAATGTAGAGAAAGTATTGTCTCGAAAACAAATTTCTGAAATTAAGAATTGACTATAATTGCGCATGTTGATTTCACCTATATGCGATAATACAGATTTTTAGCTATTAATATGTGTTTGTGTGTGTGCGTCAGTGCGTCTGCCTGTGTGTGATGAACTATTACGGTTTATCAGAGAGACCAAGCTTTCTATACATAATGTGTATAATTTGGGAATATTACTTAAAATATTATGTTAAAATCTAATATTTAGTTCATATACAGGGTTATACAAATGTCATTAATAATTCTAAATGATTTAGCGAAACAAAAATATTTTGTGTATTTTTAGAAAATTCACTGCAGAACAAAATGAGGAAAAAATGCATGTAATACATTTTTATTAAAATTGAATAAAATTTGTTATGTTTATATATGTAGCATAAAAAATACATCTGAAAACAGTTATCATTCATTAAAAAGTACATTTACTTATGTGCATAATTCAAATAAACGTTAATTGGGTAAAATTAATAATTTTTGTAAATCATGTTATGCTTATTTGTAATTTAACATTATAATACATTGACAAAAATGATTTTACAGTATATTTTTATGATTTTCATTGCATAAAATGCACTTAAAGCAGTGAATTATTAATAAAAGGTATTTCTTTTAAATGGGTATTAATAACACGAAGTCAAAATGACAAAGTATAATAAATATTTTCATTGCTAAAATGTCTTTCTTCATGAAATAATTTATGTGTTAAATTTTTATCGCAATAATGAAAGAGGTTTACTTAAACAAATAGATCATTACAGTATATAATAACTTGCTATTTTTTTATTTTCTTTCTTATTAATCTGACTCAGAAATTTATATATTTTTATTGGGGTTTTTCCTACATTTTTTCTTTTACTAGAAAACGCTGATTGCTATTTTCTGAAGCATGAAATTATATCCAAGCCTATTAATGGCATTTATTTTTGGCGAGATGAAGTTCTATTTAAGATCTAGGTTGTTATAATGTTAGGTTATAGTTGTCTTGATAATAAATATCTATATCGTATCTTTAAGAAGTTATTTAGATTTTAAGGTTTAAAGATTTTGTTAATCGTGTATTTTTTTTTTTTTTAAATAAGCGTATGTATTTACTTATTTTTATATAAAACACGTGTATATGAGAAATTAAATATCTTATATTTAAATTAATATACTTATATATATATATATATATATATATATATATATATATATATATATATATATATATATATATATATATATATAATGGACAAAATCGCTGGAATATGCGATATATAAATAATATAGTGGCTTTATATTTTTAATGTTGTATCAGTATTTCAAAAGGAAAAAATCTGCATTTAATTTATAGCCCAGTCAAATTAGACTAATTAAAAAAAAAAAAAAAAAAAAAAAAAAAAGTCATGCAAATTATTAAATTTTATATAGCTCTTATTTATTGATCCTACCTATGTCTTTAGATTTGGAACGATATCTTATTTAAGTAAAATTTTTCAAAGGAAAAAAAAAAGAATGATAGACCATTTTTTTTTTCATGTTTTAGCATAAAATACAAAAATACTGCATTCCGCTTAAAAGTTAGCCGACATTATTATAAATTATGCTTTGAATCGCTTTTTTAAACAGTAAATTTTGTTGAATTATTTGTTCAAAATCAGTACTGCCATCCTTTCAATGGCATGTAAATGTACCAAACTTGTTAATAGAGATAACCGTTAGGAAAACGAATGAAGAATGATTTTAGGTATATATCGGGTGAATGGTAACACGTTTATTATTCTTTTTCTGTAATTTTACATATAACTATATTTCAGCTTCTCTTATTTAAAATAAACCAAAATGTATATGTATGATATTAACTCTAAGAAGCTAGTATTAAACATATGTGCAAGTTAAACAGTATATTTTGTGATGCCTAAATTGTATGAGTTTTAACCATTGTATTACAAGAGATTTTATCCATTTTACTTATTAAAATAGCAAAAATGTAAATAAAATTACAACTCAAATATCATTTTTCATGTTCATTTTTATGCTTTTTATATCAGCTTGTATCTTGTTAAACAGTTTGAAATTAACAAAAAAGCAACTAATTTAAATTCCTTTTCAAATATCGAGCAATTTATTATCAACACAGACTTCTGAATATATAAATGATTCTTGCAAGAAAATATGCAATACTTACTTTTTATGTTATACATATGTTAAATACGCTATACAATAAATTATGTGCCCTACGAAATGAATTGTATGGTTACAAAGTGAATGTTAATGCGTATTTACATACAAATTAATATTTTAATATCTTGAAAGCACACGTTTGAAACTGTTACGCAACAATAACTGCGTTATATTCCCTCAGATGTTATTTAAATTTGTGTAGCAATTTTCTTAGAAGTTTCATCTTAAAGATCTCAAAACGTAATTTCAAATAGGCATTAGAACTGTAGAGAAACATGTTTAATTAAGTGTTGGATTATGTATTTGAATTTATTCAAATAATGTAATTTGTAATAACATATAAAAACAAGCTTCACACAAGTGTACTGGAAATTTATTTTAAATGGACCTGGCAAATACTAACTGAGAAATGAATAAATAAATAGAATTTAACGTGTTTTTCTTTTAAATATTAATTTTAAATGTATAAACCATATTATATATAATGATATATAAATTATTCATTCTCATTATATATATATATACCGGCTGACCCATAAGTTATGTAAACATTTAAAAAAATCATAAAATTCGAAGGAATTGATAAAAATGAACGCGGTTTGCGGAAAATAAAATCTTGTAGTTTTTGTTTCACCTCGGGGGAAAAATGTCGATAGATGGCGCTGCACAGACGCGTAATAAGAAATATGCAAATCAGTGTCTTATAAAGTGCAGGTTTTTACGATTAACCCTCTGTACCATACTGTAGACTGTAGGCAACATACCGTTCGATCGTGGTTCAAATTCATAGAATCGGTTCTACAACGTAATCACGCACTGTAGCCTGTCGTATACACTCACAGTTAGAGAATCTAGTATCTAGAAACACAACTGGATGGCGCCGTATGTCGTAAGTTGAAGTTCATTACTCGACAGTGGGTAACTAACGACAAGTGCGGACCGGCTCTGATTCAAAAAATAATAAAAAATAGTTTTTCGTGTGTTTTGTGTTTTATATTGAAACAGTGAAGAGGTAAGTGTTTCAAATTCATTGTATAATATTGATTTTGACCCAATTTCACGTATTTTATAGGATTTTATGCTAAAAAGTGTTTGTTGCCTGTAGGTGTTTTTGTTTGTTTTTTCGAAATTTATGAGAAATAAAAAAAAACCTGAAACACGTGTATTTTATTTTTTTCCAATTATTACGAAACAAATAAACACAAAAATATTAAAGGTCATGAGTTACAGAGGGTTAAGAGATAATTTCTAATATATCCTCCTACTTGTGCATACGTGAAGTTTTAATGGTGCTATGGAATTGATGTATAAAGCGTTACTGGTGAAGATGTTTTACCCCACCTAAGAATCGCTGACTGAAGCTGCAGTTAGGGGTGTTGTAACTCGCTTGCAAACTTTAAGTTATGGTGATAACGTAAACATAGAATAAGAGTTATACGCTTGTAAACATTTACATACAAATAAATAAAGTTTTTCGTAAAAATGTGTGATTTCCTCAGGCACAGCACCCTCTGTCGACAAAAATTTTAGTTATTTATTTTTTTGTTTGCAAAATAAAATTCTCTTTCACTAGAGTAACTCCTTCATAAACAGCTTTCAGTTCTACTGATTCCTTCAAATTTATGAATTTTTAAAATGTCTCCAGACTCTTGGGACACCCGGTATGTGGATATACATATAGTTATTAGCTTTTGTTTTGTGCAGGTCTTTACATGCAGGTCTTTACGTGCAGGTCTTTTATCAGCTTAACTAATAAAATAGGGAATTGCAAATATGTATATATATATATATATATTAAATAAATTAAATAAAGTAAATAAATTACATTATTTTTAATATAATATAATATATATATATATATAATTTATACATGTGTTATTACTTTTAATTTTTTACTAAGATGGATAATGTTTGAAGGCTGACTTTGGCAAACACATTTAAATATATATATATATATTTAATAACAACACTAAATGTTTTATATTGGCATGTAGAGTATTTAACTGTTGGTATTTAATGGAACGATAGCCCTTTTCACAGAACAATCTGCCAAATATCAAAGTTTCTAAAATTATTTACAGATATACTTAAAATTCGAATACATGCAGATATAGAACCTCCCATTTTACACTTTTAACTGCCTTAATCTGCCCTTTTGGTATTATAGTACATGCTATGAGAGTGAAGAGTGTGTTCCACGCCAGTATTTAAAATCAGACGTTTATAAAAAATTCTAATTAATACACGAGTTGATTTTTCTGTGTTAACGTGTGTTATAGTCAAATACATTTAAAAAGTTCTTTAAAAGTATCTTTTGGGATAGTTTTATTAATAAGATAATTTAGCACATTTATCAACTAAAGAACTAGTGTGCAATATATAATTAAGCATAAAAAAACCTTCGTAGAACAGAAAATAAATGGCAATATATCCGTTTTTTCAGTTACGAAAAACACGTGTTACTACATTGGCGGTGAAAGCAAGAAAGTTTTGATTTCATTCTAAACGTATACAATTTACAATATACAAGCAGTCTTTTTCAATTTATTAGTTAAATTACAATACATTTTTTCAAAGATTTCTAATGAATGTAATTTTTCAGAAAATATCTTTATTGTCAGATATGTTTATTATCATTTCTCTTTTTATGAATTCCTTTATTTAAAAACATTTCTTTAATTTAGATTTGTAGAATTTTAGTATATCAAACTCTATATAATCTAAAATTCTAGGTGCGCTTTCTACGGAATACAAACTAGAATATACTTAAGTATTTATCAAAAATTTGTGTACATTTAAAATTGAAATTAGAGATAAATAATGACTTCTACTTGATAAAGAAGTGAGTTACTATTTGACTACTTTACAAATGATGTAACCATTTATTTTCATTAAAGCTTATCAGCAAATAATTTTTTTTTCTGAAATTTACAATTAATATTGTTATAAAAATATATTATGTCTTTACTAGACATTTAATTTATGTATAGTTGAAGTTTTTAATAATTTTAGGTGTCTTAAACGTGTAGTAATACTGCATGAATCTCCGCATCTAAAACTGTCAAACATCATACAGAATATTTAAAATATTTGCAAAAGTGCATAAGATTTAAAAATCTGAATCAATAATAAAACATGACGTTTTCTGCAGTGCTTGATAAATGAACTGCGCTAAGGAAAATTCTTTGTTAAACTGACGATCTGAAATCGAAGCATTATTTATCATCATTTGACCGCAATAAGGCTATGCATATTTCATCCCAACTATTGGCGTATAAATCAATAATAAAAAGAGCAATGTATTTCAAATACTAATTAGAAATGAAAAAAAAGAGAAACTTTTAGACTTATTGACGTATTTAATAACATTTTAATAATGTAATTATCTTTAATATTTTTAATATATTTCAAAGCAATTTAATACATATAATTATGTAGAAATTGATTCGCTTATTCCTTTAATCATACATTCCCAAGATTGAAGTTTTTTGATGAAATATCAACATGTATTAATTTTCCCTCTGCGAATATTTTACAAGGTATCTTCAATAATATTTTACTTGTATGGTGTGCGTAATATATATATATATATATATATTTACTGTATTTCTCCCCAAACAGCACACTTGTCCACTGTACATCAAGATGTCCCTGGTATGTCCATGGTGTTTTAGTCCTCAAGATATCGTAAAGATGTCGTGGGAATCAGATTTGGTGTTGCTGTATGAATTTTTAAATGCAACATTTTTATAGACATAGGACACATATGTCTTAAGAACTTGATTAGAAAGTTCAAAAAATGTATTGTCACATTATCATTTAAATTAAAATTTACAAGTGCTTAATTTATTCTACGTCTAAATCTACTCAGAACATATGAACGTACGACTTTGGCATTCAATTTAGAAAAACCTATATTTATCTAATAAGAAATCATTTCTTATAGAAAAAGCCTAAACTCTTCGACTCATATTTTAGGAGTTAGTTGAAAATAAGTAGAACTTTTGCGTGATTTGTCTAAGCCACATCATCAAGCAATCTAAAAAATGAAACTTATGACAGTTGGAACTTATGACAGGCTAATCATATTATATCTGTATCACCTGAGTTGTTTTATTTTTTTATTTTTTTATTTTTTTGAAGTCTACACTTTTTCTGTGAAACATTACGTATTAAGGATTTTAAATTCTTATGTTTCTTCTTATATCTTCTAAGAAATTCACCTTTTTCTTAAGTCATATAAATTGGAAATATCTGATATTATAGGGCTATAATATGACATATACACAGTGTCGAACTTTTAGGTGTTTTATTTAATGATCATGCGCCACTATTTTCTAATAGTATTTTCCAATATAATTAATCGTAGATAAATAGTAGAAGATTGTTAAACAAATATTTCTATTAAAAACTATTGAAATATGTCTCGAAACATCGAGGAAAGATAACAACTCTGTAAATATAATTTAATAAATTTTAACATATTTATTCAGTGGTAATTATGTGTAAAATATATATACAGTTACATATGAAAAAAAATTGTTTTAATTACTATTTTATCAATACCAAATTTCTATCCGTTTACTGAAAATGTTTAATCTTGTATAAATCGCATCATTAAACAGACAAAAAATGTATTTAAAATGTACTCTTTTGGTTATGTATGAGTATTTCTTAAAAAATGTGAATGTTTCTTGGAACAAAAAAATAAGCATATTGACTCATCTTAGTAATTTATGAGAAACTTGTGAGGTGGTCCGTTAAAGTACCGCCGGTACAAAGTGGTCGAAAAAAGATTTTTGTGACTAATTTGTGTAAAATTAATTTACTTTTTGAGTTTTTTGTATATATATATATTTTTTTTTTCTAAATTTGAGGGGAGATTTTTTTTTGTAATATAGGTGTTGATTATCACATAGGTGAAAATCGGGAAGAAATCCTAGCAAAAACAGCAACAATACTCTAAAAATTCCTATCTGGAACAAAAGCGTGTGTAGGTAGCATCTAGTAGTTCCTTGTAGTGAGGTTAAAATGAGATAAATACATACTGTTATTTTAAACATCTTTGGCATTCCTTCCAAAAATTCACATTTTTAAACTTTTTAATCTAATTGTAATTTAAAGTACATTGGTAGATAAATGTTTAATAAAAACATTAAAAAGAAAAAAAAAGGAATTTCTCATTTTGAATATAAAATCAATTTGTCTTCAGTTTTTGTTCCTTCAAAGAATAATAAAGGGAACTCAAAAGAATTTGATTTATACCGAATTTAATTTTAATAATTACAAATTTAAATCAAGGCTAAATTGTCCCTTCCTCCAAATTTGGATATTCATCAAAAGTGCCGTGGTTCATGCGTTAAATAAAGCAAGTTTTATAATGTGTAAAGCAAAATCTATTTCTCTTACAAAAAAAAAAAAAAAAAAAAAAAAAAAAACATGCAAATAATTGTTAAATACATACTTACAGACACACACATACATATATATATATTTAGGTAATTTGTATTTATTATGAATAAAATTACATCCTTAAAAAATAGATACAGAGGATATTTACACATCTTGAAAATTTATGTCATGCAGGAAAGCATTTTGGTTTAAAATTTTTTCGACTACTCAGACAATAATAAATTATTTTATTTGCATGTAGTACAAGTAATTATAAAACTATCACATAATTTTATTTATGAAACGGGAACCGAATAAAATTAAATATTTATTCCTTAAATTCTCCAAAGAAATAATTGCGTGTTCACTATCAGTAATAACTTTCATTTTGTTTACAATAAAATTTATTCTCTTAAAGACGCATAATTAACATAAACATTAAAAATTTATGAAGTAAATAAATGTGAAATGAATGATTGTGTAGAGATTTAGAGAAACTTGCTGAAATAATTTAATGATGTTTTTTCTAAACCAATATTTACTCAATGAAAGCAATGTAATTGTAGTTAGTCAATTAACAAATAGTAGTCAATTAATGAATTAAAACAACAATGTAATGTTTATGTAACTTATTATTTTGTTACAGTCAATAAATTGTTTATGTTGTGAAATATTTTAATAAATTGAAATTTTGTAAAAAAAAAATAAGTATATGATCTGTTGTAAAATTATGTTGTGGATTATAAAAAAGCTTTTTATTAAACTATAAGTAAAAAAATAAAAAATAAAAAAATCACTAAGGTAGTTTTATATTAAAGTTGTACCAAAAATAGTCGCCAATAGAAATATATTTATTTAAACGTTTCAGTTATAATAATAGCCTCATAATTTTCATAATAGCCTCATTTTTTATTTATTTATTTTTAAAGTATGAATTTAAATTAATCGTATAGGATTTTTCTGGGCGGTGAGGGGGGAGGGGGAGGTTGGCAAAAACCTGCTTCTGTACTAATAGAAGAGAGTAGTTATCTTTCTCTTTGCCTGCATGCAACATAGAGGAAAAAAAAAACATTAAATCATTAAATTCATTTTTTTACTTATTTTTATTTCATATTATTTCACGCGCACTTTTTATTTCCTAATTCAAAATTATTAAAAAAAACTTTTTCGATATCCCTTGTAACGATACTGATTATTATTAATTTTCTTTTCTTTTTCTTTCAATAATAATAATAATAATAATAATAATAATAATAAAAGATTTTGATGAAATTCTGGCAAAAGCAGAATTTAGTTTAGGACGGAGGACTATTAGTGTTTTTTTTTTTTCTTCCCAATTATAACATCGCTTTCAAATTATTCAATAATATTTTCGATAATTGATGAATTAATCTAATTCATTAATCTAAAATTGAAGCCATTAAATCACATCTAATCGTTAATCTAAGATTGATGAATTAATCTAAAATTGATAAAATTTAGATTTCGATAAATGTCCAACTATCGAAAACAACAACGCAAAAATCCCAGATTGAGACTAATAGGCCCTCAGTCCTAAAAAAAATATATCCTAACTATGACGTGTTTTATAATTTTTTAGTAAAATTTAGTAATAAAAAAAAGAGCTAGTTTTTAATTGCTTACAAGTGCAAGAATCCCGTCTGAATTCCCATGGTGTTTCAGCGTGAGCTTGTAAAGATAAAAAAAAAAAAAAAAAAAAAAAAAAAAAATCATCAGTTTATTTATCGAAAAGAATAATTTGTAACAAACAAAATCATTTTAATGATGCAAAAAAAAAAAAAGGCATTGATTAGAAAAATATATAAAATGGTTAGGTTATACAAAGTAAAATAGATAGCATCTTAGAAAGAAAGACAGTATCAATAATTCTCAAAACTCAAAATTATTAGATGAATGAAATTAGGTGGAATTGTCATAAATAATAATAATAATATCATGTAATATATTATTAAACTCTTTATTAAAACTTTATATAAAAATTTTGAAACCAAATCTTTAATATTAAAAAACTGTTTGTTCTTTTTTTTTTTTTTTTTATAGATTAAAATAGAGACATTCTGATATTACCAGTGATTTGTCGTTTATGAAGAAATTATAGAGACGTTATAAATTTAGAATGATATCTCAGGAAATCGCATTTGAGATATCCTATAAAACCTTATAGGACTAGGTATTCTAAATCTGTATCAGATAGTGATGCTACACTAAATTTTTCATTGAGATCAAGGAAATGGTTCTCGTACCGGGAGATCCAAGTGAATTTACATAAATTACGCCTACGGGGCAAATTATTGTTAGGTTACACTGTAACATGTATAGGCTGCTTGAAACAACATGGAATGAACATAGTTTTTATATACATTTATAAGGTTTTTTTGTGTAGTTTGTGGTTTGGAAATTATCCATCATTCATTTACAGGACTACCCAAAGTATTTGGATATATTGGGGCTATACTTGTAAATTGCTGGGAGTGTATTTATTTATTTTTTTTGTTTCAGACTATATTTAAGTGCACAATGTGGTGCGCATATAGTTAACAGACAATATACAGGCTGACCAATGTTAAGCTAAACTCTCTTTTCTATTGAATGTAATTAAAGCAATAATTTTCTTTGAGGAATTCTGCCAATAAACAAAACTGGAGTATTTGCAGTATTAAAATCCCCTGGCGAGACCACTGCATTGTGGTCTCCTTTAATATTCAATACAAGAATCACAATACTTAAAAAAAAAAAAAATAAATAAATAAAAAATAAAAAATGCATTTCGCCATATTCATATTTTACGATTTTTTTCCTCATTTCTAAATTTGGAAATTAAACGAAATAGAGCCTTGATTTAAAGAGCATCAAGCTAGAATTTAGTATTTTCTTCAATGTTTATATTTTTTGAGACATATTTTAGTGACAAAGTCGTTGGTCTGAATTTTTCTCAGTGTAAAGCTTTGTCCTATAATTTTTCCTACCTTACGCCACTCATTGTGATACCATTTTCTGAGCCATTCAAGGGATAATATGTGCATTAAGAATATGCAATCTTTAGAACAGATTGAATATTTCATTTTTAAAAAATGTGCACGCATATCAGCAGAGAAACTGCAGATGCCATCTTTCGTTTACGTCATGTTATTGTCATATCAAATCTACTGCAAAACAGTGCATTTGAAATTTGAGACATTAAATATATATATATATATATATATAGGGAAAATTGTACATAAATTTCCTAAGCATCTTTTTATTTATTTCAATTTATTAAAAGATAATAATAATAATAATAATAATAATATATCAGTTATGAAAAAAAAAGTATGCTTTTCTATGTTCTAAAAAACGTTAGCACAATTTTATTTTACATTTTAATCGAGATTTTTTTTTTTTAATATATTACATGCTTTCATTCAATGTAACAATTTTTAGCTCCATTTTAATTCGATATTATTATTATTATTTTTTTTTTCACTCACTTGTTCCTCCTTTATTTTTTTTCAAGTACATAAATATAAGTTTAACAGATGAATATGCTATTTTATTTTTATACAGTATCACTGACTTAAAAAAAGAAAATTTAAATTTTATCATTAATTATTTTGCTGAAATTTTTTTTGAAACATTTTTTCTTAATTCAAAAGAGAAAAAAAAAAGTTATATAAAAGACTAGTAGTTTAAAAATTGCATTAAACTATGTTTAATGATTTTAAAAAAAGTATTGTTAAATTTACTTTAATCATGGATTTTGTATGATACTTTTTTTAAATATTTTTAATTAGTAAAATACCGTTAAAAACCTTTAATAAATACATTTTAATTAAATTCGAATCATGTGAAGTACTTTTATTATAATATTTATATTCATTCTTTTGTTCTTTTTGTTACACTGTTTTTAGTATTTTTTTTTTTATTTTTTTAATGTAAATATAAGTTTTTACCAGCTAATATTGATACAATAAATTAATAAAATATTTTACGAACACAAACCTTAAAATACACATTTCCTGTACAGGATGTTATATATATATATTGTGCATTCTCAATATATACATGATAAGTTTTACTTGTTAAATTTCATGGAAATAGCCTTTTATCATATCATTAAAAGAAACTTAATTAATTTCTGTATCTACTATAAAATTAAAGGATCAATTCTTGTAAGGTTTTTAAAATTAGCATTATTAATCTTCATGTTTTTGCTTAGCGCATTATCTGCTTATCTATATACAATATATAATATAAAAGAGTAAACTCACTGATTCGCAGATTTAATACAGCCGCCGGGGCGATTCTATATAAGATACAGTCACAAATTTTGATGAGCGGGTTGGTTTTAGGTCCCTGAGACCCATTAAGACGGTATTTTGCAAAATACCCCCAGTTTCCTCCTGGAGGGGGCCAGAAGACAAAACCCCTTTATAAGCATAACTCGGCTCCAAATTACTTCACAGTGAAGAAACTGCAGATGGGAAGACTAGACTTAAGTGCAAAAAATCTTTCTCCGCGATTTTGGAATTTTAGATTTTTAAAAAGGGCGGGGGTTAAAAACAATTTTCAGAGGCAAATTTAGCAAAATACGGAGTTTCGAGTAACTCTTTAACATTAATAGCACAAATATATAGAAAACCACCAAACGTCTTCTCGAGGATTTTCCAAAAACTAATTTTCGATTTGGGGGGGGGGGGGGGGGCGGTGGTACGAAAGGGCAAATTCGAGCCGCCCTTTTAGCGATAAATTCGTCCGCCGAAATCTATAGGAGCTGATGTCACAAATTTTAGTGTGTGGCTTATTTATGTGTGTCCAGCACCCATTGTAACGGAATTTTGCGAAAGTCGCCCCATTTTCCACCTTGGGAGGGGGGGGTGAATAAAAGAGTAAATTTACTGATTCACTGACTCAACACAGCCGTGGCGATTCTATGAGAGATGCAGACACAAATTTTAGTGATCAGGTTTGTTTTAGGTACTTAACCCCACTAAGATGGGATTTTGCGTAGTACCCCAGTTCCCCTTGGGAAGTCAGAAGGCAAATACACCTTTATAAGCATAATTCAGCACACAATTACTTCACGGGAAAGAAATTTCAGATGGGGTATTGGACTTAAGTAAAAAAAAAAAAAAAAAAAAAAAAAAAAAAAGAACATTTTCTGTGATTTTGTAATTTTAGAGTTTTAAGGGTGGGGAGGGGGTAAAAACGATTTTCGGAGGCAAATTTAGCAAAATACGAATTTTTGAGTAAAACTCTGCTAGTAATAGCAAAAAGATGTAGAATACCCCCAAGCGTGTTCTGGAGGATATTTCAAAAAACTCATTTTGTTTTTTTGCGATTTTCGATTTTGTGGGAACTCACGAGGGGGAGCAAATTCAAGCCCCCCCCCTCTTTTAGCGGTAAAATCTTCCGAAGAAATCGATCTATAGGAGCTGAGGTCACAAATTTTAGTGTGTAGCTTATTTACGTGTCCAAAGCACATTGTAACGGAATTTTGCGAAAGTCCCCCTCCCTTTCCAATCCTTGGAGGTTGGGGGTCAATAATAACGTATCCAAGCATTCATTTGTTTCCCATTATCTGAGTAAGATTTCAAAGACGGAAGGAGGCCGCTCACCACTATTCAGCGGTTTTGAGCGATTTCAACCTCCAAAGAGGGGCTCTGACGACAAATGTCACATAACAATGTGAAATTCTGAAAGAGCCCGTTTCTAGAGGTTAAGTCTCCCACGTTGTTTATTGCACAAAAAAAAAAAAAATACAATTGCTGCCAGATATGAAATCCCACGCGACAGAGGGCAGCAGTTATTTAAAAAGACAAAATTTAGGCTTCTAATGAGGAGGGCAACAGAGATTAAAAACAGAGATGATTGTTGATGAGGAATGTCTAATTTGAGAGTCTTATATAACGAGGAGTCCATGGTTATAGTCCGAAGTTGCGCCGGGGATTAGCCCTTCGCGTCAAGGGGCGCTGTAGTGACTAGAAATGATTGAACTTGGAGAAGGACACCGCACGAATTGAGAGTCGCGCCGGAATTAAACCATACCGACAATGGACGTTAATTGATAAATAACAGAGGTTGAAAACAGAAATGATAGTTGGTGAGAACTGTCCTATTTGAAAGTCCTGAATTACTTATTAGTCCATATGTTTTGTCTGAACTTGCGCCGGGAATTAACCCTTCGCGACAAGGAGCGCTTTTAAGTAATGAATTTACGCAGAAACGCATTCATACTTTTATTGTTGCAGTGAAGTGATGACTTAAAACTGGGCTGATTGCAGCACCGAGGGGGAGAGTACAGAAATTCACATTCTCGCACACATGCTTTTAGAGGACAGACAAAACATTCACATACTCAGACCATATACAGTAAAAAACTTAACTAAAAAAATAATAATAAAAATTATATAAATTAAAAATTAAATTTTAACTCCATTAATTTGTTCTATTTGAGATGTCTATCAAAAGATAGTATATTCTTTTCAATTTATTTAGGAGGGAAGGACGCGTAACAATGTTTTCCAGCCAGCCCTCGGGTCTTGGCAAGGGATTTCTAATATGGTATATACTTGTAAGAGGGCAACTGTAGTAGTAATGTTCAGGTGTGCCCTCCTCTCCGCAAGAGCATAGGGGCGTGCGTCGGCAGTGGAATCTGTGTAGGTACTTCGCAAATGGCCCGTGACCGGATAGGAAGGCAGCAGACTCAGGAGAGAGTGACCAATCATTTGCGGTCGCATGCGGGATCAAGGAAAAGGTATATCTTCCGTTTTCTGAGTCCTCCCACCAGGCCTGCCATTCTCGAAGCATTGATAGTTTCAGTGTATTTTTAATGTACGAAGGAGGTGCAGGAAGAGAATAATCTATACTATTATTCTCCGTTGCACCCTTTGCTAAGGAGTCTGCCAGTTCATTACCAAACACGCCCCTATGGGCAGAAACGTGTGCCAGGGACATTAGGAAATTTAAATCTTTTAAGAGTTGCTTTATTTTAATAACTTGAGGGTGTCTGGCCCTATGACGGACTATGGCCTGCAGACCCGATAGACTATCGCTAAAGATATGGAATTTTTTATTGATATCATGTTGAAGATTAATTTTTATATGCGGGTTATTTATGTGTTCTCAATCTGCACTATAAAGGGATTTTACGAAATATCTCCCTCCCCCCCTTTATGGGCAGTGGTGGCAAAAACACTCTTATAAGAGTAACTCTACTTCAAATTATCTCAGGATAGCGATTTTTTCATATGTCGATTGGTCATGCGTGCTCAAGAAACACACTACAAAAAAAGATTTTGTAAAATACCGTTCTGTCCCCCCTTGGGGATGGGAGGGGCAGAAAACATGTTTCTAAGAATAAGTTTGCTTCAAATTATCTCAGTAAGATTAATTTTTACGTGTGGGATGCTTATGCGTTCCCAACACGCACAATAAAATGATTTTACGAAATCCCCCCCCCATTCATTTAAGGGCGTGGGGGGCAAAAAAAAAAGCCTCTAAGGGTAACTCTGCCCCAAAATATCTCCAAAAAGCGATTTTTTTCATATATCGATTGGTTATGCGTACTCAAGACACACACTACAAAGGTATTTTGTAAAATTCCACCTTATCCCCTTTGGAGTTGGGATGAAAATCATGTTTTCACGCGAAACTCTGTTCCGAACTATCTTACGCATTTTTTTCCGTGCAGGCTAGCTATGCGTTCCCAATATGCACTATAAAAGGATTTTGTGGAATTCCCATTACCCTTAGTTTTAAGGGCGCGGGGGGATCACTTTTTAAAGAGTAACTCTGCTACAAAATATCTCAGAAAAGCGATTTTATTGATATATCGATTGGTTATGTGTATTCAATGCACACAAACTACAAAGAGATCATTTGAAATTCCGTGCTATCCCCCCCCCCTCTTGTAAGATGCGGTATAAAAAACATGTTTCCGTACGTAACTATGTTTCAAATTATCTTAGAATAGCATTTTTTGATGTGTGGACAGTTTATGAGTATTCAACACACACTACAAAGTGATCTTGTGAATTTTCCCCCTACCTCCCCTGAGGGGGCAGAGAGGGCAAAAAATATGTATTCATGCGTGACTCTAACTCATAATATAACTCATAATATCGTGTATCTATAACTCATAATATCGTGTATCTAACTCATAATATAAAGAGTTTGCGAAATTCTTTCCGCTTTATTTCCTTTAAGAGCTTGGGGGGGGGGGTGTGTAAAAAACACGGTTTAAAACATCTCTGCTTTAAATATTCTCAGGATCTCGATTTTTTAATTTTACGGTTAGGTGTGTTTATGTAATATGCACTATAAAGGGATTTTGTGAAATTACTCCCCTTCCCCCTTTGGGGAGAACGGGTCAAAAAACGCGTTTTCAAGCTTAAATCTGCTCCAACTTACCTTAGAATGATGAATTTTAGTGTGTGGGTGTTGATTAAATGTACGTAATATGCACTTTGGTGTGATTTTGCAAATCTTTCAACTTTAACCGCGAGGGAGACAGAGTAAAATATAGGCAAAGAGCTACCGAAGTCATCGGAGCTCCAGACTCGAAGTGTGGCTAGTGGGAAAACAGCTACGGAAGGTAGCGAGAACATTAATATAGATTTTGACTGATTTCAATGATATGTTTTTATTATTAACTAGCAGGCAACGCCCGCTTCTCTGGTCCCTAGTTTTAGAAGAATCACTATAATTACTGAATTCTCAAAATTGCATTAATTTTTATCACCTGAAAAAAAAAGAAAGAGAAACAAAATCTGATTAGGAAAAATGTCGCACAGGGTTCTCACTGTCTTCGGAAAAAATTCCCAAAATGCTCTAATTCTTATTTCTATTATTTTCCCCCTTCGCCCCCCCCCTCCTGTCTATCCTAATAATTTTACAAATTTTAAAATATCCACAATCGATTTTTAAGTATCAAAAACCTTTATGCACCAGTTTTGAACGATATATCTCTATTTTTAATTTTTGCCCCTCTGCTCCCCCCCCCCTTTCCGCCCTCCCAGTAATTTTAAAAATTCGAAAATATCCGCAATCGATTTGTAGGTATTGGAAACCTCTATGTACCAATTTTGAATGATCTAACTCTATTTTTTTTGCCCCTCTGCCCCCCCCCCTTCCCGGCCCTCCTAATAACTTTACACTTTCGAAAATATCCCCATTCGACTTGCAGGCCTCTGAAAACTATCTGTACCAATTTTGAACGGCCTAACTGTATTACTTTCTTCTATATTTAATAAAAGCAAGTACTAGATTCGTAAAAATTTTCGACCTCTATTTTTTGATGGATTTACACGTTTTGAGAGATGTAGAACACGATTTGGCCGTTTTAAGAAAATGTCTGTCTGTCTGTCTGTGTGGCCGTGTGTGAGACAAAATTTTGTGGCAACGGTATCTCAGGAACTACTGCACAGAATTTGATACAAATTGGGATGTAGTTGCACTTTGACATATATTAGTGCCTATCAACTTTTGGTAAAAATTGTTTAACAGGTTGCGTTGCCATCCCGCTTTTTCTAAATTTTTAACATGGTCATATAGGACAAAATTTTGTATAAATGTGCATAAAGAGAATTATTTTTTAGTAATCATTATGAAATTTACAAGAATTATTTATTATAGAGATAGTCAACTGGGAAAACTTCTTTGTATGTGTAGGAGCCTCGCCACCCCCCCTGGGAGTGAAGTTCCCCCTCGATGGGAGTAAATTTTCAAGATGGGTATCTTTCGGAAGGTCTCGTCAATACCTTTAAAACGAACGGTTGAACTATAAATCTGTGATAATTTAAAACAAAGTTATCGATTTTTTTTTTTACTTTTAATAATAAAAAAAAAATTGAACAATCTAACTCTATTTTTATTTTTTGCCACCACCCTCTCCCCTCCCCCCTTCCTGCCCCTCCTAATAACTTTACACTATCGAAAATATCCTCATTCGACTTGCAGGCCTCTAACACCTATCTGTATCAATTTTGAACGGCCTAACTGTATTTCTATTTGTTTTTGCCGCATAGCCCCCCCCTGCTGCCCCACCTGGGGGCTGAATTTCTAAAATTCCAGAAATTGGTTTTTAGATATTTGCATTAGCTATATTTTAGAGCAAAAATTTCACATATATCTATTTTTTTGTTTGAGATATATAGGATTATGCGAAATCACGTTTTACGCATGTGAAATCACGTTTTGCCCCCCTCCCCGCCCCATTTGGGAACCGAATTTTGAAAATTCCAGAAATTGGTTTTTAGACATTTGTATTAGCTATATTTTAAAGCAAAAATTTTACGGATATATGTTTTTTTTTGTTTGAGATACGAAGGACTTTGTGAAATCACGTTTTGCCCCCTTCTCCCCCCCCTTTAGGGGGCGAATTTTGTAAAATCGCTTCTTAGTGGATACCTACGTCATAGAATGAGCATTGTCACAAAATTTCATGCTTCTAGGTCCAGGGGTGTGTTCTGGGCGATAATGAATCACCCCCACACTCAGTCAGTCAGTCAGTCAGTCAGTCAGGAAGAACGATTATATATATAGTGATGATATGGTATTTTGAGAATTCATTTCAATATAATGACCAGCGAAGCGGGCAAAGCCTGCTAGTATCTATATATTAATTTTAAACATGTTTTTTTGTCTGTCTCCACTAAATTGACAGAACGGCTAGGTGTAAAAATTTGGTTGAGGTGTCTAAAAAAAGGTCTCGATCTGTAGATATGTTATGAAAAGAGAAAAATAAAAAAAGTCCAACGGTTCCCCCCTGGGGGGGCAGTGGTTATAAACACGTTTACGAGCTTAACTCAGCTCCAAATTACTTTACGGTGAAGAAATTATACATATAGGGACTAGAGTCAAATACTAAAAAATCACTTTCTGCGAATTTGGAATTTTCGATTTTGAAGGGGGGAAAAGGGGACAAAATAAATTTGGAGGTGGGTGGAAAGGGGGAAATTAGTTTGAGAGGGAAATCCGTTCTAGACCCACACATGTAGCACCTCATTTTAAAGGTCTTGAAATTTCATGTCGATTGGGGATATTTGTATACGATATAGCTGGTGGTGAAAAATGGAACTAGGTGATTTTGTTGTTGCCCCTATCATATTACACCTCTTTTTAAAGGTATTGGTATTTCCTGACCATTGGTGATGTTCGTACAAAACACGCTGCACTCCCTGGCGGTGGAAAGTCTAAATGATTTTGCAGCTGACACCACTGCGTGACACCTTATTTCAAAGGTCTTGGAAATTCAAGGCGATTGTTGACAAAGGTCTTGAAATTTCATGTTGATTGGGGATGTTTGTATACAATATAGTGTGCCCCCTGGTGTTTAAAAAAGAAACTAGGTGATTTTGCAGTAGACCCTATCATGTTACAACTTATATTAAAGGTCTTGATATTTCCTGACCGTTGGTGTTGTTCGTATAGAACATGCTGTGCCCCCTGGCGGTGGAAAGTGTAAGTAAAGGATTTTGCAGTTGACACCACCATGTGACACCTTATTTGAAAAGTCTTGGTAATTCAAGGTGATTGGTGATATTCGTATACAACATACTGCGCTTCCTGGTGGAGGAAAGTGGATTTTGCAGTGTGTGCGTAGCATGCCTGCTATACGGTGCCGCAGCCACAGGCAGCGGTAACACGAGTCAGAGGTTCGTTCGGTTCAAGGTTAAATTTTGAAAATTTTTTCGCGTTATTAGCGGCCTGCATATACGTGCCGCAGGCACTGGGTCACGAACCCGAGTTCCGTTCTGTTTAAGGTAATTTTTTCTTTTGTTACAGATGATTATTTTTTTTTGTGTGTGATGGTTTCATTTAAAATTAGAAATTCAAATAAAATCGAGTTAAAGATATAAAACCATACAAATTTAAGGTGCATTTAAGGCTATTATCATGGGCCCGGGCAATGCTGGGCGGGTTCGTTCCGTTCCAGGTTATTTGTTTGAAATTTTTTCATGGTATTAGCGGCTCGCGTATGCAATGCCGCAGGCACCGAGGTCACAAGACAGAGTTTCGTTCGGTTCGAGGTAATTTTTTTTTGTTACAGCTGATAATTTTTTTTCGCAATGCTTTTATTTAAAAATAGAAATTCAAATAAAATCGAGTTAAATATATAAAATCATACAAATTTAAGTTTCATTTAAGGTTATTATCACGGGCCCGAGCATTGCCGGGCGGGTTCGTTCGGTTCCAGGTTAATTTTTGGGATTTTTTTTTATGTTGTTAGCGGCCCGTGTATGCGCTGCCGCAAGCCCTAGGGTCACAAAGCA